>CM054179.1:16650639-17250639 GCA_028829895.1 Sinotaia quadrata
GCAAATCAGCCTTTGTTCCTCAACAGAAATATCGAACAGGCAAACAGACAAATGAAAAATTGTTCATCTTTCAATTTAAACATGTTCTCACTATCAGTAAAAGACTTTTAACAAAATGATCCTTCCAGAATAAATCACTTAAATAAGAAACAATAGTTTTGTTGAACTTTACTGCTGGTAATTAGAGAACAATATAAAGAAGATTAACATCTTCTACCAAGGCTTCACTATTATTATGCACAAAGGTTAGCTAAAACTAACTAGAATTACTGCAAGACTGAAACTGATCTCTCCTTAACACTTTTAACACTAAGAGTACTGTAAAGAACTGTGCACAGGAGAGGTTTTTATGAGATCATCGATGTACAACCTGTATACTGTGATCAGAAAACCTCCCTCCACCACAACTACATTTAAATAGATATACACTTTTGCATTGAGTCTGGTGGACTACCTAATAATGCCTAGGAAAATCAAGCCATATTTGCAATAAGTTTAACAAATTGCATCTGTCCAACTGGTCTAATGGAAAAGCAGTGCAGGACTCAGCCATTTTACCTATATCTGATGTAAATAATGACTGAATGGTCTGGGAAGATTTTTGTTCTCACATTCTACAAGATCAGTAAGGTAGAGAGTGAAAGTAGTGAGGGGGAGTTATATACACAGTATCCTTCACCAAGTGTACCTGCCTTTCGAGAATCATCAGGAAACATTACACCTGCAGAAATGCAAATATGAAACCTTAAAATCCTGTCTTGTTATGTGAGCATGTTATTTTTCTTTTAAGAGTAGCAGATGAGGAGAGAAACAAAAAGAAAACTGAGCATATGATATGTTTCTATAAATTATTTATTTATTAAGTACTCTAGTGTATATTTAAATCTTACTTATATTTGACCTATTTCTGATACACTCTTTCAATGCATTGAATTTATTTTTTTTGGCTTTCAGTGACCTCCAAGGCATTCGCACAAATGCAAAGCGTGATGGAGATGATTGGATCTTGAATGGCAGCAAAGTCTTCATCACCAATGGCTACATGTCTGGTGTTGTAATAGTTGTGGCCCTGACAAACCAAGATGCCAAGTCAGCTGCACATGGCATCAGTTTGTTTCTTGTGGAGGAGGGCATGCCTGGTTTTAAAAAGGGAAAGAAGCTGAACAAAATTGGTCTTAAAGCTCAGGTATGAATACAATAATTGATAGCAATTTGACTCTGTTTTTGTAGGCAATTTTAATATGTTTGCTTAAGACATGTTCTCAAAAGACGCATACAATTTTCTTGTTCTGTTTTTATAGACAGATGAACAGAATGTCCCTTGATGTTATTTTCATTATAAAACATTTATGGAACTATCATCAATATTATTGTATCCAAATCCATTTTCCATTATAAAATTCATTATAATTTTTATGGTAAAATTTATCTAAAATGTTCTTTAAAGATATTCTGTTGCCAGAGTGTTATTTCTTTAATGTACCTTTTTTTTTTTTTATGAAAGTAGGATATATCAGAATTTTTTTTCAAAATTTTTGGGAACCAACAGCAGTGTTATCAGTGCAAAATGAAAATAACTTTTTTATAACAGGATACATCAGAACTATTTTTTGAAGATGTACGGCTACCCAAAAGTGCTCTTCTTGGAGAAGTAAACAAAGGTTTCTTCTACCTGATGCAAGAATTACCACAGGAACGGTTGTTGATAGCCATTCTTGGGCAGGCCTCTTGTGAGTGGATGTTTGAAGAAACACGGAACTATGTTCGTGAGCGCAAGGCATTTGGGCGTACTCTTTCCAAACTTCAGGTCTGTGGGGGTTATTATTGTGATTGTATATACATGTCTGTTTTGGACTTTTTGTTTCAATAACCTCTTGACAGCACTTGAACTGATGTTAAGGGATGTAAATCTTGCTTTCTTAATGTTCTTTGATATTAATCAGTATAGCAATATGTACTAGAAAGTTTTGATCAAGCAGTATCATTTAAGCACAATATTCAGTTTAGATTTTTCTGTTAGGGATGTTAATTAAATTGTGTTTTGCTTATTAACCTGATGACATTTTCATGGTTTTTGTTTTAGATTAATATTTTACATTTTTTATTGGATATAGCATCATGCTGACCTGAAGACATAAACAAAGCATCAAACAGGATTAGTGTGACTTTTTAAAAAGTTTAAACTAAACACAGACACATATTCTTTGCATAATTGAAGTTATCATCAGAACTGCATTGAAAATTGTGATTAATTTTGATAATTAGTTTTCAGGATATTTTTTAAACACTTACCTCTTGCCATGATTAGTATCCACATGTCGTGCAGACTAACTCTTGAGAATAGTGAACTTATTTATTGTATGACTAGTTTTCTGTGCATTTTTATTGGTTTGTCAGAGGTGTCCACTTAATATACTTCTTTGCATTCCATATGCTTTTAAAAGCCACGGTACACCTTTACATTGAAAATTAAAGATGAGGATATACTTGAACCCAAGATGTTACTGGTGATATACAAAACCTTCTGACTTTAGCATTTAGTGTTGTACTTTTTTAATTTAAATTATTTTCTACAATGTCTTACATGGTCAATTCTACCATTATGAAATCAGATTTGCATACAACTAACTGCATCTTCTCTAATGCAAACACTCTCTGTGAACCAGGTTAACTGTGACAGTCTGACAGTTATTACAAGTCCTTGTTGAAATAAATGCATTGAATGAATAATGGCAGATTACCCACAAGTTCAGTTTAAAAGAACAGCCCAAATGAACAGATTGGAATTTATCACAGATTTATTTAATGTTAAAACTGACTTTTGTATCATTCTTGATCTTTGACTAATGACAGAGAATTAAGTCTTTTAGTCAATCTGTCATTGATTGTTTTGATAGTTATTTATAACAGTGATTCTTATAAAAATAATTAAAGTGAAGAACTAAAAATGTGAGCTAATTATGAATTCATGGTTACAAATACAAAAAGTTTGTAAATATAAAATCAAAGGTGGGTTTTCCTTTTAATATAATTTAGGGGTGAGTTTACTGTTTAAGTATAATTCTAGTGAGGGACTATGAGGAAACTAAACATTATGGGATAACTTACTAGGTCTTAGTGTTGATTTGTGATTATTGTTGTGATATAGACCAGGTAATAATTGATTTGTAATTGCTGTTTGTGATACAGACCAGGTAATAACAATTGATTTGTAGTTGTTGTCTTGTTTATACAGACCAGGTAATAATAATTAATTTATAACAGATTTGTAATTGCTGTTTGTGATACAGACCAGGTAATAATAATTGATTTGTAATTGCTGTTTGTGATATAGACCAGGTAATAATTGATTTGTAATTGTTGTTTATACAGACCAGGTATAACAGATTTGTAATTGTTGTTTGTGATACAGACCAGATAATAACATTCATTTGTATTTGTTGTTTGTGATACAGATCAAGTAATAATATAGATATGTAATTGTTGTTTGTGATACATACCATGTTACAACAATTGATTTATAATTGTGATAAAGACCAGGTAATAACATTGATTTGTAATTGTTGTTTGTGATACAGACCAGGTAATAAAATGTGCTTGTAATGGTTGTTTGTGATACTGCCCAGCTAATAACATTGATTTGTAATTCTTGTTTGTGATACAGACCAGGTAATAACATTGATTTGTAATTCTTGTTGTTTGCGATACAGACCATTCAGCACAAGCTTGCAGAAATGAAAACTGAAATTTGTATTGCACGGGCCTTTGTTGATCAGTGTCTTGACATTCACAACACTCGTGGCCTTGATTCCTCATCTGCATCTATGGCAAAATACTGGTAATCTGACCTTTCTTCCCCCATCATTAACCCCTTTACTTCCAGGATTCTAAAATTGATTTTTTTAAAAACTCTTGTTAGAGATCCTTTATGCCAGTAGAACTGTTGAAAATACTAAGGCAGGCTGTAAGAAGAAACTAAAATTTGGTTTGTTTAGAAAATCTAGTAGAGTTATGTCTCATTGAATTTGATAGTTCTGTACAGTAGGGTCTTTCAGCAATCTGCCTATACAGAAGAGCCCATAAGGTTGTTACTACATACATACAGTGTAAACTTGTTTAGATATTGGTGAAGAGCAGATGTTTGCTGGTCATCACTGAAAATGCAGCATATGTTCATTAACGCATGCTCTTGTTCACTACACAGTTTGAATTAATCATTTGGCAGTTTACTGTATGTAACTACATTGTCATCATTAATATGCTTGAAGCGTTTTATTTTGTGTAATAATTATATGGCATTGTTTTTGCTCATGTTTCATTAATGGATTTGAACATTAACATTCAAATTCTGACTTGCATACCAATTGTGTTACAAATATTTTTTAAGACTGGAAATGATTCATAACCTAAGACTCATTTGTATTGTATCCACTATAAAATTTTATAGTCATACCTTTTAATGTGAAAAAAATAATAAAATTTGTTTTTTATTGAATTTTTAACTTGGTTATTCTTAAAATAAAATGTTGATAGCAGTGTTCTATTAATAATTAATTTATTGAAGCGTGAAGCAAATTATATTTTTTTCTTATTCGTGCACCTTACAGACATCAAATGCATTTTTCAGACTAGTTTTTGTGACCGCAGAGCAAAATTTATTTGTTTTTCTCTTTCTTACACTTATTAATTTAACCATAGCTACTTAATAAAACAAATTAGTTTAACCATACAATATAAAATAACTTCTCTCTGTATTTTGAATGTAGGGTTTCTGAGCTTCAGAACAAGATTGCAACACAGTGTCTACAGCTGCATGGTGGTTGGGGCTACATGCTAGAATATCCTATCGCTCGTGCCTTCTTAGATGCCAGAGTCCAGCCAATCTATGGTGGCAGCAACGAGATAATGAAAGAACTGATTGCTAGGCAGATTGTTGCTGATAAATAAAGATATCTGTTAGGCCTTGCTTAGCACACTAAGGTTTCTGTTCCATCTCCATGACACTCCATCGTTTTTCGAGCAGAGACTATCTTATTTAGTTTTGTTTTACTCTGATTTTGAGTGCCAACCACTTGCTAAAAGCACTTATATATAAAAACTGTATGTATACTGTAAGACTTAGGGTTAATACAAGGGACTCTGCTGACTTTGCAGCCAGAAACCTTCAGACTGCTGATAGTTGATTACGAAATATTTTTTGTTTGTTATTGCCAGGATTTTTACTTTTGTAATTTGTGCTGGACACCTAATTACTGACTTTACAAAATTACTGTGAAGTAAGAATGGCATTTGGGTTAGAAATGTGTCAGTGAATGTGATAACTAAGAAATTACATAGAAAGAAAAAAAATGTAATACATACATGTTATTTATTCCAAATTCTTGCTGAGTTATCTATCTTGTTTGGTGTTTGTATAATAGTCTTCAAAATGTCTGTACACTTATTTGCCAAAACATGTTTTGAACATAAAAATAAAATTGAAAAAACACGGCCATCTAAGAACAGAATTGTTAAGCAGGTTATAAATGCTATACTGGTAGTAATAAGATGACAAATGCAGCGAGTAATTTCTGATTATTTTAGATGATAGAAAGACTGACATCTGCTTAAAATTTGGTATTGCATAACTGTGGCCTTAATATCTTTTTATTTTATTGTACTTTTAATGTGATATACACTTTAAGGAAAAAGTTTCTCAGATATTTTATGTTGCTTAAGAGAAGAGTTCAAGAAAGCACATTTTTCTCATTTTGTAAACATGCTGACACTTAGATACATAGAGAAGTTACTTGGTTTGAGTGAGAGAACATAGTTTATGAATGTTTTGCAGTTTATTTGACAGAAATATGTAATGACAAATTATATTTATTTCTTTGAATCTATGCACATTATAGATATAGACATTGATATGTATACAAGTCTGTCTACTTTCAGACTGTGGTGACAATAAATAAAAGTAAAGCTTTAAAAGTAATCATTATTTTCTTTGCATAACTTTCAAGACAGACCACAAAGACACACTTGTACATATCAGTGTGTTTTCATTATATTTGTAAAATGTACATATTTTTTCTACATACATGTTATATTTTATTTATTTTTATTAATCAAAAAGTAGAAATATTTTTTTATGCTAGATGCCAAAGTTATGATTGATGTTATGCATGAATGCTAGCATAATAAATAGTAAATTTTTTGTGAACCTATTTTTGTTTCCCTTTGTGAAACTATTTTCTTTTTGTTTCCTATTGTGTAAGCTATTTTTGTTTACCATTAATCAATTTTTATCCAGCTTAAGCATTCTCGCCACCAGGGAAGTTCCATACATGTGTACTTTTATTATTTTAACAAAAATGACTATAATTTCAAACCACATTGTTATAAGTGGTATTCAGATAAGAAATCACACAAATTATTGTCCCCAAGTGATAAGTGAAAGGCAGTTTTGTTGTTAACAGGTTTTACCTTTAAGGTATTTAATTTCCTTTTGCATATTTATGGTTTTTGACACTTTTGCTGCAAAAAACATCTAAGCATAGAATTCATTGGGCTTTTACCCATTCATATCCCAGTATTAAAGTACATATTGCAGAAGTGCCAATTCTGATATCAGCAGTAAGTAGATTAGTATGGTAAAACTATTCACACTTCATAACATGTTTGACATGAGTTACTGAGTCATATTAAGGATTAAATCTGCATGTGAGATGATGAATGTAACTCACTTTTAGTGAATACATAGATCACAGCATTAGGGTTATAGAAATAATTCTTTATGTATATTGTAGACTGCAGAACAGTAATGAGTCATTTAACACAGTGTCTTTCTGTTCTTTCACCATCCTCTTTTAATGCCTTTCCTTTCTTTTTTTCCTATTAATAGTATTCTGCTACTGGAAGGGTATTATTTAAAATTTGTTTTTGGCGTGTTTCATTGTAATTTGCCAGGTATGAATTATCATTACAAATGTAGCATTGAACTGTGATTTGCACTCCAGTAGGACTTTTTTCAATGTTTTTTTAATTATTCATGTCCCTTAGTTTTGTGAGTATTTGCTCTTTATTGTGCAAATTTTACATTTTACATATTCTGGGGATTTTTTCCCTGTGGTTTATTACGTAATATATGCTTATATCTCTAAAAAAAAATAAATATATCAACATATCCTAAATTGTCTCATTTAAAATGTATTTTTATTGTTAGATTTGTTTTAAAAAATAAAAGCATAGTTATCAATACTGATGTAATTCACTTTTCCTCTATTAGCTTATTAAATTTGGGGTTTGCAGTTTTATATTTATTTAGTACTGTATGCTACTTAAAGTTTATTTAGTACTGTGTCATTTGTACGTTCCTTAATGTTTATTTAGTACTGTGTGTCATTTATTGTTTATTTAGTACTGCATTAATTTTTACATGTTATCAATGCCAGATTACCAATTAGGCAGAAAAGACACCAGCCTTTGAGCCCCACACCCTTTAGAGGCCCTGCGACACTGATCAAAATAATATTGAATTGATTTGATCTTGAAAGAAAATTACTATCAAACTTTCTTAAAATGTTTCCAAAAGATAGGAAAAAATTGAATCTTCTCAATGAAACTAAAACTTTATATTAAAGACTCTATAGAGAAAATACAGTACATATACCATAGACATCATGTTCGCATTTTTATTTGTCTCTTAATAGCTCATCTTCTGTCACCTGTCAGTTTGTAAAAGATTTTGGTTCAACCTACATTCATATAAATGTGTAATGTACAGTAGTAATGGCCATCTCCATCTAACGGCTGACAATGACATGCACACTACTTAGACAACTTTGTTCAATATTACCCCACTTAAGCGCACACACTAGAAACCTCCAGAAACAAAGCTTTTTGTGAGTTATTATGTCGTGAGTTTCCACTGACTCCAGATCCTAGTAGGATATTCACAACTGGAAGCTTTGATAACACCGATGAGTATATATACCCAACATCTGCATTAGTAAGTTAGCTTTTCTGAGTTATAATGAAGTTTGATTAACTTCACCATCTAATTTCTACTGTAAAAGAGCGAATTTATCTTGTTCAGTCAATTTTTGTGTGTGTGTGTGTGTGTGTGTGGAGACTTAAAAATTCTTTCATTTTCTTGAACAAAGCATAAATATTGTTTGTCATCGCTCTTTTGTAGATGCAAAATGTTAGCACCTAAAAAGAAGAGGTACCAAAGTGGCGCAGAAAAACAAACAAAACAAAACAAAACAAAAACAGCAAGAGAAAACGAAAAGGTTTGATGAACAAATAAAAAAAGACACACAGTCTTTACCAACTTGACTTTACTCATAAGCCAAAAGAGAATCAACCCAAGGCCTCTTTAAGTACGTAGGGCAACTTAATTGTAAAGCGTGAATTAGGCAACCAGTCTGTAGTCAGTGTAGGTGTGTATATTAAAATTAATAACTTTAAAGCCTGATACTGAGACGGTCGTTAAAGATAAAACTGGTATGTAACATACACAATGAGTGTCATGAACTGAAAAAGTTGACAACAATTGGAGTAGTATACAGCCCTAAATTAAGACCTTAATTACTTTAACAAAGAGTAGTATACAGCACTAAATCAAGCACTCAATTACATTAAAATAACTGAATTGACATAGAGTAGCATACAGCATTAAATCAAGTACTCAATTACATTAAAATAGTACTGAATTGACATAGAGTAGTATACAGCATTAAATTAAGTACTCATTATGAGTCATTTACATTAAAATAGTACTGAATTGACATAGAGTAGCATACAGCATTAAATTAAGTACTCAATTATAGTACTGAATTAACATGGAGAAGCATACAGACTAAATTAAGTACTCGGTTATATTAACATACAGTACTGGCCAAACATTATTATTAGCACTAGGTGAGTATTTACATTATTAGCATAAAGTAGTATAGTTAAAACCTAATGTTACCAGAATAACTAGGTGAATATTTACAGTAGATCTACTAAATTAACATACAGTACTGAATTAATATAGAGTAACATAAAGTACTGAATTAACATAGAGTAACATACGGTACTGAATTAACACACAGAGTAACATACAGTACTGAATTAACATAGAGTAGCATACATTACTGAATTAACATAGAGTAGCATGCATTACTGAATTAACATAGAGTAGCATACACTAGTGAATTAACCTAAAGTAGCATACAGTACTGAATTAACAGTAACATACACTACTGAATTAACATAGCATACACTACTGAATTAACCTAAAGTAGCATACAGTACTAAATTAACCTAAAGTAACTCACAGTGCTAATCTGTTAATAGTATAAGGTGGTTATATAGACGTAAAAAGTATGTGCTTCAAAGAGGAACAGGTGTTACTGTTAAAAATAGCTCGTACAAGCAATGACCGATGTTGTATTTTTATGTATTTTGTATGTCTTACTTGAAAGATGTGAGCTGCTGTCAAAGTGTCATGTCAGTATCAAGCATTTCATTCCAAGCGACACACAGACACACGTATATATGGCAGATTTTTAAAAAGGCAATTACCATGCATGATGACAAACTTACTGCTACACCAACAGTATTTACCATTATTAATAATATATAACAGCTTAACAGGTATTATTCTGATGACCTATTTCGACTTTTGTAATACATTTCCCCCCACTAGTTCTAAAAATCTGCGGGGAAAATGTCTCATTAGTTTCGTATTATCAGAGTTGTATTTATTTTATTGGAATATCTGTCACTTATAATTACATTTGAAACATTGCTTCAAGGAATGAACCCTAAGAAATGTACAAAATTATTCTCGATACATTTCTAAATGGCAACATAATGCTCCTTTGTGTGTGTGTGTGTGTTTTAGGATTTAATTAAATTATGTAATTTACTGCTACCACGTTTTTACATTTATACATAACAAAACAATTGGATGTAACAAACAGCAAGTTTGGTGTCTAGTGAAACAAGCTTCTAACAACAATAGGAAAACCAAGATGTAAAAGTAACCCTAGAATTAGAAAGGAGAAAATACAAACAAAGAGGCTGACCAAGATATGCTTTGCAGCTTCAGTCAGAAAATATTAACTCTGCCAAACAAATCGATCGTGAAAGAATCTCGACAGTAAAAAATAAAACAGAACGTGTGGGAAAAAATTTATATGTGATGCAATATTATGTGAGCGAATGTTTGTGTCAATAAATATGATTGAAAGTGGAAAACTATAACTCATATTACATTTACAAAGGACAATGTGTAATCGCTTTGGCTTGCAGAAGAGAACCTAATCGATAAGTTGAAGACGTGAGAGCGAAGAGAGTTTTAAAAAAATAAATAAAAGAGTACAGTGCCAGATAACCAAAAGATAAATTGGTAAATAAATTCACTCTTTCTCTCTGCTTTTGACGTGTAGCTTAAGACAATAAAAGAAATATTTGCCAGTGGATACCTCATGAAAATTTTGGTACCTTTTAGTAAATTGGTTTGTTTAAAACTTCGTATAAGCTAAGGCAAAAGATTATTATTTTACCATAATGCAAATACTCCTACTTAATGCTCCATTTTAAAATAGACACTTTTTAAACAGTACACACACCGTTCAATTCCGGCCAATTAAGAATGGCTGGTTGCATTCTACTAACACACATACTGAAGAATTAATGTTAATTACAAGTCATTAATTTTTCAATTGCTCTCGTAAGCCATTTCTTGTATAGTGCCTAAACCCACTCCTGATATAGCTTCAGCTCTTTCCGGGAGTAAATTTGTGTGCGAGAGAGAGAGAGAGAAGGGGTGAGTGGGGGTACGTGTGCTTTAAATAAGTGGAATCAGAAGAAATCCAATGTTCTATATTATTTCATACTACGAAGAACAGATCCGCTACATAATAATAATTGGTGAACTATTATTCAATTAGAGTTTGTCCAACCAGGTTGACCAAATTTAGATTTTTGAAAATATGTTTCCTTGGAAGCAGAGAGAAAAATATTCTCTGCTTATAATTAATGTTAAATAAAAATGTTAACACCTTTTGTTAATATATCTTATACATTTTAGATTTGTGATAAACGTAGTTTGACATTTTCCTCCCATTTTTCCACTCACCAGCAACGTGTGACTTCTGCTAACAAGAACTCAAGGATCGCATGGCTTGTGAGTAGTAAAATTCCAACCCTATGATGCACACTTGAAACAAAGCACAAAATGAAGGTACGTTCTAAATTGTTTACTTGGACATACATCCCGATAACTACCCTTATTTTAAAAAAAATAATGAACAGTAGATTAAGCAGTGTAAACACATGTGGTCACAAAATTAATTAGGATAACCGGTTTCCATTTGTTGTCCTGCTTGTCAAGTGTCAGCCGTGTAAGTTTCGCACCTCTGTATATAAAAGCATTTAAAGATTTGAAAGAACACACATATATAGTGCATATAAGGATGCATAGTCTTGTCAATATGAAAGTGCACGAAAAAAAATGGAGCTTGAGTAAGCATTACATAAGAACGAAAACAGCACTACTTTCCACCAAACAGAATTACACTAAAAATGTTCAACAGTGAAAGGATTCATGATTTGTCACTGATGCAAATGAGAAATTCTAGCAACAAAGGTAATGTTTGTTTATATGTACTTGTAATTATATTACACAAGACTTTTACCTTAGTTCCATTCATCAGTATTTGAACTTTTATATTATTATGCATGACCCTTAAAACATATAATATTATTTTGCATGACAATATATGTATAATAGAGAGAGGGGGGGGTGGCAAAGGGACAACACTCTACTTTCCGAATACTGACGTTCCTAGTGAGAAGTATTTATTATTAACTTTATCTTATCATGATATCAGTAGAGGGCGGAACTCAAATAATTAGAAGCAGCAACAGTCGGTGCCGAGTCACTTTGCTCTGCAGGTGTGGGCGCCCTAATACCGTTATCAATGTAACTGTTCTGTTGCTGTTGACCGTAGTGTAGTTAATGCAGGTACAATTTCAAGATAATTAGCAGCATAGCACCCAACGCGACTGTTCAAGTAGTGCTTCGGGACTTGCGTTGTATACAATGTATCGTGCTCTGCACCAACACGTTTACGAATCTTTCACATTTGTTTCGACCAAATTAAAACATGAATCAGTAAAGCCTCGGGTATGCAGGCTCACCTATGCAGTATTAGGAGGAAGGAAAGAGACAAGCACTTAAAATGCTAATTAATTTGTAAAATAGTTCAGTTGCGTTTGACACTTAGTGTAAGCATTTTCATTTCTTTAGAGGTTGCTGTGTTGTAGTGGTTTGTTCTATAGTGTTAAGAAAGTGTTTTGAACCGTGTGAGTTTCACTAATTATTCCGATTTTGAAGAGGATATTTTAATTGTATCATGGAACATTTTGCACCTGGCGTTGGTCATAGAAGTCCTCTATTTCTTCATCATCATGGTCCGTAGTTGGAGTTTAAGTTTGCACAAGGGTGTTATTGAGTGGGGTTACCTTCATGCCCATGTGATAAGTATGCTGGAGTCTGGCTGACAACTTATGATGGTGTTCACGATGTCTTTGTGGACAAGAAATCAGACACCATGTTCATATTTATCATCATCTCTGCCAGAGTAGTATAGTTTATGGCCATCCTGTGTTGATATTTCCGCTGGGTTATTCTATCGTACTTCACACAGTCCCAGGATGGTCTAGTGGTATTAGTTCATTTCAAGTGTCAGTTTTTCTACCTTTCCATGCGTTCTTAATGTTCTGAAGTTCCACGTACCAATGCTGATGTTGGACGAGTGGTGTCTTCTGGAGGATTATTAATAAAAAATAAATTAAGATTCTCATCATTTGTAATTAGGTTTTGGATAATTAATAATAATAACCATTAACTAGGTGGCGTTGGCGTCACATGTTCATTAAGCATTCATTTTGCTCTTGTATCATTGTCTTCTTGTTTGTTTTTAATTGCAGAAGTTTAGCAGTTCATCGCGCATGAAGTGTGAATTAAACATTATTTGTTCTTTTATGGTTGTTTTTTTGTTTGTGAATTTGATTTTAATTGCAGAATTGTAGCAGTTCATCGCAACTGTAGAGGAGTGAATAAGGCATTGTTCTTATTGTTTTTTTTAAAAAAAGAAGAAAGATTTAAAAGTGATTAATTTACTGACAGCAAGTTTTGAATCTAGAATATTAAATAGTCATTTTTAGTAGGGTTAATTTTCAAATTTCTATTTATAATTACAATGAGTAGTATTATAACAGCATGCTTTGTACAGGGGTATTTATTGCACACTAAATGTTTTATGTGTCCAGTTATCGCAAGTATCTGAAAACTGCGCTACATAAAGATTTCCTTTGATAAGTTAAATGACGTCAATAACATTACGAAAACACATTTGGCATGTTTTGTTAACAATTGATCTTTGTCCTTTTTTCAAACGCTATTGCTCGTGACAAAATGACGTCAATAAAATTACGAAAACACATTTGGCATGTTTTGTTAACAATTAATTCTTGTCCTTTTTTTCAAACGCTATTGCTCGTGACAAAATGACGTCAATAAAATTACGAAAACACATTTGGCATGTTTTGTTAACAATTAATTCTTGTCCTTTTTTTCAAACGCTTTTGCTCGTGACAAAATGACGTCAATAAAATTACGAAAACACATTTAGCATGTTTTGTTAACAATTAATCTTTGTCCTTTTTTCAAACTCTGTTGCTCGTGACAAAATGATGTAAACGGAGTTTAATGAACATCCTCCTTTTCCAAAAGGTGTCCACGTGACACCAATACTTTTGTTTCGTACGTGCAGACTCAGTTCAACACTGTGTCATCTTTAATGCATACTAGAGTACTAGGCCAGCCGGTTGTAATGTCTGCAGCGTTAATTAAACATCGACCATTCCTGGAGGTGACGCAGTCTTTCGAGAAGACGCTGGAGTTGGCCGTGTGTGACGGTGCCAGACGGCTAGTAGTGCGTGAGCCGCACAAACCTGACGACATTTCATCGCATGCCGGTCGTCTATTGATCCATGCCATGCTGTCGAAACTCACTTGAAGGACCTGGGGCTTCAGCACGACCCTCTGTCACTCATTGCGGTTCCACTCTCGCAGACACGGATACACCCGTGGCAGAAGCAAGGTAAGGAGTCTTGGTTGCAAAAGTTGATTCCAGTTTTATTGGAAGCCTGACATTTCGTAGTGAGTGCTGTACAAGGGTGATGGAGGGTTGCGGTTGTCGGTAGAAGACTAAATAAATGTTGTGTAATTAAATAAATAATCAAAAAAGTTTATACTCCCTTTTTTACTGGAAGTAAAAGGGTATAATCTTTCCTTTTTAGACTTAAAGATCACCTTGTATATAAGAAAATGTATTTGCTATAGAATAAAAATACTTTTATGTATAATTATTACTTTCTTTACTTTAATTTGACCAACTAAATAAGTACAAATGCCTATAGGCATAAATGGAGCAATAAATACTCACAAAAGCCTAAGGGCATATAAGGAAAAAATTAATAAGTACATAGACCTGTAAGTATAAATGGAGCAATAAATAAGTACATAAACCTGCAGGCATAAATGGAGCAATAAATAAGCACCTAAGCGTGCAGGCATAAATGGAGCAATTAATAAGTACATAAACCTGTAAGCAAAATGGAGTAATAAATACGTGCATAAACCTGCAGGCATAAATGGAGCAATTAATAAGTACATAAACCTGTAGGTATAAATGGAGCAATAAATAAGTACATAAGCCTAAGGGCATAAATGGAGAAATTAATAAATACATAAACCGCTAGGCTGAAATGAAGGAATCAATGGATACATTAATCATAGGTCTCAGTAAAGCATTAAACACATACATAAACTGAAGGAATAAATAAGTATGTAAAATAAAACAATTAATAAATGTTTACATCTTAAATCCTAAATAGAGCAATGAATATACTTTGAATCTGGTTGTATTGTGTACTGATATGTATGCAAACAAAAGAACGTATTTATTCCTTTTTCTATTTTTTTGTTTGTTTGTTATTAATAATTTTTTTCATTTTTATTTTTATGGGTGATGTAACTTTTCGTACTTGTATAGTTTTAGTGTTTGCTATTGAATATCTAAACTGAGTTGTTTTATTACTTGCTGGTGAAATATCTACATAAACAAATATATATGTAATATGTACTGAAATATCAAGAGAAAACGGGTATTGCTTTAGACTTTGATGATGAAATATCTGCACAAACGTATATCCTTTTCCGTCCTTTGCTGATGAAGTCTCTACATAAACGTGTTTTGTTTTAGGCCTTTATTATATGTGTAAGTATATTATGGCGTCCTTGATGATAAATTATCTACACAAACTTGTTTTAATTCCTTGCTGATGAAGCATCTAGATAGACTTGTATTTGTTTATCCTTTCCTGATGACGTATCTACATAAATTGTTATTGGGTTATCCTTTCCTGATGATGTATCTGCATAAACTGGTATTGGATTATCCTTTCCCATTGACGTAGCTACGTAAACTGGTATTGGGGTATCTGCATAAACTGGTATAGCTTATTATTTCCTGATGACGTACCTGCTTGAACCTGTATTGGGTTATCCTTTCCAGATGACGTATTTACATAAGCTGGTATTGATTTATTCTTTCTTGATGACGTAGCTACTTAAACTGGTATTGGGTTATCATTTCCTGATGACCTATTTACAGATACATGTAACTGAGAATTCAAAATGCTTGCTGACGAAATGCAATAAATAATATTCCTGGACATATTGGACATATTTTCTAGGGAATTGTTTTCCTCTACGGCTGTAATGGTGAAAGATGCGTCAATTATTTGGCTGGCTGTGGGAAAACGACTTCATGTTGTTTCTTTAGAACTGAAGTAGTTTATGAAAAGTAAGAGGTGACTGTACATCAGTTTTCCATTTGTGAGCAGGTGTTTGACAGCGGCAACTTGAGTAGTATAGATGACGTAATAAAGTCATGAATGATGACGGAATAAGTGATGAAGATGAAGAAGTGACATAAGTATTAAAGTAATGAATCAGATGAAGCAATGGAGTAATAAGTGATGAGGCTAATGAACTGACTCAGTAATGAGTAATGAAGAAGTTGGTGATGAAGCTAATAAAGGTACTAGGTGATGAAACTGATGAAATGATAAAGGGATGAAGTAATGAACAAATGGCTCTGACGAAGTAATGATGGAAAAAGTGATGAAGCTGATGAAATTAATAGTTGATGAAGTGATGAATAGATGTTGAAGTTATTAGTGATGAAGTTACTAAACTAGTGACATAATCATGTAAGGAGTAATTTAATAATGAAGCTGACGAGACATAATGAATCCGATGGTCAATGTGAAATATGAATCTGATAAAGCGATTATGCTTTCAAGGGCTAATAAAATATACAATATATAATTCAGTAATTCACATACCTGGCTAATAACAGTTAGTAATTCACCTCTCTGGCTACTAACGTTTAAAATACTGTTGGTAATTCGCATCACCTGGCTAAAGGTTTATACAGTACACTAAGTAAATAGTATCGCCTGGCTAATAACGCATGGTTTACGACTTCCATGAACATTATTTACTTACCGTTCGTGAGTGGCAAACTTACATATATCTTGTCTGGTATTTATTTTGTCGACTTGGGTTATAAAAGTATCATTACCATAGCTTAACGTGGGTTATACTATGTAAATGTAAGTTTAGACTTAAATTATTTTCTTACATCTCTCTTTTACTACGACTACTGTTAATACTATTACCACCACTTCTATTTCTACTACGAATATTACTGCTGCTGTGACTACTACCATCAACACTAATTCTGCTGCGTCTACTACATCTACTACTGCTATAACTACAATACTAATAGTAATGCCACTACTGCTGCTACGACCACTATATTGCTACTATTACTGCTACTATAATTACAATACTGCCACTACTACTGCTACTATTACTACTATTACAACTACAATACTGCTACTGCTACTACTATTACAACTACAATAGTGTTAGTACTACTTCTACTACTGCTACTATTACAACTACAATACTGCTACTACTACTTCTACTACTGCTACTATTACAACTACAATACTACTACTTCTACTACTGCTACTATTACAACTACAATGCTGCTACTACTACTTCTACTACTACTACTACTATTACTACTATTACAACTAAAATACTGCTACTACTACTTCTACTATTGCTACTATTACTACTATTACAACTAAAATACTGCTACTACTACTTCTACTATTGATACTATTACTACTATTACAGCTACAATACTGCTATTACTACTTCTACTATTACTAATACTACAATTACAATACTGCTACTACTACTACTTCTACTATTACCGACTCTACTGCTGCTACTACTATTACTACGACGACTACTACTACCGACACTACTGCTGCTAGATTGCTATTACTACTACTACTACCGACACTACTGCTGCTAGATTGCTATTACTACTACTACTACCGACACTACTGATGCTAGACTGCTATTACTACTGCTACTTCTACTACTAGTACGACTTATTCTTTTGTAAGAAGAGCCTTGAAATTGATAAATCGAAATGGGGAAATTTACATTTAAAGTTTGAAGTTTATTAATCCCGCTGATCTATTAAACGATAAAGTGTTGACTGGAACATAATCCTTCGACAATGGCCATTTTTTTGAACCTGTAACCTCTAACCTCTAATCTCATGCATGTAAGCCTAGAGCACAGGCCATTTGACCTCCAAAGTGCAAAATCTACTGATCTATGCCAATAATAGACATTCGTTTTATGACACTGCAGATCATGTATCTGCCTTTAAACAATTGTCATGGTGAAACGACGAGAGAAACAACAGATTTGTGAGGTAAATATTTAAACAATGACTTTGACCTTTGACATAATAATCTATGCTTTAGGAAAATGGATTATCCTAACTGATTTTACCTCTTTCTATTAGCAGAATATTTCTTGAATTTTAAAATCGTTGCTTTATATTACTTTGACTCAAAACATGTGTTAATAATAATAATAATAATAAATATTGTAATACTGATTAATGTGTTGTTTATTAATATTTATGTCTGAACTATTGTGCTTATCAGTACTCCGAAGTACTCTCTACCTCAAAGAGTCGACAGTGGATTCTGTTCTGTTTTCAAAAGGGTTCTTTACTTGTAACAAGTTCTTTTTCATCCTTTCTCCATGCTCACGTATAACCAAATTATCCCCTAAGGCGATATCTTTGTCTCATTCAAAGAAACCCAAATAGCTCACAGCAGCTCCAAGCCATCTGCGTACTTGCTGTACGTAGACTCTGAACAGATTCCCTCACTCGTCTGCATTTCATCGATACTGACAGAGGACGCACGAAATGACAGAGAATACGGAAAGCTTCTTTAACGCCATAAGAGACTAGTATTAGAGCCTTGGCTTTGTCGATTCTACTTGTAAGAAATTGTCTGAGGATGCTATTAATCATCTTATATGTATTTTCCTCCGGCAAAAGAAAAAATAGGAAAATTTATGAGGTTTCTGCTAATAATATCCTGCCTCTGAGAATTGATTGTGGACCGGGGGCTAGGAAACTGTAGACAGCATGCTGCAGAACTTGACGAAATGTTGTCAAAACTTTAATGGATTGCTTCGAAATGTGATCAAATGTTGTCAAACTAGAGACAAGATGTCTGAATACATGATTAAATGTTGTTAAGCTATAATGAGACAGACTGAATATGTGATTAAAATTTGTATAAGTATTGATGGACGGCTATAAAACTGTTGTAAATTACAACATATATAAATGCAATACTGTTGTAAATTACAACATATATAAATGCAATACTGTTGTAAATTACAACATACATAAATGCAATACAGTTGTAAATTACAACATATAAAAATGCAATACTGTTTTAAAATACAACATATATAAATGCAATACTGTTGTAAAAATACAACATATATAAAGTTACAAAATGCAATAACCACAACCACATCACAACGACTACTACATTTGTAAATATACACATACTACAATTATTTGCACAATTACCGCTACTACCAGCACTACAACTACGATTACCACTGTAACTACCACCACCATTATAGCTATTGTCATCGTTACAATTACTGTTACCTCCATTCCTACTATAACCACTATAATTACTACTATCATCATTACAGCTTCCATTACCGTTACAACTACTGTTAACACTACACTAACTAATACAAGTACTAGTAAAACTATAGAAACAATTACCGCTAGAATTACCACTAAATTAGTAATACCACAACTACTAGTAAAACTATAGAAAATTTACCGCTAGAATTACCACTACAACTACTACTATCACCGCACTATTGTAATCAGTACAATACTGATACTCTACTATGACTACTACGACCACTACAACTACTATTACAACTGCAAATAGAACCACCACTATAACTACTATTACCACTACAACCACTATCATCACTACAACTACCTCTATCACAAAATCTACAACTATCACTACAACTATTGCAATCACCATACAACTACTACTACAGCTGCAACTAATACTACATGTATTACTACCTATTACATTTACTACTACTAATACTACAACTATAACCACCACCACTTCTACTGCCACCACTACAACTACTTCCACAATTAAAACTACTATTACTACTACAAATACTACCACAGATACAGCTAGTAGCGCCATTACAACTACTACCACTAAAACTGCTATCACCAGTACAGCCACTACGTACCTCCAACTACTACCACTACTTCAACCACTAGCACACAAGTACAACTACTGCCACCACTACAACTACTACCACAGCTAGTTACTGCATAAAAGCAAAGCCGAAATCATGCCACCATGACAGGTTCACAGTCCCTGAAAATTCGGACACTTATTCCAGTCAAACACAGGAACCTTCCTTTGTTATCATTATAAGACACTAACGACATCCCCACCTGTCGCGCACATACTCATTCGATGCTTTGCAAATAGCCAAAGACCGCGGGCATTTAACGATAAACACGGTGTCCAAGCCGATACGGAAATTGACATAAATGGAAATAAGTCAATAATAGCAAGGACCTAATCCAGTCTCCCAGTCACGGTTTCACGCCGTCATCAGTGATGATAGACTGCCTGAATCTGCACAGATAGCATTGACTCGCGTCTGCCTTATCTAAAAGGGCAGACTATCCAACCAGAATGGGAGATAAGCAGTGGTAGGCATTGGCATTAGCGTTTGAATTTAATTTTTTTTAAATTTTAAAATGAATACAAAGAGCAGTTTTCTATAAGTTGATTAACGACGCGAAAGCGTCCATTATTTCATTGTTGAGACATCATCCATAGGATTTAAAAGATCATGCAGACTTGAAAGGAGCGAAGAATAAAGGGAGGCAACCAAATCTGAAACGAGAGGAAGCTTGATGCAAATTCTCGCAGGCGTCATACACTTAGGCTTTTAAAATTTATGACGTTGATGCGAGGAGGGGAAATAGAGTTGCGTAGCTTCAACGTGCATTCCATAAATCTTCACTTACTTTATTCCAGAGGAAAAGCTTTGGGACTAATAAAGAAGAAAGTATTAGGTACTTGCGAATAATCCTAATAATCTCGTTTTACAAAATGCCCATCGATGGCAGCACTCTACAATGACACCATTAACGCGGCAGGTGAGTTCGTTCAAGGGATTAAAACTATTAGAAGAACCCTTGCAAAAGACGGATGTATCCTTAAAATCTCTGGCAGATCAGGTTTGAATCCAGTGATTCAATATCTATCTGTGTCATCTCTCTAGCGAGCAAGAAGTATGTCTTTGATGATAGGACAGATTATGTTCTATTAAATCTGCTATTTAAAGCAAAGAGACGACCAATATCACAAAATTCAAGCTATCCTAAATATTCGAGACTGACCCCAAGCTTAATATTTTTTTTTAAAAGCTAAAATTTATCGCGGTCTCGAGAGTCAGCATTTCAAGACGTTCGTATTAGAAAGTAAAGCTGTAAATCTAGATTGAATTGTTGCATCGTTCTTTAAGACACATTTTGTATCTCTCCACTCCCCTCCAGGGATTAATCAATTTATAGTTTTCCCACTCCTGTCAAACTCGTCACGTCTTAAGCATAAGTCAATGTAGTGGGATACAACGTCTATGAGGAGTGAAGTACACCGGCTTTATGGCGACACTTACCAGTGAAGGACACCGGCTTTATGGCGACACTAACCAGTGAAGGACACCGGCTTTATGGCGACACTAAGCAGTGAAGTACACCGGCTTTATGGCGACACTAACCAGTGAAGGACACCGGATTTATGGCGACACTAACCAGTGAAGGACACCGGATTTATGGCGACTCTAACCAGTGAAGGACACCGGCTTTATGGTGACACTAACCAGTGAAATACACCGGATTTATGGCGACACTAACCAGTGAAGGACACCGCTTACTTTCAAAGTTATAAAAATATAGGCAAACCAAATCAATAAAAATATTTGAATTTTTATATTAAGATTTAAAAGCAAAAACAACTGCTATTACCACTAGAACAGCTAATACTACAGTTACAATTACATTCTTTACACTTTCACTTCCATTCACATCACATTGTTTGCTGTTCTACTATCAATCACATCATATTCTCCGCTACTGCACTTATAATGATCACATTTTGTTCATGTACACTAACATTTATATAACATTTTGTACAAGTACAGTAATAGTTATATAACATTTTGTACAAATACAGTAATATTTATATAACATTTTGTACAAATACAGTAATAGTTATATAACATTTTGTACAAGTACAATAATAGTTATATAACATTTCAACTACTCCACAAATGCTCATGTCATAATCATTTATTTGCTCCACATATTTCTATTCACTCATATCACTGTTCACTACTCCACTAACGCTCACGTCATATTCATCATTTGCTCCACATATTTCTATTCACTCATAACACTGTTCATTGCTCCACTCATGTTTACACTAGAGATTTTGCTATCTGTGACGCTAACGCCACCTAGTTAGTGGTTACGACAATTATTAATTAATTAATCGTCCATAGCTCATTACAAGTGATAAGAATCTTTATTTATGTTATTAATAACTCTCCAGAAGACACCACTCGTCTCTCTCACTTGGCGGATATGCGGACGCTGTAAACGTTTTTTTTCCCCACTACATTCAAGACAAACACTCGTCACACAATATTTCTGTAGGTGGAAATCTTCTTACTAATGGAGAAGACAAATCCGTCTGTTAATTTATATATAGTGAGTCCCCACCCACCCACTTTCTTCTCCAACATAAGATTATCAATATGTGCAAGTAGGTGAATAAATTTAACAATAAATTTATTAAATCAACAGTAAAATATACATATAACAAATACAAATATTTTAATTATTTGACATCAGTATTTCCACAAACCACTTTCGAATAATTTCAATATTCATACAGTCTTATATCATACTATATAGTTCAACAGATTAGTGTCAAAACAATTCACAGGATAGTTCTTATCAGAGAAGAAAATAGAGTTATAGTGATAACAGTTTTAACCTTGTCTAGACAAAGCTGCAATAGTCTTCACAAGCTTATGGTTCCTAGGAATTGTCAGTTTCATGTATTTCTCTTGAACATTGTAGAACACTGATGTGTCAATATTTTCATGAAGCTAACCTTGGTGCTCCACCATATTAGCTCCCTCATGCAGAACAGCAATTGTAGCAATTTCCAGTAACTTGTACCAGAAATTCCACGATGTAGCCAGCATTTTTCACAGTATGGTGACAGTGACAACACACTAAGTGCGATGAAAGAATTTCACTGAGGATTGCTAAATATATTATTCTATTTCTTTGTGGATCTTCACCATCAACAATAACATTTCATCATTTTCATCAGCACCATCATTGTTATCCTCATCGTTTGGTATCTTTTTCATTGCTTAGCCACTTTCACATCTCTAGGACCTTTACTGTCCATTACTCATCTCTAGGACCTTTACTGTCCATTACTCATCTCTAGGACCTTTACTCTCCATTACTCATCTCTAGGACCTTTACTGTCCATTACTCATCTCTAGGACCTTTACTCTCCATTACTCATCTACAGGACCTTTACTGTCCATTACTCATCTATTGGACCTTTACTGTCTTTTATTTATCTATAGGACCTGGACTGTCTTGTACATGTCTCTAGGATCTACTTTTACGACATACATATATTAAGTATAGGAGTAGATGAGATATTTTAAGAACCTCTCTGTAATGGACAGAACACCAAGTTTAGACAATGGTAATTGTTCTTTTCTGGCCAGAATCAACGCTATCCTTTACTCGACTCTGCTCACTTGGTCAGTCAGTACCAGTTTTAGATAGCCGAAGGCCATTACTAGACATTGTCTGTTCTGTAAATTCAGGAAGTCCTGACTCTTAGGAATTGGTACGTGTAACAGTTTGAGTAAATTACTGTTAATTTTGTCTAATCTAATCAATTAACCGACCGGCCAGAATCGTTTCTGGAAGAGTCCGTGAATTATTACCGTCGCCAAAGCCAAACGATTTAGCCACACTCAAAACGGTTCTGGCCTAAAGAGATTGACTTTGTTAACAACTACGAGTTGCCCTTAGAAATCGAAGACTTGCTAGTGGTTGAAGGAACGGCCGTTTTAAGAGGATGCTAGAAAAATTTAGCCGTTACTATTTGACTCTAGGCTTCGAGCCTATTACCAACCTTCACTGATTTCGCAGATTTCGGTAGCGGCGAAGCGAAAAATCGCCAATCACACGTGACAAGAAACGCGCCTATTCACACACACACACACACGAGTTCTCTGATTTAATTGTTATCTATATATGTCTACATACACACATCCGCACACATACAAGACACAAGCACACACGCGCTGGTGATTTTTTTCGATGGTCTCTCTCTCTCTCTCTCTCTCTCTCTCTCTCTCTCTCTCTCTCTCTCTCTCTTTCCAATCATTGACCTACGGGTACATGCTCATACACACACACACACACGAGCTCTCTGATTTACATACACACATCCGCACACACACAAGACGCGCTGGTGATTTTTTCCTCTGATCTCTTTATTTCTCTCTCTCTCTCTCTCTCTCTCTCTCTCTCTCTCTCTCTCTTTCCAATCACTGACGTACACGTACATGCTCATAGTCACACACTCACACACACACACACACACACACACACACACACACACACAAGACGCGCTGGTGATTTTTCCTCTGATCTCTTTATTTCTCTCTCTCTCTCTCTCTCTCTCTCTCTCTCTCTCTTTCCAATCACTGACGTACACGTACATGCTCATAGTCACACACTCACACACACTCACACACACTCACTCACACACACACACACACACACACACACACACACACACACACACACACACACACACACACTCCTAATGCAATTTGTCCTGGAGTCTGAGAAGTGGATGGAAATATAGGAGCAATCAGTTTGAGATAATGCATGCGCTCTTCATTGTTCGCTAAGTGTATTGGTCTGTTCAGTGGGTAGCAATGATCTCCCCTTCGCCGACTTGTCGTACACAAGAACTTTGTCACTCAGGAATCTTGATTACTGGAATGAATTCCCGCACAAGGGCGACTACTCGCCGTGTAATGAATAAAATGTGTGACTGGAGTTTCGTGATAGGTCAAAAGTTCAGATAAGAGATGTACAGCAGAAATGCACTGATGGATATCAGTTATTAACTTTTTCAAGAAACACATTCTTAGAAAATATCATGTGAAGGAAAAGAGGATATACTTGAGAAAATATATTATAAATGAATAAATACCAACCAATCAATTATAAAAGGCGTTGGTTTAATTTTATGATTTTTTCACTCTAGAGATACTGCAAAGTTATCACATTCTGCAAAGTTATCACATACTGCAAAGTTATCACATTATATACGAAATGACCCCGTACCGGAGACAAGTTTTAATTTAAAACACGCACACACTGACACACAGACATTTATCACACGGAACAGGCCAATGCACAATACGCGCAATGTGTTCAGTGCCTAACGCTCATTTTACTTATCATATGAGCATAATTTCTACTTTGCGTTCATTTGATTCTTGTCTTGTTTGTTTGTTATTTCTTTGCTTGTTTGTTTGTTATTTCTTTGCTTGTTTGTTTGTTATTTCTTTGCTTGTTTGTTTGTTAGTTTCTTTGCTTGTTTGTTTGTTAGTTTCTTTGCTTGTTTGTTTGTTAGTTTCTTCGCTTGTTTGTTTGTTATTTTTTTGCTTGTTTGTTTGTTAGTTTCTTTGCTTGTTTGTTTGTTATTTCTTTGCTTGTTTGTTTGTTATTTCTTTGCTTGTTTGTTTATTATTTCTTTGCTTGTTTGTTTGTTAGTTTCTTTGCTTGTTTGTTTGTTAGTTTCTTTGCTTGTTTGTTTGTTATTTCTTTGCTTGTTTGCTTGTTAGTATTTTTTGTTTGTTTGTTTATTAGTTTCTTTGCTTTTTTCTTTGTTTGTTTGCTTGTTTGTTGTAAATTAAAACGTGGGTCTCAAGTATACAATCGTTTTGCATATAACTTAGTAAGTTAGTAGAGTTTGTAGAGTGTGACAGTAAGAAAATTAAAAGCCGTTAAACAACGGCATTCATAATCACTATTTTTTAATATAAATATGTCAAACTAGGATTAGAAATGGGGCTACTGTGCTTGAAAGAAATATTTCTTACAACTGCTATTCTGACTCTGCTGCAAAAATAACATTCAGAAATACAATATGAAAAATAATTTCGCTACCAGTTGACGCCTCTTCGCCCTCTCTTGAGCCTGTCCACCAACTGGAACCGCAAGCCTTGTGTCTGCTTCTATGGGAGTGTGGTCATTATGTTCCGTGACCGCCAGTCTTTCAAACAGATCATTCGCTGTGACGTCTTCAGACCGCCCAGAAACGTCCCCAGCGAAGGAGAGACATCCCTGGGGCCGAACGCTAACCTCTTCATTAATAGGAAGCCCTCAGGACTCTGTTCACACCAGTAGTGCCGAGCCAATTGATTGAGGAAGTTGATGCCAGGCTTGGAGGCAGAAGAAAACATTTGTCGTACTTCTTGTATCGGCGGTGTTCCGATGTCTATACGGACATCAATAACACTCCATTTGCACTCCGGATACGGAGTAGGCTTTGCTCATTTCGTTGTCAGCGGAAAGAAGAGAACACTCGTGCCGCTGGTGTGTACGTTGGATTTCATGGAAAATTTAACTCGCCTGTTAGTTCTATTTGTAGTTTAGTAGTACTGAGTAGGAATAAGAGTGGTTTTGGTAGTAGTTGTAGTAGTGGCAGTAGAGTTGCAATATTAACAGAGATAGAGTCTAGAGGTAGCAGTCTAATCGAACGGGGGGGGGAGGGGCGGATGAGTAACTGATAGGAATAATAGTACTTATAGAGATGATGGTGATAGAAGGACTGGTAGCCCTGGTAGTAGTTAAAAGTAGTAGTTGTTGTAATAGTTACAATTGCAGTAGTGACTGTTGCAGTAAAGTACTACCAGTGATCAATTACACATCTATCCAGTTTTGGATCGACCTATGAAAGGGCGAACGATTGCCATTTAAAAGAATAAAAATCCATTTGCACACAAACTGAAGCAATCGAATCCAACTCTTTAGTGCAATCTTGTTTGGCGCAAAATGATTTTTGTCCCCACCCCAAGTTAAGTGAACAGCATACGTCGTTTTAATTGTGATTAAACGGGCAAATAAGACAGCTTCAAATGCTTAAGTAGCTCCGCTGAATTTTTTTCAGATCGTTAACCAATCAGAAAATTCTTTTATTTTCTTCTTTTTATTTGGAATGATTTTTAGATATGGCAGTAAACATGCACAAAACGATCCTATGAACGGCTTTAATCACTTCACAGAATGGACTTAAAACAAAATGTTGATAACTATTACACAAACTATTTTTAAAGACAATGACTACTGCTAGAATGTGCTTTAATTAGGATACTGGCCACTGCTCAGAATATTTTATACAACAAAATGACCTATCTTCGGAATGTTTTTAGAACTGTTTATGACAGAACAGTGACAACTTGTGAATGATATTTAGAAAGGACAGTGACCACTGCTCAGGAATTGTTTTAGACAGAACGGTGTCTTCTGTTCAGATTGTTTGAGACAGGACAGTGACCAATGCTCAGAATGATTTTAGACAGGACAGTGACAACTGATCAGGATTGTTTTAGACCAGTTCTAATTCAAGGAGGCTGTAACCTGTACTCAGAATAGTTTTAAATCGAGGCTGTAACCACAGTACATAATGATTTTGAGTCAAGGCAGTAAACTCTGCTCTGGATGGTTTTAAGTCAAGGCTGTAACACTACTCAGAACAGTTTTAAGTCAAGACTATAATCACTACTCAGAATAATTTAAGTCAAAGCTGAAACATCTGTACATATGGTTTGAAGTTAATAATGTAAGCTCTACTCAAAATAATTTTAAGTCAAGGCTTTGACCACTACTCTGGATAGTTTAAGTCAAGTCTGTAACCACTGTACACAATGTTTTTAAGTTAAGTCTGTAACAATTGTACACAATAGTTTTAAGTTAACTCTGTAACAATTGTACACAGTAGTTTTAAGTATGTAACCACTGTATACAATGGTTTGAAGTTGTCTGTAACAATTGTACACAATAGTTTTAAGTTAAGTCTGTAACCACTGTACACAATGGTTTTAAATTAACTCTGTAACCACTCTACACAATAGTTTTAAGTCAAGTCTGTACCCACTGTACACAAAGGTTTTAAGTTAAGTCTGTAACCACTGTACACTATAGTTTTACGTTAAGTCTGTAACAACAGTAACAATGGTTATAAGTCATCTGTAACCACTGTGCACTATGGTTTTAAGTCACGTCTGTAACCACTGCAGACAATAGTTTTAAGTCAAGACTGTAAACACTGTAGACAATGGTTTTTAATTAACTCTGTAACCACTGTACAAATGGTTTAAAGTTGTATGTAACCACTGTACACAATGGTTTTAAATTAACTCTGTAATTACTGTACACAATGGTTTTACGTCAATTCTGTAACCACTGTACACAACAGTTTTACGTCAAGTCTGTAACCACTACTGAGAATTTGTGACTAGATTATAACTACAATTAGTGATGGTTTTAAGTCAAGTGAGCTACAGTTGAGCAAACATCGCCAGGGAGTGACCAACGAGCATTGAGGTTTACAATAAAATGTGACCTCTGCTCAAAGCGGATGACAAGACAGTAATTAGTAGCCATTTTATATGTCTGCATTGTAAGAACACATTAATTTATTGTTTATTTTTCAAATTTATAATTAATTTCTTTTGATAGTGAGCTGTACACTATTGAATGGATGACAGGAGTAACCACTAACCATTGCATAAAATGAGTGGCAAGATAGTAACCATTCCACTTCTCAGAAAGGTTTAAAGACTAGACTGAGATCATTGGTAACAAATTCTCACAACGAAAACTTGCACAGAAAAGTATTTCTAAGCGTTTTTTTTTTGGATAAACAGTTGATATTTCGAAAATACATGTATAGCATTCATGAGAACAATACAAAACAATAAATATGTGCGACGTGCAATAGTATTATAAATATACTATCTGAAAGATGGCCGCAAAGAAGCACTAAATGCAAAAACTATAAAGTCAGTCTGTGTGTGTGTGTGTGTGTATGTGTGACTGTTTACTTTTTTAAATAGACAATAATTATGCCCCTCAGATAATACATTTCTACTTATATATCGTCCAAATGTCAAAATAAATGGAGACAGTAATAGATACTGCAAGTTACAGACAGACGGCGTATTCAAGGAAAGTTAACTCTACAAGTTGTTAATATTTTATTACAGGAAAACGCAAGCAACACTGCTCTCTCTCTAAGACTGTTAAGCTCTCTATGTGTGTGTCTCTCTCTCCCTCCCTCATCTCTCCTTGACTCCTTTTTACTATATTTTATTTTAAAATGTCATCAAATCCGATATTGATATTGAAAACGTCTGAGAAGATTTGGATCTTATGACGTGATCTCCGACTTGTGACGTGTGCTTGATGATGGACGAACTACTGATCGTGTGCTTGGTGATGACGGATGACGGACTGCTGATCTCAGACTTGTGAAGTGTACTTTGGTGATAGACGGACTGCTGATCTCAGACTTGTGAAGTGTACTTTGGTGATAGACGGGCTGCTGATGTCAGACTTGTGAAGTGTACTTAATGATGACGGATGACGGACTGCTAATCTCAGACTTGTGAGGTGTACTTAGCGATGGAAGGATTGCTAAATGCTTGGTGATGACGGATGACGGACTGCTTTCTTTTCAGACGCATGATGCTGTCGTTTAAAATGTGTCATAGTGTCAGTGAGTGCAGCTTTCCTCTCAAGGTACACAAGAGAAAAAAATGTGTCATAGGGTCAGTGAGTGCAGCTCTCCTCTCAAGGTACGCAAGAGAAAAATGTGTCATAGGGTCAGTGAGTGCAAGTCTCCTCTCAAGGTACGCAAGAGAAAAAATGTGTCATAGGGTCAATTAGTGCAGCTCTCCTCTCAAGGTCATACGCAAGAGAAAAAATGTGTCATAGGGTCAATTAGTGCAGCTCTCCTCTCAAGGTCATACACAAGAGAAAAAATGTGTCATAGTGTCAGTGAGTGCAGCTCTCCTCTCAAGGTCATACACAAGAGAAAAAAATGAACGACTTATAAAAGACGTATTTTGGTAAACATTCGAGGCAGTCTCTCTCTAATGTAATTGAAGGAGTCCACTTAGCAAATGTTGTAGTGTCGTCATCATAAGTAAGGTCATAGACATCATTACTGTCAGGTTTTTGTTGGCATAAATCATCATCATAAAATTCAGCAAACCACAGTAGTGGCCATCATCTCAAATCATCATCCAAACTCAACAAGCATGATCGTTATGATTTCCTCCAAAATAATAATAACCACCACCATCCTTAATCATCAAAAAAATGCATCATGTCACCATCATCATACTATCATCTCTATCACTACCACCATCATCATCATTATCATCATGATCGTCATCAAGACAGACATCCTTTGAAAATTGGTAATTCAGAAGTATAATCATTGCTAAAGCGAAACTTGCAGAGAGTGCTGTTGGTGAATTCAATGTCGGAAAATGTACGCCAGGCCTGTTGACAGATTTAAGTGCAGATTATCCTCCCAATGCAACATTGATTTTAATGCCAGAGCAAAATGGCTTCTGGAAACATGAATGGAAGCCACTTTGCCCCTTCTTCTTTCCTAACTACCTACTCCTCATAAGTAAAAACTTGATGATGTTTTAATGATTTTCATATTTATTGTTTACAGGAAGTTGTAATATTATTTTTTCTTTTCTAGAATTTCTTTAATGTTACTAATGGTCCTCTGAATCCTTATGTTTTTAATAATTATTTTTAACTTCTAAATATTTCATCAAATGTATTAGTTTCTTTTTATATTTTACTGAAGGTAAATTTATATTTTTTCTTACACATTAAACTGTAAGTGTTCATTAGCTTAGTTCAGACGACATTTATTGATAAATAGACCTCGAGTTGTCTTTCCTTCGATACTTTTCATAGTGACCGGTAATTTTCTGTAACATTAATGTTTGTAATAGACTTTGTTTCAAATCAAGCACACCCAATACCAGTGATTTTTTTGTAACATTAATGTTTGTAATAGTATGTGTTTGTTTGTTTGTTTGTCAAAACAAAAACCATATACCACTGATTCTCTGTAACTTTAATGTTTATAATTGTTTTTACTTTAAGCACACCTTATACCAGTTATTCTCTGTAACATTAATGTTTAAAATAGCTTGTGTTTCAACACAAGCAAAGCGTATTCCAGTTTAACTGCATGCAGGTAGATTTGATAGTGAGCATTGCTTTAGTAATTTGCCGTTGTAGTTGATTTTGCTTTCTAGAAGGAGTGAACAGCACAAGAAGTTATTAATATTCAAGTAGGGAAAATAACTCCTTGGAAAACAAAGAAAATTATAGTGGCTCTAAATGCTGCTTTTTGACAGACATTGTTCAGTTGCTTTTCCTTTTTTTTTTTGTTGATTGTCTCGGTCGCTTATTACAATAAGTAAAAAGGTAAAACATTATAAATAACAATTTGCTTATAAATAATTTTTAATACAAAAAAAAAAAAAAGCAACAGCATCCCCAAAGTGTTTCAAAACTTTCCACATGATCAGTTGATTTTGCAAAGAAATGTCAGACCACGCCGGACATTTCCCTGGAGTCGAAAACAATCCGGACCATGACGCATGCGCAATCTATTGTGACGTCAATAGCACTAAGTCACCGGATGGACATAAAAAAGAAACAATTCGCAGGCAGCTGTGTCTCGATGCTCGCTCACTCATCGATTTTCAAGTGCCAGTATTGTCTTTCATATTAGACTTGTGAATGATGGTGACCGCCATTTATCTTCACGATCTGATTAAACACTCTCAGAACACTGGTGGAAATTGGGACTTCCTGTTATATTCTCCAAGTAAAGGTGTCTGCAGGTGGTTTATTTACGAAATTGTAAGCAATGGTGGAGGAACATAATTTTAAGTGGTGTTCAAGAAGCACGACTAAATATTACATAAGTAACATGACGAAGTTGAAAAAAAAAAAGTAAAATCTTTTGATGGAACTCGATGTTGCAAAAGGGACTTGACTGTAACTAGTGTTAAATGAGTTACAGAAACATGGCAGTAAATAGTTAAAAATAACATAGTGGTAAATGAATTAAAGAACATTGCTGAAAATGAACTAAAGAAACATGACTGTAAATGAGTTAAAGAAACGTGACTGTAAATGAGTTACCAAAACATGACTGTAAACGAAGTACAGGTCTTGGCTGTAAATGAGTTGCAGGCATATGGCTGTAATTAGTTATATTAAAACAAAGGGGGGTAAATGAGGTTAAGTAAAAGATTATTGCTTATATCTAATAACTCCACTTTTGTTCTTTAATAAGACTACCCTGTGATTTGTAGTGACATAATTATTGAATTGTATTTAAGTATAAGACTGTAATCATAAAATTATCCGAACAAGGGTTCATGGAAATATCAATGTCAAGTAATCTATTTCATTGTATTTGCCTATGTATATTTGATTGTTGATTTAATAAATTTATTGTTAAATTTATTGACCTTCTTATGCATATTGATAACTTTATTTGGAGAAGAAAAAGATGGATGGGGGCTCATATAAATTAAAGATGTATTTGTCTTCTCTTTTAGTAAGAAGTTTTCCACTCACGGAAACATTGTGTGACCATAAATGCTGTTTTACGTTGTGGAAGAGAGATAACGTAGAGATGAATGGTGTCTGCTGGAGAATCATTACTAAAATAAATTAAGATTCTCATCACTTATAATTAGTTTTTGGATGATTAATTAATTAATAATAATAATATCCATTAACTAAGTGGCGTTGGTGTCGCAAAATGATTTAAGAGAACACGACTAATAATGTCACATAATATGTAATATGACTGTCAGTGAGTTGACAGCACTTGACTGAAGAGCTTTTAGAGAACACGATTGTTAGTGATGTAGAAAGCACGAACTCCTTTGCAAAATGATAAGGGACGCGATTTTAAGCAATGACGATGATAAAAGAACTAAAATACCAGATATGTTGAAGGCACTCGACAGTAAGTGATATTAAAGGACACCACTCTCAAGACAGTAAGTGATGTTAAAGGACACCTTCTCTTAAGAGTGAGATAAGAAAAGGAGACAACTCTCAAGAGTGATAAGAAAAGGAGACAACTCTCAAGAGAGTAAGTGATAAGAAAAGGAGACAACTCTCAAGAGTGATAAGAAAAGGAGACAACTCTCAAGAGTGATAAGAAAAGGAGACAACTCTCAAGAGAGTAAGTGATAAGAACGGAGACAACTCTCAAGAGTGATAAGAAAAGGAGACAACTTTCAAGAGTGATAAGAAAAGGAGACAACTCTCAAGAGTTATAAGAAAAGGAGACAACTTTCAAGAGTGATAAGAAAAGGAGACAACTCTCAAGAGAGTAAGTGATAAGAAAGGAGACAACTCTCAAGAGTGGTAAGAAAAGGAGACAACTCTCAAGGGATCATAAGGTACACAGCTATAAAAGCAAGGGTAAATATATGATGAAGGTACAGAATTATAATCAGTGCTACACCTTCATAGCTATAAAGAATAGTAAGGGTGCACAACTATTTAAAACTAATTTATAAAGCTTACAGCTAAAAGAATATAAAAAGGTATAAAGCGAAAAAGGAAATTTGTAATGCATGCAGCTATAAAGATATGTTTAAGTCAATAGCAGTCAAAAGTGTTACAGATGCATAATTAAATTGAAATGCTTAAGTCACCACACTATAAAGAAATGCTTAAGTCACAGAGTTATACAAACATTAAAGTATAAGGCAATAAATACATGTTCAAGATGCACAGCTATAAAAGAAATGCTTGTCATACAGTTATTAAGAAATTTTTAAATCATTCAGTTATAAGAAAAACATAAATCATACAGCTATAGAGAAATGTTAAAATCATACAGCTATAAAGAAATGTTAAAATCAAACACTATAAGAAATGCTTGTCATACAGCTATAAAAATGTTGAAACCATAGAGATATAAAGAAATCTGTAAATCATATATTTATAAATAAATGCATAAATCATACAGCAATACAGAAATGTAAAATCATACAGTTATAAAGAAATGCATGGATCATATAGTTGTAAAGAAATGTGTAAGTCATACTGCTATAAAGAAATGTGCAATTGATATAGTTATAAAGAAATGCATACATCATACAGGTATAAAGAAATGTTAACATCAAGCAGTTATAAAGAAATGCATGAATCATACAGCTATAAAGAACTTAGAAAGTCATACTGCTATAAAGAAATGTGTAAGTCATACAGCCATAAAAATGTGTAAATCATACAGCTATAAAAATGCCTGAATCAATCAGCTATAAAGTATTGTGCAAATCATACAGCTATAAAGAAATGTGTAAATCATATGGCTATAAAGAATGTGCAAATCATACAACAATAACGAAATGTGTAAATCATACAGCAATCAAGAAAATGTGTAAATCATACAGCAATCAAGAAATGTGTAAATCATACAGCAATCAAGAAATGTGTAAATCATACAGCAATCAAGAAATGTGTAAATCATACAGCAATAAAGAAATGTGTAAATCATACAGCAATCAAGAAAATGTGTAAATCATACAGCAATCAAGAAATGTGTAAATCATACAGCAATCAAGAAATGTGTAAATCATACAGCAATCAAGAAATGTGTAAATCATACAGCAATCAAGAAATGTGTAAATCATACAGCAATCAAGAAATGTGTAAATCATACAGCAATCAAGAAATGTGTAAATCATACAGCAATCAAGAAATGTGTAAATCATACAGCAATCAAGAAATGTGTAAATCATACAGCAATCAAGAAAATGTGTAAATCATACAGCAATCAAGAAATGTGTAAATCATACAGCAATCAAGAAATGTGTAAATCATACAGCAATCAAGAAATGTGTAAATCATACAGCAATCAAGAAATGTGTAAATCATACAGGAATGAGATATTCACTATGCTTAACTAAAAGAGAGGTTGAAGATGTGAGCGATGTACAGTTTTTAAGTTTGTAATTTTGCACAGAAGTTACCACAGTGTACTTAGTTCCCTTCATTTTACAGGCTTATCGCCCTTTCTCTTTTCGACAAAAGAAAGAACGATTGGCACGCCAATTTGAGTTTCTTTTTCTTGTAAAAACACTATTGATCTTGGCTCTTGTTTTTCCTTCTGGAAGTGACGAAGAAAATTACAGAATGTTCACACCAAACAGATTAGACTTCGATAGTTCTAGAACACTTCAACAAAAAGCAACTGCGACATAAACTGATGTTTCCATGGTTTCTGAACATAATTCCTATTTCAGCTTAACAAATATAAATATTTGAAAGAATTGTCATCGGTCTTATGTTCAAAAACAATTATTCAAAATGTTTTATTACTTTTCCTTGGAGCAAATGCACATACATAAATCCCTTAGCGAATGTCCTTGATCGGTAGAAATGCCTTATGTTCTTTAAAATTAAATCCTGAACATCAAGGGACGTGCGCTATTAAACACAAAAAAAAAAAAAAGCTGTCGCTTCTTGTGTTTGACTTCTCGCATTCCACACCAAAAGCCGGAAAATGCACCCAAGACATGAGCCGCTTATCGATCACCGCCATTTTAAACTGACTCTTCAGACACTGGAAAGCGCATTTCATGACCGTTTGCATCCTTACAGAACGAGGCTTCCGAGTTAAGAGTTCTCCTGGGACCACAGTCGTTGTATGCAACCCTGTCCGATGTTGGTAATAGAGTGTGCTGGTGTGACGGAACTATGTCGACTCGGGATGTTGTAGAAGTGTCCAGGGACTAAACAATTGTGTCCTTCAGGAACACATACGTCTGACTAAGCGCACTACGGAATACTTAAAGAAACGAAGATAAACACATTGGTATGTGCAAATATGAAGGCACACGTTCGCACTGCAGACAATAATTGGTTATTTACTGCACTCCGACATTATATTGGTTATTTACTGCACTCCGACATTATATTGGTTATTTACTGCACTCCGACATTATATTGGTTATTTACTGCACTCCGACATTATATTGGTTATTTACTGCACTCCGACATTATATTGGTTATTTACTGCACTCCGACATTATATTGGTTATTTACTGCACTCCGACATTATATTGGTTATTTACTATACGCCGACATTATATTGGTTATTTACTGCACACAGACTATAATTGGTTATTTACTGCACACAGACTATAATTGGTTGTTTACTGCACACAGACTATAATTGTTTATTTACTGCACACAGACTATAATTGTTTATTTACTGCACACAGACAATAATCGGCTATTTACTGCTTGCAGACAATAATTGGTTAATTTTACTCTATGCAGAAAATAAGAGGTTATTTACTGTACGCCGTCATTATATTAGTTATTTACTGCAAGCAGACAACAATGGACTATTTACTGCAAACAGACAATAATTGATTATTTACTGCAAGCAGACAACAATTGACTATTTACTGCAAACAGACAATAATTGATTATTTACTGCAAGCAGACAACAATTGACTATTTACTGCAAACAGACAATAATTGATTATTTACTGCAAGCAGACAACAATTGACTATTTACTGCAAACAGACAATAATTGATTATTTACTGCAAGCAGACAACAATAGACTATTTACTGCAAGCAGACATTGTATTGGCTGTTTACTGTATTTACTGGCAAACTAGGGGTGGGGTGAAAAGAGGGATAAGGACAGCCAAATATAATATATTTTCCTGTGTGTATAAATTTTAAAATTATTTTGGAGAACGTTGCCAAAGGATGGATCCACCCCCGGGTACCGCAAATCCTCCCTGAGTGCCAAGCGCTTTAGGAACACCCTTGAGAGTGTGCAAACATTATTTTATTCTGTAATGATTGCAATAATTAATTGCTTCATTACTGCATGCTGTATTAAATTGTTCTTTACTGCATGCTGTATTAAATGGTTCTTTACTGCATGCTGTATTAAATGGTTCTTTACTGCATGCTGTATTGAATGGTTCTTTACTGCATGCTGTATTGAATGGTTCTTTACTGCATGCTGTATTAAATGGTTCTTTACTGCATGCTGTATTAAATGGTTCTTTACTGCATGCAAATGCTATATTCATTCTTTATTGTAGGCAAGCGTTAAGTAATGATTCTTTGTCTGCAAACAATTTACATGGTGTAAGCAGAAATAGTGAGACAAATTTCCTCTTAAAATATCGGATACTGTAACGACACTTTCATTAAACATTCAACTCGTCAAGAGATGTCAGCCGACTTCGTAAAAAGAGACAATAGGGAAAAACGATGAATGGTAAGATTAGGGCCAGAGTGTATGCCTGTTACAGCGCCTTAAATTGTCTCATGTGTGGCAGTTTTGTGCAAATATAATAAAGAATTATTAGCTCCTAAAATTTTAATATTTCTTGCATACTTTTTGAGGAATAATTGATTAGACTGCGGAGTGAAACACGCAAGCCTTTTATAATAACTAAAAGCAAATGAAATTCTCGGAATCTCTGTCCGCTCTCTCTCTCTCTCTCTCTCTCTCTCTCTTTCTCTACTTTGTTTTTATATCTCCTCTAACTTCTCGCGTCATCTTAATTTTTCTCTCTCTCTCTAACACAAAATTACACGCGCACACACTCACTCTATATATAGTCATTCACCAAAGCACGTATCATTATTTGAAGGATAAGATAGTTTGACTATCCAAGACAAAGGATAAGTATCAGACAGTTTGACTATCTAAGACAAAGGATAAGTATCAGATAGTTTGACTATCCAAGACAAAGGATAAGTATCAGACAGTTTGACTATCTAAGACAAAGGATAAGTATCAGACAGTTTGACTATCTAAGACAAAGGAATTTCGTTTAATTAACATTAATCAGAGCATCATTAGTCGTCAAACAAGAACATTCAGTTTAAGTCTGTCACAATGAACATTCGACTTAAGCTTGTCACAATGAACATTCGACTTAAGTCTGTCACAATGAACATTCGACTTAAGCTTGTCACAATGAACATTCGACTTAAGCCTGTCACAATGAACATTCAGTTTAAGCCTGAAACAAAGAACATTCAGCTTAAGCCTGAAACAAAGAACATTCAGTTTAAGCCTGAAACAAAGAACAGTCAGTTTAAGTCTGTCACGATGAACATTCAGTTTAAGCCTGAAACAAAGAACACATTTGTACAACAATCACGCAAGTCAACGTGTTGGAGATTTAATCATCATTCCTGTCCATCCTTCTAACCGAGTTAGATTTTTTTTAAAAAGGAAAATAAAATATTTCAAAGTATCTAAGTTTCATGCAGAGATCATTCAGTTTTAAAAAAACGTGGCCATTCATCAAACATATCAAGCCATCAAGCAAAGATTCAATTCAACGACAACTGGCATTTAATAAATGGTTCACATTTCACTCATCTCCTTGAGCTGACATTAAATATGTTTATATTTCTAGTCGTCATGCAGAAGGTTATTCGAAGTTCTTCTATATTTGGCAGAATATCCCTTCTCCTTGTACAATGAAACTTCAATAAAAGTAATTTGCACTTCATAAATATCACTGCCATATGAGATCATTCGCTACATGATAATCGAAAAAAATACAGAGTAGCACTTATCAAGACATAAAAAAATAGCTATTAAAAAAGAACAAATTACAAATGAATAAGATCCCTGCCCATCAAACAAAAATGTTTTATATTAAAGAAAATTCAAATATCAATTTTTTTTACAGCTCTTTCATCGACTTCCGTTTGGCAATTCTCTGACTTAAGTTCACTGATTGACTTACATCTGATTGTTCGCTGATTGACTTAAGTCCGGTCATTCAATGATTGACTTAGTCCGGAGGTTCACTGATTGATTTACATCTGGTTGTACATTGATTGACTTATATCCGGTCATTCACAGATTGACTTACGTCCGGTTATTCACTGATAGACTTATGTCCGGTCATTCAATGATTGACTTAGCCCGGAGGTTCACTGATTGACTTAGATCCGGTCATTCACTGATTGACTTACGTCCGGTCATTCACTGATTGACTTACATATGGTTGTTCACTGATTGACTTGCGTCCGGTCATTCAATAACTGATTTATGTCCTGTAGTTCATCGAATGACTTACAAGTTGTCATCTATCACTGAACAGACACAATGAATCTCTCCTGACGACCTAGACGCAGACGGATGTATCTATATGTCAGCTTGACCCTTTAGCCTGACGAAAGAAAAAACAGACTTTGTAGAATGGTAACGGTAGCTTCCTCACACCACCACCACCATGGAGCCTCAATTCAGCTACACTTCTCTAGCGGCCATTCCCTGATTACTATGTTAACGGAATTCTCTCCCCTTACAAGGGGAATCAATCTACTTAACGCTCCCTCATCGCTTCACGAAGGGCCGAACCTTCAGACCATGGAGAAGTGTCGTTTGAGTCCTCCGGTCTGATAGAGCTCAGATTCGAAGCCGTGGAGAGGTTGGAAGGGGGAGGGGGAGGGGAAATAGCAGTCACAAAAATCAATTACATGCAGCACCGGGTAGACACTGATGGATCTCAGCTAAGCGTTCTTATTGACAGATCCGCGGTAATTTTAATTCAAGATTTGGTCTTGATTGCTGACAGAGGCAGAAGCCTGTTCAGGGACTGTCATGGCTTCAGCAGCAGTTGTCGAGGCAGTTTGACATTTCTGCTCGTAGCGGTAACTGTTAATCGTATACCTATTGATACAGCTAAAGTGATGTTAACCGTTAAAGTATTATGTCTGTGGTCACATTCCACTCTTGAGGTCATAATGCATTTTATTCTCTCTGAATGTACAGTGCTGTCACACTCAGGAGAATCTGAGCATGTGTGAGACATCAACTTTGGAAACTAGACTGAATGAAATGCATAAAGGTCAAGCTAATTAACATTTAATTAAAAGGTTACATCCAGAACGTTATAAATTTCAAACCCTGGAAGGGATACATTTAATTGTTTATTTGCAGGAAGCAGATATATACGTGTTACGGGTTACTGAAAATTTTAGTCCCTTAGCAAGCAGAGTATTGAGTGTTGAATTTAAGTTTTAAAGTATTTCTGTACTAAAACGAAAACCTGCTCTTTTAATATTTTAAAAGGATCAGAGGGAGTAAAACAAAATATTCGAGATCCAATTGATGTTACCAGTGTGGAGCAGTTAACAGTGTGGAGCATTTTTTAAGATTCAGCTACTGTTTGATATTACGGGTGAGGTTTTTTTTTTTAAGATTCAGGTACTGTTTGATGTTACAAGTGAGGGGTATCTTTTTAAGATTCAACTACTGTTTGATGTTACAAGTGAGAGTTATCTCCTTAATATTCAGGTGCTGTTTGATGTTATGGGTGAGGTTTGTCTTTTTAAGATTCAGGTACTGTTGGATGTTACCAGTGAGTGGTATCTCTTTAAGATTCAACACGTGTTTGATGTCAGCAGTGAGGGGTATCTCTTTAAGATTCAGGTACTGTTTTGATGTTACCAGTGAGGGTTATCCATTTATGATTCTCCTGCTGTTTTTTTTTGTTACCAGTGAGGGTTATCTCTTTAAGATTCAGCTACTGTTTGATGATAATAATGAAGCGTTCCTTTAAAGATTTTCAATGCTACTTTCAAGCGGCATTATTCAGATTCCAATGAGGAAATCCTGCTCTAAAACAAGTCAAGCTAAATTTTGCAACATGACAGAACTTTGATAAATGAATAACATTTAGCTTTACGTAAGTGCTTTGCTAATTACATACTTAAATCTAAGGTGGAATAATAAACAAAACTTAAATGCGTTAGAAATAATCTGGGGATACATGAGTAGGATATGGTTTTAATATAACGAAAATTATTCTTCGGTAAGTCATACTATCAACATTGATGAATTCATACATTCATTGTTTTTATGGGCTACGCATGATTTTGATTTCTGGACAAAAGGACGAACGTCTGAATGGTATTATTTTCTAAACAGAGAAACGATACTACAGCTACATGTCCTTGCATGCTTCGATCTACCTCTGTACTTGGTCTTCTACGACATTTATCTGTTCGAAGCGTTGATCATAAAAGCATTGTACTCCCGTCGACGGTAACATAAAAACAGATACTGTGGTAATAAACAAATCTGCCAGACTCTTTATATCACAAAGATGACTGATACTGTATACCTTTAAGAGTGCCTGTATATACTGAAGAAATAAAGAAAAAAAGCACAAGAAAAGCATATATACACACTATATTATGGTGTGTGTGTGTGTGTGTGTGTGTTGTGTGTGCGCGCGCGCGCGTGAATGTATTCAAGCGAAAAAGATAAAAATGCATTGAAAAAGAAAAGTATAGAGAGAGAAGCGGCACAGATGAAGGAATGAGATAACTGAACACACACAGTAAGAAATAAATATGGAGAACATACAAAAGACAAATATAGAAGCAGAGAAAACAGATTAATGTAAATGAAAGGCAGAAAGAAAGAAAGAAAGAAAGAAAGAAAGAAAGAAAGAAAGAAAGAAAGAAAGAAAGAAAGAAAGAAAGAAAGAAAGAAAGAAAGAAAGAAAGAAAGAATATAAAACTTTCCATGTGTGTTGATGAGTTCGTATTTACAAGCAAAACTCCTTAATAACATTTTCTTCAGACTCAGCTAAACATAAGAAGGAGAGAAGTGTTAACCCCTTAGAACCCTAAAGACTTAAAAATCTTAAAAATCGGTTAAATACGACCACGAAATATGTGCAGTATTAACCCCATAGCGCTCTAGCTCTTATAAATGGGTTAAATACAAGCACGAAACATATGCAGTGTTAACCCCATAGTGCTATAGCTCTTAAAATGAGTTACATATGAGCACGAAACGTGCAATATTAACTCCTTAGCGCTCTAGCTCTTATAAATGGGTTAAATACGAGCACGAAACATGTACAGTATTAACCCCTTAACATTCTAGCTCTCAAGACGTCAGAACGCTATACGTCCCCGTACGTAGTATTTATAAATAAAAATCGTTGACAATATCCCAGAATACCGCCTGTTGCTTGCTATCATCTTTTCATTTTTGATAAGTGGATATTGTTACTCGAATCAGACTACAAATATGAAACGGCTCAGTGGACATGAATATAGAATAACGCGAACTCATTCCTCGACCTTAGAATTACAGATTTGTTTACCTTCCCTTAGGGCATTTATATTTCGATAGATAATAGTAAAGATGATAACGAAGACGTTGTTTGGGATATTTTTTCAAAGATAATATTGAAACATAAGAGACTTTCAAAACAAAAATATGAGTGTCTTTGTCGGGGTGGGGTGGGGGGTCTCCTGGTGTAAAAGATTATAGTAAAAGGTTTAATTTTGTCTATATCAATTTAATGGGTGTCTGCATGATTCATAGACAGGCCGAAAGGTCATAGATAGATAGATAGATAGATAGATAGATAGATAGATAGATAGATAGATAGATAGATAGATAGATAGATAGATAGATAGATAGATTTTGACAACTAACTCTCTTCGTCATATTTACAAAACATGAATATTTTAACTAAAGCACATCAGCTTTAGATTTTATGTATTAAACATGTTATCCTGTTAAATTTCAACTTAGAATCAAAACTACGTGGTCTTTAAAATAGACACGTCATTCCCCCCCCCCCCCCCCTCCAAAAAAAGAAGGAAAAAAAACCCACATGCTTTGTTGAGCTGAAGAAAAACAATCTCACGTCTCGATACATTAAATAGAAAGTCCCATTGTCATGTAATATTCCCTGTGTTACCACCTAGACCTGCGCTCCATGCACAAGAATCACTCATATACTCGAATTCTTTCTCTCAAATTCGCTTGCACAAATATACATGCTTACAGACACATGCAAAAGAATGCACATTCACTATATATCAATCACTCCCAAGATCGGGCTATTAATTGAGCCCAGACTCATTAAATAAATATTAAAATATAAAATTCAAACAATACAAGATAGACTGTTATTAGAAGTAAAAGACTCATACATGTAAGCTTATTCATTAAGTCACAAGTAAAACTGGATCCAGTCTCCAGGTCTAAAGTTCCTTTTTTTTTTGGACTGTGAGGGAGAGTCTTCATGATGTATTCGTTTGCACTGTGGCGTGAAACCAGAGGTCAGATTCTGTGTGAAATTACACATGACCACGTGACTGGCTCCATCAGTTGAACAGTGTAAACTTTAAGTGTTACACTGAATATTAGTGTAGCTAAGCAGTGTAAACATAAGTGTTACACTGATTATTAGTGTAAATGAGTGTGTGTTTCACTCTAATTGTTATTTCAAGTGAACTGGTGCTCTGTGAGCATAAACAGTGTAGAAATAAAATAACTTTTAGGGGAACTAAATTTCCGATAGAAAATGGACTTTAGGAACAGACTAGATTCCTCTGAGATAATTATGGTACGGATTTAAATTGTAATTGATATATGGTTTGTTTGAAATAACCTATTTTCTTTTATAAATCCTTTTATTAAATGTTCACTCATTGACGTGTCATTTCCTACCCTTTTCACTTTATGCAAAATTCATCTTGTTATGTATATATTGTCTCTGTTTTGTTCTATATTTAGCAGAAGAAACCTGCTTGGGGGGGGTCATAGTCAGTGGGGGTGGGGGGCCACTGGAATATCGTGTTGTCCTAGAGAGTAATTGATTTTCAGGCGATCGATACTATTCTTACTTTTCTGATACTCTTTAAAACAAATGCACACAGATACAATCACACGTACTCTTACATTTATTCTCAAACAAACATCTAAATAAGCTTTTACACACACGCACACACACACACACACACACACACACATACATACACACACACACACACACACACACACACACACACACACACACACACACACTAAAATAACTCACAAATGCATACATACAAACAAGCATTCTCTCACTCTAGTACAAACATATATCTGAACATACAAAATAGACACACACACACACACACACACACACACACACACACACACGCACACACACACACTAAAATAACTCACAAATGCATACATACAAACAAGCATTCTCTCACTCTAGTACAAACATATATCTGAACATACAAAATAGACACACACACACACACACACACACACACACACACATGAACATTTCCATACAGATGCAGACACAAATGAACAAACATACTCCAATAACATATTCACACAGATACAGCACAAATTCATACACCAGCAAAAGCCAGAAATCATCAAAGCCAAACCACAGACAAACTTCCAACAAGGAAAGAATGTCCACCATCCCATACTAAAATAATTATTGTTTTGTTTCAGAATCCAATTAACTAAGTTTTCCACGTTCACCACCGAAAGTGACATAGCTCTAAGATGAATTCCGGCATTTTACGAGCTCTGAACACTTTAAAAAGCCATCCTTACGTGCAGTATGTCGGCTTGGGCTTCGCTGGACTTGTGAAGACTGAGTCTGTGGAACAACAGGTATGTTGGATAAAGTGTTTTTTGTCAGTCAAGTATGTAAAACATTAGCCTGTTGACAGTAAAGTATAATTGTTTCTTTTACACAGTGCTTAGCAGTAACGGTCGTATACAACTATACATGACTGTTTCCTACAGAGACGACGCTGCAGTTAGACCCACACTATGACTTAATGCACTGTCATCTCTGTCATTTTCATCTACTTCATGATTAAACATTCCATTTCAAGGGTGCTTGAGGTACTTCATCCTGTCTCACCTATGTCAGAGCCAACAACAGCACCTGCAAAGCCGCCAACTGCATCTGAACAAACAACAGAAGCAGGGACAACACAAGAAGAGGAAACTTTAAAGAGGAACAGATCCACTCACAATAATTAGGCGAGCCCAAAACCCGCATGATGCCAGTCAACAATACTAGACAGATGGACGGAAGAAAAGAAAAGAAACAACACCTATCACCAACACCGACAACGTCAACGGCAGGAAACGGAAACCACAATATCCTCATTGGGGATATTTTAATACCAATTGCGGATATGATTCAATTAATCCTAGATTACCTCCACTGGTCTCCAACCCCCGTCTACGCACATCCGGACGGATAACACCAGGAACAGTGACACAACAACCACTTCGACAACACCACTAAGGACAGGGGGCTGAACATCCTGGGCTAAAGTACCCATTAGACCCATTGGGTATAGACGTGGCGTGGTACTAGCCTGGGTTCTGTGAGATACCCCCGCCCACCCTCTCCCCTCCAACACCGGGGACAGCGACAACAACAGCCGCCAAGAAGACAGACCTCAACAACAAACCACCGTTATAGTAGTCCACGGAAAACTGAACAACTACCTGCCTTTACAGGCTAGACAACGAACTCCTCGGACCCAGGCCAACATTGATCATCACCACTCTTCAACTGTCCTGTCAACCGCCCTCCATTCTGTTTATCATCAACAATTCTACCAATAACTGCACACCTAGCGCCAGTCAGCGGAATCGACCAAGCTGCCATCATCATCATCATCATCCCCCCAATCTTACAACCCATCCGTAGGAACTCCGTTCTATTTTCGTCGATATATTTATTCCACGTTTCCTTATCCATAACGTTCTCTCAGTTGTATGAGATTGTGTTTTTCGAGCTCCTGGCAAAGAGCTGATTGCGTATATTAAGCTGGACTGTCTGAGAAAGAGTTGTCAAATTTGATTGGATATAAAGCTGGACAGTCTAAGAAAGAGTTGTCGGACTTTGATGTGACAGGCGTCCTGCTAAGCGGCGCGCTAGCATGGCGGAGCGCTGAGGACTGAATCTTATTGAGCGGGGAAGCCTTTCATATTTAGAGCGAAAGGATGTTCTTAATAAGCCTTATTATATCGCACGTCCTCAGCTGGGTCTCAGTTTGGGGGGATTCAATCATCTTAGCAAATTTCAATTACCCCTTTCGTATGCTATTTTCTGACTGTCATAGTTTTGTTTTGGACTTCAGTTACTTAGGCGAACTTGGAGATTTTTACTGTTTTGTTTTCTTTTGTTTTTAATCTGATCGATTTATGTCATAAGGCGTACAGAGTTCGTGTTCGTTTTACGGGGTTATTCTTTTCTTCTACTGGCAAAAAAATTTCACTGCATTATTTACAAACCCGCGCAGGCCCGCAAGCATGATTCTGACGTCATACACTTTGTCAGACATCTGACGTACCACGATGAGTCTATTGTAGGTAATTTTCCTTCCCATAACAGCCAAACAATTATTACTGTTATGCGTACATTCTTTTTTTAAGTTCAATTATTGTTATTTCATTTGTTTAAAAGCTTCCAGGACAAGAATCGATCACAAAATATTGAATTTCTTCTCTGTTCTGTTGTTGATTGTGTTTCCCTGAGTGAAATAAACAGAAGAAAACCAAGAACATACGCAGCTTATTGTGGGAGCGAGCATTTGCATTAGATTTGATTTAATGAAATACAACTACAGTGTTCTTAAGCAAATGCATTTGTAATTGTTGGGAGAACGATACATCAATGATGATAATGATATTGATGACGATGTGATTTGCGTTTGCTGCAAACGATGTATTGTTCTTTCATTCGTTTGGTTTCTTTTGCAAGTTATCATTCTGATCTTTCTTTCTTTCTTTCTTTTTTCTTTCTTTCTTTCTTTCTTTCTTTCTTTCTTTCTTCTTTTTTGTTTTGTTTTTTGTTTTTTGTTTTTTCTTTCTTTCTTTCTTTCTTTCTTTCTTTCTTTCTTTCTTTCTCTCTTTCTTTCTTTCATTCTTTCTTTCTTTCTGTCAGTACTTTTTTCTCTCTTTCTTTGTTTCTTTCTTTCTTTCATTATTGTTTTCTTTCTGTATGTCTTTCTGTCTGTCTTTCTTTCTTTCTGTCTCTCTGTCTGTCTGTCTTTCTTTCAACCTTTCAACCTTTCTTTCTTTCATTCTTTCTTTCTTTCTTTCTTTCATTATTGTTTTCTTTCTGTATGTCTTTCTGTCTGTCTTTCTTTCTTTCTGTCTCTCTGTCTGTCTGTCTTTCTTTCAACCTTTCAACCTTTCTTTCTTTCATTCTTTCTTTCTTTCTTTCTTTCTTTCGTTCAACCTTTCTTTCTTTCAACCTTCCTTGTAAATGTAAATATGTATGTTTGTGTGCATATATATACAGTCACTGATTTAGGTAAACGCACAAGCTAAATTTTGTACTCATTAGCGCTGAGCGAATGATTCTCAATATTGAATAAACATTTTAGATCTCACACCAGGAAAGAGAGACCGAAGTAGACACCGATACTGGATAGTTTTATTCATCTCCTTCAACTCCTCCTTGCAGGAAGGCCGCGGGAAGCAGCGGAAAACCAAACTGGAACTGATACGGCTCAGTGCAGCAGTGTGCGGCATTGAGCTGTGCTACGCAGCCGAGACCGCTTTCGTCAGCCCCATCTTACTCAAGCTCGGAGTGCCCGTCTCCCTGATGACCCTAGTCTGGTGCGTCAGTCCGGTTTTGGGCTTTTTCTTGGTGCCAATCATGGGCTCACTCAGCGACCGCTGCCCCTTCAGCCTGGGTCGCCGTCGTCCATTCATTCTGGCCATGTCTGTGGGCATCGTCCTGGGGCTGGCTTTAGTGCCGAATGGCGAGGCTTTGGGTGAGCGCTGTGGGGCTGTTTGTGGGTATCGTCATGGGGGCTGGCTTTAGTGCAGAATGGCGAGGTTTTGGGTGAGCGCTGTGGGGCTGTCTGTGGATATTGTCCTGGGGCAGGCTTTAGTGCAGAATGGCAAGGTTTTGGGTGAGCGCTGTGGACTGTCCGTGGATATCGTCCTGGGGCTGGCTTTAGTGCCGAATGGCGGGGATTTGGGTGAGCGCTGTGGGGCTGTCTGTGGACTTTTTACTGACTTAAAATGCATGTGGCTATCTTAAAGTTCAATAGCATAATTATACTGCATAAAGTTCATATAGCATAATTCTAATTCTTAAAGTTCATATAGCATAATTATATTTCTTAAAGTTCAAATAGAATAATTATACTGTTTAAAGTTCATATAGCATAATTATGTTTCTAAATGTTTATATAGCATTTAACTATCACGAGTGCAGTCCTGTGGACAGTCTTTGACATTTTGTGCATGAATAATGAAATGTATATATCTAATTAAAAAATAAACTGAATTCATGATGAAATATATACATTTAAATAAGAAAATAAACGGGCATGTCATTGCTGCATTCTGGGGTGAATTTGTAATCATGAATCATATCAGTATTTGCATTTAGGTACGATACAAAACATCTACAAGTGCCGATGCAGAGTGTGGGTACTTATTATACATGCGTATCTGCAACTGTTACGATGATATGCGAGTGCACCGACGTCAATTCGACTTCCATGAAATTAAACACGTGACATTGTAATTCTCAGACTTCACTACACTTAAATCACGTGACATACGATATTCTCTCTAACCAGCTTCATGTAAACTGTAAAGCTTTCGCTAAAATTAAATCGCTTGAGACATTTAACACTTCTCTTTCTAACCTTGACCTATATAGAGCCTCCACCAAAATTAAATTGCGTGACACACTTAACACTATTCTTACCAACATCGTCCTATGTATAGCCTCCACTAAAATTAAATCACATGACACATTTAATATTACTCTTACTAAAATTGTCCTATGTAAAGCCTCCACTAAAATTAAATCACATGACACATTTAATATTACTCTTACTAAAATTGTCCTATGTAAAGCCTTCACTAAAATTAAATCACGTGACACACACTTAACACTACTCGTATTAACCTTGTTTTATGTAAAGCCTTCATTAAGTCTTAATAACGTGATGAATTTAAAGCCAGCAATGCTCACCCATATATGTAATTCTTTCCATTATGTAAATTCTAAAAATAATCCAAATTCAAATAGAAATCCTCTTTCCATCAGACTGGATATTAAAATCGCGAATATGAAAACCATGCATCAGTGATACGATTGAGAATTGCATACCCCTATTCACATCACTCACAAGAGTAATATTAACTTTCAAGACGGAAATAGATGACACTGTTAATGGGCTTATTGACATGAAAGGCAAACCAGCTTTACAGTTTTGAGAGGGACAATTTGGCGTATGAGACCAAAACAATGCAAAGCATACAATAGTCATCATAAGAGTGTACTGCTAAACAACAGCTTTTAACATTTAGAATACTTAACGCTGACCATATCTGGTATAAAGCCTTCACTTTTAAATGATACACCTGACAAGGTTCTGCTATCCATGATTTACGGCAATCAATGCTTAACTGAATATATTTATAAAAGTTCAAATAATATAATATAATATAATATAATATAATATAATATAATATAATATAATATAATATAATATAATATAATATAATATAATATAATATAATATAATATAATATAATATAATATAATATAATATAATATATCATATCATATCATGTCATATAATGTGTGTGTGTGTGTGCGTGCGTGCGTGTTCTGAAAGACGCGTTAAAATTTAAATCGTTCTTTTAATCCCTCTATTTATATACCATTGTAAAATTGTTTTAAAACCAGAAAACACATTTAACACTCAGCATGCATCTCGTTGTCCACGTTTACAACCAACACATGATGAAACACAATCACATTGTATTGTACACAGGTCACTTTGCTCTCGCTTTCAATGAACCATACGCAAAGTTTAACGAAACTGACAAGTGATTCGATCTGGTGTTTATATTATACCCCCCTTTCCCTCCTTCACCTGCACTGCATACGCCTCTTACCTAATACGACTAGATGTGATACATTTAACAAATTAAACTGTTTTTGTAGGCCGGTGGATGGGAGATTATGGAGCACCAAAGCTTTTACACCCGAAATTCGCAGTCCTCGGAAATTCTTCTGGAGTGAGAAAACGTGATGCAGAACAAGGAACCTCGATAGCAATCACTACAAACGATTATGCGCCTGATAAAGTGTTAAAAATTGGGGACATTTACAATTACTTTAATACAACCCCGTGGAACCATCGTCTAGTCTATAAATCACGTGACAGTACCAAAATACAAAGTCAAGACACCCTGGCAGCAAGAAAGTCCGACAGTTTAAAGTATGCCACCCTGCAAGAAAATGAAATGCCAACAGTCTCTGGGAGTAAACTCAACGATGTCAGGAATGACGGAGATAACCACTACCAGTTAGAGATTTCTTCCAAGAGAACATCTCCTCAAAATGAAACAGACAACTTGCAGGAGACAGAATCGTCTGCAAAGTTGTCCTACCTGTTTCATCTGTCTGACGAACACTTCCGGGGTATAATTCTAACCATCGCAGGCGTGGCTTTGCTAGATTTTAATTGTGACGCCTGTCAATCACCTTGCAGGGCATACCTTCTGGACGTTAGCACCCCGGACGACCATTCGGCTGGTTTGACAATGTTCACAGTTATGGCAGGCTTGGGTGGAACCGTGGGGTATATTATGGGTGGGATCGACTGGAACTCTACCCGTTTTGGCGAGGCCTTTGGAGGACACATCCGTGTAGTGTTCACGCTGGTGATTTCTGTCTTTATCGCCTGTGTCCTGTCAACCGTGACCAGCTTCAAGGAAACGCCGCTGAAGGACCTGGGACTACAAGAGGAAAACTTACAGCGGAAAAAGAAAAGCATCGGAAAGTCCAAGTACAGCAAATTTACAAACGACGACGACTACGAGGACGGTTCTGAGGAGAACACCATCGACAGCTCTACTCCAGTTTACTACGGTGCAGTAAAGTATGAGACTGACACCTGCCAGTATAACACTCTGACTTCCAAATCCCAGAGTGGCGTGTCTGCGGACGGCGTTACCATCTACCATTCTCGAGATTCTGCATTGCTGAAAAACGTTCTGTTTGACCGGGACGCCACCAAAGAAACGGACGGAAACCAGAATCTCCCGGTGTCTAACAGATTTCAGAATCTCACGAACATGGACTCGGGCCTCTCGGCTCTTCCCACTGAGTCTAGGTCACGGAGCAAACCGCCGGAAAAGGTCACCAGTGGAAAAGGGACTCCTGACCTTGACATTCATCCTGCCATAGAAATTTCCACTGACGTCACGTTGAGGACGTACCTGCGCTCTATCGTCCACATGCCGCGATGCATGTGGGTCCTGTGTCTCGTGAACTTGTTCTGCTGGATGTCTCTCGTCTGCTACTCCCTGTATTTCACGGACTTTGTTGGGCAGGCTGTGTTTCACGGTGACCCACAGTCTCCGCCAGGAAGTGACGCGCACAATCGCTATGACGACGGGGTACGGCTGGGATCGTTTGGCATGTCGCTCTACTCTTTCTCCTGCTCCGTCTACTCGCTGCTCATTGAGCGACTCGTCCGGAGATTCCGTGAGTAGTTTTACTCTTAGATCAGTTAGCACTGTGTTCTAAGTTTTCAGTGTTAATATTCATCTTTCGATTCTCCACAGATTTTAATTTTTTAAAATAATTAAAAGAAGCTTTTTCGTAGTCAATGTGTTGTTGATCATGCAGGCCCTAGTGCAAGCGCACTATGCCTTTGTGTTCACGTGACACGAACCCTCTACCTGTGTCCTGTTCCGTGTTTTCAAACAGGAGCCAAGCGTGTGTACGTCGTGGGCCAGCTGGTGTTCACGGTCGGCATGATCGTCATGGCGTCTGCACGTCACAAGGTAGCAGTCGTGATTCTCTCCCCTACCGCTGGAATCATGTACGCGACCCTGTTCACTATGCCGTATCTCATCGTGGCGCATTATCACACTTCCGGCATGGCAAGTGACCATTTCCGTCGTTCAGAGAAATTGTTTAATAATAATATGTTTAACCCATTCTCCGCTAAATGAAATGTTTCATGCAGTGTAGAAGCACAGAAGAAATTATGATTTGCGATGTCTAAATGAGTAATACCTTTAGTGCAAGTCCAGCTACTCTAATTGAAGTGTTAATTTGGGATAATTTTGATTTAAAATACGTACAATAAATACCATGATACTAATGTTTAAATCCTTTGCTTTTCCAATTAAGAATGTTTTAAAACCTTTACTGTAATTTTGTTTAAAATATCATACTTTTAATATAATAATTATTTGTCAGCAGATTGTACGATTTTAATTCCTTTCAAGAAAACGTTTTTACTTTTGTTATGTTTTATTTTTACATCTAAGCGTTCATATTCTTTGTCTCTTTTCCTCAAATGAGGCCACTGCCCACCCCCGTCCCTTCTTTGTTTCTCTCTCCCCTAAGCTATCTTTACAATCATTTTGTTCTACATTCTAAATTCTTTCTTTCATATGCATATCGACTTGTTTCTTAATTTTGGTCGTAATTCTACATTATCTCTCCTCATTTCACCTTAACACTTTCACAAATCCTCAAAACGTTTTCACACGTACACACGATTGAATTCGCCTCACGTTTCTCACTTGTGCTCTAGCAGCCGACCTCACTGCTCACTCGCTTCTCTTCCTCACATTTGAGATTCATCTGCCTCACACCTCACAAAACGTACCATCAAGCATCTTCATCTTCTTCCTCACAGGTTGCCCTCTTTTGGCACCCTTCACCCATCATCACTGCACTTTGTCCATTTTCCACATCATGCCACTTTGTTCGAAAATCTGTATGACAACAAATAGCCTGATATGATACTCTGTTGAATAACTTGAAAACGTCCACCTGTTGTTAGTTTTCCATTGGTGCACCGGGAGCAGACGACAAAAAGCAGGTGCGAGGTCTGGGCACCGACGTGGCTATCGTCAGCAGCATGGTCTTCCTGGCACAGTTCCTCCTGTCCGTTGCTATGGGGACCATCGTGTACGCTGTCAGCTCCACAACGACCGTCATGGTTGCCAGCGCCATCCTGAGTTGCCTGGGTGCAATTACTGCCACCAAGGTCACATACCTTGACCTCTGACCTGCACTTGCATCCAACACCAAAATCGACCACCTATCATAAACTATGACGTTTATTCTTTCTCATTTAATGCGGGTTTATTTTGTTTCTATTTTCTGATTTTCTTTAATCCTAATCGCAATAAATATAATTTGCTAAGACATTCTCATTTGTGTATTTAAAAAATGTCTAAAGAGTTCTGACAACATTTTTAAACTGATGACACGTAAGTGTTGATAGCAACGCCCTAAGTCGGATTTTGTCCAGCTAATAGTTTTTTTGTTTGTTTTTTTTAACAGCGGCGTGCATATTTAAAATTTTAATTAACACATCTCCATTCATCGGCCGTTTGTCTTTGTATGCTATGTGAAATGTTTGGGTGTTTCAGCTGCCATAAGCACTAACAATTAACCACGAGTAATTCTCATGAAATATATAATTAATACAATTCCGATTGGAAATAGCTATAATATAGAGAACGCAAATATTGTACTTGCTTCTACTAGTGACAATTTCAAGAATAAAATAATTCTTATTTTTCTTCTGTTCTGTTCTGTTTTCTAAATGTGCTTGATTATTCTTCAGTTTTCTTATGTGATTCGATAATCTCCTTTTCATAAGGGAGACGGATTCAACTATTTATGTGGAAAGGTGCTGCACTGAAATTCAAAATTCAAACTGCCTTTAACTCTGATATATTAATGATGCTAAAAAATTTAAGATAAAATTGTTTAATTGTTGCTTTAGTATACAGGTCAAAGGTCACGTATTGATGCGCTTAAAACTCACTTTTAGAAGAGTTGGTAATTGCACTTGATTATTAAAACGAAACTTTCTTCATTAGTTGATGCCATTTCATTAAGATGAAATTAATATTATAAATTCTATTGATACGCACAATAACTCGCAACGACATTTAAAGCAGTGACCAGGTACACCAAAACTCTATAAAGCAAAACAAAGCTGGCATAAGGAAAAGAAAAGAGAGAAAGAAAATCCTACGAAATTCTAATGAATAATAACAGTTACACTCAATGGAAAATAAAAATAAAAATAAAAATACATTTCCTAAACAGCACCAAGAGGCAATGACGTACATCGACGTTCTTTCACAACGCCCCTCCATGTACCGACCCACCCCTTTCTGTTGGCAGTTTAACAGCAGAAGACTAATAACTTCACCTCTTCGATGTATGACCTTACGATCTTCGCTCCAGATGTAGGACCTCAGCTCATGATCAGATATTGGATCAGAAAGCGCTGTGCAATGATTGATCAGATTTGCGGGGCAATTTTCAGCCAACCCGCTGGGGACGAAAGAGGGGCTGGGAAGGGTAGAAAAGGAGAGTGATAGGGGAGATGTATGAGATTCGGTAAACCCGTAGGGAAGGAGATTGGAAGTTGGGAGGCAGACAAAGGCTGACCAAGCGTCTTATCAGATTTTTTTTTAAGACAAAGAAAAAAGATAATTACGTGAAATCCATATGGAAACGTAAAGTAATACAACTTTCGAAAATAAGGAACCTTACCGAATCAGTATTCAAAAATTTGGTTTCAGATTATTTTGTATTTAGTCTAAGCATTTTTCCTATAGATAAATGAAGAAATAAAATTCATTTATATAGCATTTTACTTATTAAAAATTGAAAAGGATTGAGTTACTTTTATTCGCGCCAAAGACTTGTGAAATACTTATCTGAGGAGTACTTGGAAAACACTTATCTGGGGAGGACTTGGAAAACACTTATCTGAGGAGGGAAAACACTTATCTGAGGAGGGAAAACACTTATCTGAGGAGGACTTGGAAAACACTTATCTGAGAAGGATATAACCATAAATAATTACATTTCTCGACAAAAAAGAAACATTTACTTTCGCTTTGCACTTACTAATTGAAGCCTACAACGCATGATTATGTCACACATTATTCTTGTAAGTGTGCATTATATTAATTATTGTTGCACGTGTGCATTTTATTAATTATTGTTGTAAGTGTGTATTATATTAATAATAGCTGAGTGTGCATTATGTTAATTATTGTTGTCAGCGTGCATTGTATTACTAATTGCTATAAGAGTGTTATATTAATAATTGTGCACGTGTGCATTTTATTAATAATTGTTGTGAGTATTATATTAATAACTGTTGTAAGTGTGCGTTATATTAATAAATGTTGTAAATGTGCGTTATATTAATAATTGTTGTAAGTGTGCGTTATAGTAATAATTGATGTAAATATGCATTTTATTAATAATTGTAGTGAGTATTATATTAATAATTGTTGCAAGTGTGCGTTATATTAATAATTGTTGTAAATATGCATTTTATTAATAATTGCTGTAAGTGTGCGTTATATTAATAATTGTTGTAAGTGTGATTTATATTAATAATTGTTGTTAAATGTGCGTTATATTAATAATTGTTGTAAATGTTCATTTTATTAATAATTATTGTGAGTATTATATTAATAATTGTTGTAAGTGTGTATTATATTAATAATTGTTGTAAGTGTGCGTTATATTAATAATTGTTGTAAGTGTGCGTTATATTAATAATTTTTGTAATTGTGTGTTATATTAATAATTGTTGTAAGTGTGCGTTATATTAATAATTGTTGTTAAATGTGCGTTATATTAATAATTGTTGTAAGTGTGCGTTATATTCATTATGCACTATTCGTTTTTCCTCTACTTTTCCTGCCCTACCTATCCCCCACCCACCCATACACCACATCTACACCTTCCAACACGTTTCTAACCGCTGACAAGTCTTTTATCAGAGTGGAAGCAGAAGTACCAAATCCATCCAATCGCCTGATTGAAAACTCATTTGCCGCGGGATCAGTCGCCGGGCGTGTTGGGCTTGTGACGTCTGAGGGCCCTCATCAAATAAATCAGAATATGATCTTGGCGAAATCTTTAGCGGTAGGAGATTTAGGCATGCAAAGCAAAACAAATTGAACTCCTTGAGGGTGGTGACGGGACTGTGATACGATGGAAGTTCTAGGTTTTGAAATTATTTATTCGCCAGCCACCTGAGCAAAACCGGAAGCGCGAAAATTTGTAAATGTGCAAGTGGTTCAATCGCTCTCCAGACACGTAGCTATTTTCCTAGGTGCGGTGACCTCAAGAGATGTGAGAGTGTTGTATTATACATTTTTCTTTTTTCTTTTCTCTGGACATAAATGTGCTATATAATTTTAATTATAAATCTATAAACTGTGTAAATAAATAAAATAATAAGTTGAACAGTTTTGATCAAACAAAATTCCATTGTGCACTTGTAAACAAATAGTTACCCACGAATAAGGAAAAGATAATTTCCTATAAAAAGCCACAACGTAATATTTGCTAGTTACCCACGAATAAGGAAAAAATCATTTCCTATAAAAAGCCACAACCTAATACTTGCTGGTTACCCACGAAGAAGGAAAAGATAATTTCCTATAAAAAGTCACAACCTAATACTTGCTGGTCCTATCGCTTGCAGTGAAGAGTAAATGATGCGCTGAAAAATACAAATTATCATTGATACAAAATTAATCAGTCATCATTCTGCAACCGAACGTAGGAAAATACAAATGTTAGGTCCTATAAAGTATAAAAGTTATTGTTGTGAAATATAGATAGATAGATAGATAGATAGATAGATAGAGGGTGGAGGGAGAGACGATGGTGCGTAATTATTCTGTGACCGTATTATAAATGTATGCACAGTGCCAGCAAGGATACTATCTATCTATCTATCTATCTATCTATCTATCTATCGATCGATCTACCTATCTATCTATCTATCTATCTATCTGTATGTCTATCTTTCCGTCTGTCTAGATGTATGTCTGTCAATTTCTCTATCTATCATCCATCTATCTGTATGTCTATATGTCTGTCTAGATGTCTGTCTGTCTATCTATCTATCTATCTATCTATCTATCTGTCTAACTATCTATCTATCTATCTAAGTACACTTCAAGAAATACTCATCAATATTTTGGTGGTGGTGGCAAAATGATTTTATTTGTAACCGATCACATCAAATTTTAAGTAAACAAGGCACTACTAAATTTACACTCGACGTAATTAACCGAGAAAGTATTTCTTGTCTATCCATCCATCTCTGTCTGTCTGTCTGTCTCTGTCTCTCTGTCTCTCTCTCTCTCTCTCTCTCTCTCTCTCTCTCGCACACACACACACACACACACACACACACACACATGCTGAAACTTATCAGGACTAAATGAAGAACTGAATCTCAACGAATTTACCACTGCTCTCAACGAAAGACAAGAATCTTGCCTGTTTCTGAGAACTGATTACACCGTTCAAACAAAACGAGCAGAATATACTATCGATGTCATGATTTTAAGTGGGTAAGGATTGATAAAACTAATTTGCAGCGCGAAAGGCATCCCTTATTGCCTCCGACCAATCTGACATGGAGAGAAACTAGCTTGTGCATCTCGTATGATTGGCTTGAGGTGTCAAGATTGGCTCGAGGTGTCGTCGAGATTGGCCCAGTAATGGTGTAATGATATCGCCAATTAGAAACACTTACAGCTGACAGGCCTATTTTGTGACAGACTGTTTTCACACTTGCTGGAGGGAAAAAGAAGTTATTGGAAGATTAGAAAGTGTTTGCTGTGACCTACTTTTGCCAAATTATGTTGGAGTTCTACCCAACAGCATCCCGTTTATTTCTTTGTTTACATTTTTAAAAGCACCACTCGTAGAAAAAAATATCTTTCGTTTGCACACCCGAACATTTTGACACTCTCCTCCCTTCCTTTTATGGGGTGGTGGTCGTGGTTGTAGTGCAGTGGGTCACCACAGGATGCAAGAAGAAATGATGGAGTACAATATGTCTCACACTTGACCACATCCACAACAAGAGAAGTACACACAACACATTGTTTACGGTTTACAGGAGGACTTTATTCATATCCAAACGCCACCAAACGCATTATCTCTTCTGAGCTATGTGGCTCTCTTGTACCCCTATGTGAATACAATGACTCACACTCCTAACGCGCTATTATATCCTGAATGTGCATACAGTGACTCACACTCCTGAACGTGCCATTGTATCCTGAATGTGCATACAGTGACTCACACTCCTAACGCGCTATTATATCCTGAATGTGCATACAGTGACTCACACTCCTAACGCGCTATTATATCCTGAATGTGCATACAATGACTCACACTCCTGAACGTGCCATTGTATCCTGAATGTGCGGCCATCCAAGTAAACCCCACCAGCAACTGCTGTGCTAGCTGTACAAAAGCATATTAAAGGGCTTTTCTGTGCTTTTCGTTTAGATATGAATTACATCTAAACTACTAAGTGTTGTGCTATTATTATAGTGTCTAAACTCTAAAGAAACCACATTAAATACTCTTTAAACACAGCCCTATCCTAAAATAGAATTTACAAGATAAGACACAAAATAAAATAAATAACTATGTTGATGTGCTATTACAAACAGTGGTCACATGAATAAATCATTAAAATACACAAAGAAAATAATATAAACTAGCACACTAAAATACATAAATAGAAACTATAAACTATGTCCTATATAAATATACAAATGTCTATTGTAATTAATGAATGCATAAAACAGTAAACAATGATTAAAATGTGTACACTAACACAACATTACACATTTCAATCTGACACTGTTTACTGGCTAATGTGCTGTTCAGTTTGAAACAAAACAGCCAACAGCGGCAGGCCTACATATGAAACAAAGTGCTGTACTTGGCAGACCGCAAAACAAAACAGCCAACAACGGCAGGCCTACATATGAAACAAAGTGCTGTACTTGGCAGACCGCAAAACAAAACAGCCAACAACGGCAGGCCTACATATGAAACAAAGTGCTGTACTTGGCAGACTGCAAAACAAAAACTTAACTAGACTTCCACACTCCACGTATGCATGGATTAAACTACAAGGTTGCTGATGGGGGTGGTTTAATCTACTTCAATCCCTTCCCTCCTGTCTCTTACTCTTGCACTGACTCCTGTCACTGGCTGTTTCATCACCTTCAGTCTTTGGCTGCTACATCGGTTTCTGTCACTGGCTGTTATATCAACTTCTATCATTAGATGTTACATTGATTTTTGTCACAGACTGTTATATCGACTTCAGCATTGGCTGTTATATCGACTTGTGTTAGTGGCTGTTACATCGACTTCTGTTACTGGCTGTTACATCGACTTCTGTTACTGGCTGTTACATTGGCTTTTGTCACTTTGCTGTTACATTGACTTTACCCTCTTCCTTACCTAGATTCTGCCCTTGGCTCTTACATCCAACTCACTATATTGTCCTTCTTTGGTGTGTGGTTTGATACTTTTCAGATGCTGGTGTGTTGTATGATACTTTTCAGATGCTGGTGTGTGGTATGATACTTTTCAGATGCTGGTGTGTGGTTTGATACTTTTCAGATGCTGGTGTGTGGTTTGATACTTTTCAGATGCTGGTGTGTTGTATGATACTTTTCAAATGCCCTTTCGTAATTAGAAACTATCCGGGGTGCGTTAGTTTTTATGTCGCCTTTTCAATTCTGTGTGTTGATAGTTCCACGGGCACGTGTCTCGTCGCCATACCTCCAACAACCCAAACCACATCTCCGGTTTCTTCCCACAAATCATTACCACACTGTCACAAGTCACCCCTTTTTCACGATATATAATCGACTGATTAGCAACACTATTAATAATACTTTCTAATAGCAATATCAAAAGCTCTACCTCTACTTGCATCCTATTAAACGGGTATGTTCCTTAGCGAGCACAACAGATCGTTGGAGCTTGGAGAACAGTCTAAACCACAAATCAAAATCGAAGTGCCGTTTATCGGCCTGACATTCGCGTCCAAACGAGAGTAATTGGACTGCTGCCACAGATTGTGGCCTAGACAGACTGCCGAAAAATGCAGCAAGAAGGGGAAAAAATGAAATTGAGATTAATTTTTTTCTCCTTCCTTCGAATCGTTAATCGCTTCTCTGAGGAATGGTTGAGAAGGTGAGAGAAACTATAAAACCTTTGAAATATTTATACGGACGTAAAGATTCCTTTTTGTTTGGGGAGAGGGGTGGTTGATTGGCTTGTGGACGTCGTTCGAATTCTAATCGCGATCCTAGGTTCCTTGGCGTTTAACTCTCCCTCTGCTCGTTGATTTGAATTTAATTTGTTGGTTGGTTGAATTTTCGATGTGTGGGTTGGGGATGTTGTGTGTATTAATTCTATCAATGAAGTTAGGATGCTGTGTTTATTAGTTGTAGCAAATGGAATTAGGATGTTGCTTGCATTAGTTGTAGCACATGGAATTACGATGTGTGTATTAGTTGTACACAAGGAATTAGTATGTTATGTTTATTAGTTGTAGCACATGGAATTAGGATGTTGTATGTATTAGTTGTAGCAACTGGAATTAAGATGTATTTTTTAGTTCTATACATGGAATTAGTATGTTTTGTTTAGTAGTTGTAGCACAAGAAATTAGGATGTTGTATGTGTGTGTAGTAAGTGTATCACATCTTGATGATCCATGATTTAAGAAGATAAACTGACCAAAAAAAATCTTACAGTTCATGAACGCTGAACCTGAAGATCGATACAATTCTTCTGAACACTTTGACAGTGGGTTGATACAATACTCGTGCGTTAATCGATTGACTGATTCAGTTCTCGAATACTAAACACTAGACAGATGCGCTTCAAATTTTATAGGTACTGATAACATGCGCTTAAATGTTATAGGTACTGATAATAATATGCGCTTCAAATTTTATAGGTACTGATTTCATGCGCTCAAAATTTGACACGCTCTCTTACCATGGGCTCAACATTTGACAGGTACTGTTATCTGCTAAAAATGTGACAAGGTTGTGATTAAAATTAACAGATACCTAGGGGTGGCCCAACATCACTTTATCAACACCAATGCTTGCCATTGAAAGCCAGAATTTTTTCTACTTTTGCCCAACCAAGTGTGCTATGTGGATATTTGTATGTATGTATGTATGTGTATGCAAGTAAGCAATTATGTATTATTCATGTATGCATATATCTATGTATGTAAGCATATATATATATATATATATATGTGTATTCAAATGTATGTGTGCATGTATGCATGTAAGTATGTATTGTCTTTCATGTAATTTTATCCTATATTCAGTAATCTTACGCGCTGAACTTGGTAAATGCTCAAATTTTAAAGTTAAAAAAAATATATATTGATCATCGTACTCTTTTTGGTTTTTATGGTCATATAATTTAATCATTTCAATGTGTATTCGACAGGAAAAAACGTGTTACTACCTTTAAATCAGTTTGTCAGGCTCCGAACCCATGAGAACAGAACGTCTGGACACAGATTGATAATGGAATATTTTAAATCTCTGGTCGACCGTCCCATGCATTCAATTAAGAATTTGTTTGGTTTTTTGTTTCGTTTTCTGTCACCAACTGCTGGTAACTGCATATCATGGTTGTACATCAGCCTCCATAACTGTCTGTCTTTCATTCGCTTGTATTTTAACGTTACTTGTTGACTACAGTCGACGTTATCTAAATTAATCAAGCTTGTGTCTCAACTGTTTTCCCACGTGTACATACTACAATTAATAAATCAATCCGTCGATTTTAGTAGATTCTAGGAGAATCAATCAATCAGTCCATCCCTCTCTCCGTATGTCTATCTATCATAGATAGACTATGAGGTGTACAGACAGATATATAAAAAGACTATTATGTATATGCATGACTCTCTCTCTCTCTCTCTCTATATATATATATATATATATATATATATATAACGTAAAGTTAAAATGTTGAACAATTTATGACTGTTTATGTATAAAACTGTATATAATATGCGAACAATTGACGCTTGGACTCGTTTCTTTCCCCTGATTACAACGCTGCAAGAGTTGTCCTGCCAGGATTCGCTGATCCAGCTGCAACGCAGTGAGGTTCAAGACTAGAGGGAGCGCTTTCCTAAACAATGAATGAAGGCAAAAATAAAATAATTAAATTATTTTTTTTTAATTTTTTAATTTTCTTTACAGTACTAAGAAATCTTGTGACAACTGTTATTGTTATTACTGTCAGTTATAAATCAAGGTCTCCCAAACTTACCGAGATTCTGGGACATCAAGTACTTTGTAGGAGTGCGGCTTTTACATTCTGTGTTGTAAATGTGGTTTATTCAGGTGTTATGTTCCTACAGGTATTACTTCTGCTTTTACATTCTGTGTTGTAAATGTGGTTTATTCAGGTGTTATGTTCCTACAGGTATTACTTCTGCTTTTACATTCTGTGTTGTAAATGTGGTTTATTCAGGTGTTATGTTCCTACAGGTATTACTTCTGCTTTTACATTCTGTGTTGTAAATGTGGTTTATTCAGGTGTTATGTTCCTACAGGTATTACTTCTGCTTTTACATTCTGTGTTGTAAATGTGGTTTATTCAGGTGTTATGTTCCTACAGGTATTACTTCTGCTTTTACATTCTGTGTTGTAAATGTGGTTTATTCAGGTATTATGTTCCTACAGGTATTACTTCTGCTTTTACATTCCACAGGGTCTCTTTGGTACATTCTGTTCCAGCATTTATTATTATTAATATGCATAATAATTGAAATTATTATTTTTTAAACTAATGTGACACATTCATGTGAGTAAATTCCACTCCCAATAGTTCTAATGAATTGACCTACAAAGGAAGGCAAATTGCAAAATCTATTTAACGCTTTCTTATAAATCAAGTCCTTTTAGAAATTGTTTAATTGCTTGCAAAAGAAGAAAAAACACAAAACAACTTACCATGAATCTGGAAAACGCCTTCAGTTGACAGTGCAAAGAGTTACCGGAACATGGCGGTGACCTGCATTCCGATGGAGCCTGAGCATTAAAAGTCAGACGATAGTCCTCTCGAAGGCTAGGACAATAAAGAATTGAAAATAACATCTTTAAATACTAGCAACAATACTGACACAACATCAGGCACCTATAAATATTAGACACAGTTCAAAAGTCTTATATACTAGATACAGTTCTGACACCTATAAATACTACACACAATTCTGACGCCTTAAATACTAGACACAACATCTGGCACCTGTAAATACTAGACACAGTTCAGACGTCTTTAAATACTAGACAGAGTACTGACATCTGAAACTACTATATATTAGCAGAGATGTCTACAACCACACAAATATACAGATAGAGTTTATAGAAAGATATATCTGCTATGATTTTCAGCACGATCTTATTTCGTTTGACTCTTAAGTAAAAGTGTATTTCAATTAACTCTAAAGTAAAACCGTATTTCAATTGACTCTTAATTCAAAGTGTATTTCAATTAACTCTTAAATAAAAGTGTGTTTCAAATGACTCTTAAATAAAAGTGTATTTCAATTGACTCTTAAATAAAAGTGTATTTCAATTGACTCATAAATAAAAGTGTATTTCAATTGACTCTTAAATAAAAGCGTATTTCAATTGACTCTAAAGTAAAAGCGTTTTTTTAATTGACTCATATCTCAAACTGCATTTCATTTGATTCTTTAAGTAAAAGTGTTTTTAATTGGCTCTTAAATACAAGAGTATTTCCATTCACTCTTAAGTACATGTGTATTTAGTTAACTCAAAGTGTATTTCAATTGACCCTTAAACTCTCAAAGTGAATCTCTCTTCTTATAGGTCGAAAAGTCATCAAAATATTGAAGTCCAAATTTTCAGTATAAGGTCTACAATTAAACAGCGTTCGATAGGCCATGAGGAGCACCTAGATAGGTATAGTCTTGTTTCCACAGGAAACGTTCAGTTTTTAAAGGTTGTTTTGCGCACTGCTCTCACCGAAACGTCGTTTATTTTTTCAATCGCCGTACTAATCAATCTGTTCATTTATTTATGCATTCATTTGTAATAGAGTTTCAATTATTTAAATTCTAGTGCTGCCGGGCGTGCGTGCACGCACGAAACTGACGAACTCTAAAACTGATAGCAACTGTAGGTGTACACACACACACACACACACACACACACACACACACACACACACACACACACACACACACACACACACACACACACACATACATACACACACACACATATATACATGCACACATACACACAGATAATAAAAGTAGCAAGTGTATTGACAGGGCACATGACGTCAGTGAGTGGACACTCACCTCTGTGCTTCCATGCCGCATTTCAAAATTTTTTTCAAGATGGCCTCCTGTTCAAGGGACATTCCTTCCGATGTGTAATCTCCAAGCAGTGCGATCTCTGAGAGGGAAAACCGCAAATAAAGATGTATAACCTGATGTGAGCACAGCAGAGATTTATATAAATCTATAATTGTACGCTTAGATAATTTTTTTATCGATTATACCCTAAATATCTAAGTACGAATAATTCACTCTGCTGAGACAGCTATACATGGAACATACATACACACACGTTTATATGCGCACACTCGTGTATACACGCACGCACTACGCATATCCAAACTTTAGTTACACATTTACATAATATATTTGATAAGACGTGTTACAGACTTTGACGACAGATTGTTAATGCACGATGCATTTCCATTCAACGTACTACTGATTCTTTGTGAGTTTGAAGGATTGTTCTCGACTAACGTAACGCTTAACGTATGACTTAAGAAGATCTAACGCAGAATGTTCTTGACTAGCGCAACGCTTAACGTAGGACTTTAGAAGATCTAACGCAGAATGTTCTTGACTAGCGCAACGCTTAACGTATGACTTAAGAAGATCTAACGCAGAATGTTCTTGACTAGCGTAACGCTTACGGTAGGACAAGGGGATCTAACGTAGATTGTTCTCGGCTAGCGTAACGCTTAATGTAGAACTTAAATAGATCTACTGCAGAATGTTCTCGACTAGCGTAACGCTTAACGTATGACTTAAGAAGATCTAACGCAGATTATTATCGGATAGCGTAACGCTTACGGTAGGACAAGGGGATCTAACGTAGATTGTTCTCGGCTAGCGTAACGCTTAATGTAGAACTTAAATAGATCTACTGCAGTTCTGTACTGAAGACGTTAAGGTGGAATGAAAATGGAAAACTGTCACCATTGCGAAATCATGCGCAGTCGTTTCTCAAAAAAATTAATATGCATGACTCCCTACTTCCGGTCTATACAACTCGCTTACAAAATTAATATGCATGACTCCCTGCTTCTGGTCTATACAACTCGCTTACAAACTACACACTTGAGATTTCATCGGAAGAAGTTGGTTTAAATCAATTTGATCTCAGGAAGACATTTTCTTTTGTCAAAATTTAAGGAAAGCGCATGTGACTTTCTTTCAAATATTATCAAACTACTCACTCAGTATGCCGGGTGGAGATGTGACGGTTGCACCCAGGTAAGCTCTGCCATCACCACCCAGATAAAAATTAATAGTGTCGTCGATTATCTGGAGAGATTAAAAAAAATACGCCCAACGAATTATTGACCATGTCGTAACTGAAAGAGACTGACAGAGAGGCAGAGAGACGGGACATTGGATATACCCTGGATTCACTGTTTCTCTGCTTGATGTTTACTTGCCGTTAATGCTGTAACTCGAAAACTATGAACCTTCCTCTAGAATCAATGTTACCCGAGGCAATATCCAGCGAGATATAAAACACTGCTGCTATAAAAAATACTTCAGAGCGGCATTATTCTTCCAAGATTTGTGACAAAACCTCTGGAAGTGGCACGTAACTGAAAGAAAGCACAATTCAACACACACACACACACACACACACACACACACACACACACACACACACACACACACACACACACACACACACAGATTCCATACAGACGGTTAACGCATCAAACGAAGTAAAATCAACATGATAAGAACAATGCCATTTGTCTGTGGACTGCTACTACTACGACTAAATATTTTAGTTACATGATGTAGGTACATTTTCATTTACCTGTCATACCGATTCTATAGTTGAAATAAAATGTAATTAAGTAAACAAAAGTTCTCAGTGGATACAGAAGACTGCAAAAACCACTATAAAATACACTTCGTATAAATTTACAGCTGAGAAAGAAAAAATAAAGAAAAAGATCCACAACAGTCGCAACAAGGAGCAGACAATGATAGACGACAACTAAACGCAGCACCACAGCCCTTCACTACCCTCTTTGAATACATGAGAAGAGGGGAAGGCCCCACAGGAATCCTCCAAAAACTGAGAACATCAAGAAGATGAAAAGTTTTCATGCAATTCTTGTGGGGTAAAAGAAGTTATCGAAACAGCAACAACAACAAACTATTTATATTTTACACACTCTCAGGCACTTAATATTAATTTTGTTTACTGCACCACACTTTCTGTAAACTCGCACTGCCCACGATTTCACCATTTATGTAAGCGCTCTAAACACATTTGCAACATGTTTTAGTTATTTACACAGGCTATGTTCGGTTTATGATTGCACATGTAGTTATTTACACAGGCTATGTTCGGTTTATGATTGCACATGTATTTATTTACAATCATTTATGCACCGTTTATAACGTCAGGATTTTTTTTTACACATACACGCACAGTAATATTTATGACGTTAATTTTATTTACACACCACATATACCCTGTTATGTGACATCAATTACATGTAATATTTTAAAACACAAATGTCGAAGGTCAAACAAAATCAAAAGTTTAAAATGAAATACGAAAGTGCTCGTACCAAATGCTCCCTGACTCTGTCTGAGCACGTGATGAAGTCACTGCATTTGGCGCCATCTGTCTGACTCACGAGCACAATACTGACATTTTCAGGTATGGATACACGCCCAACGGTTGACCTTTCTGTCGTAGAAATCTCAGGACACGATGACCCTACATGAAGAGGAATAAATGTGATCGTTACACGTCAGGTGGCAATATGCATGTTCTCCGAATCATAAATTGAATTGGAATGGAATTAAAGAAAACAATTAATTTGTGACTTAAAACGATTACAGACGTAGTTTTTGATGACACCACACACTGTCATTACAGTTAACAATAATACACAAGCACTAACCAGAGATTAAAACACACATTGATATTACAGTTAATACACAAGCACTAAACCAGAGAGGAAAAACACACACTGTCATTACAGTTAACAGTACTCAAGCACAACCTAGAGAAAGACAATGGACAATTAAATTTTATTAATATAAAACATGCATGGAAAGACTTATACATAACATTTTGGCACAGTTCGACGTGACCTAGAAATAAAATCGCCTTTATAATTTGATTATTGTTTTCACTTCTGGACAGCCAATCACAATCATTCAAACAATTTAGGAGGAAATTCTGCAATTTAAATTATAAATGTCACTCTCTCGTGGTGGCTACGTTAAACCTTCAAAAATAGTGTTTTCAAACTTCGATTTCAATTCTCATGAACTTTCTCGTAGTCTCCCAGGGGTTCTCGCATATCCAAGATATCCTTTTCTTTTCTTAGTTCTGCTTTCATAGAGTTAAGCTCATTGGTTCTCGCAGAAACGAAGTCGGATTTCTGCCCCGCTTACCTTCTGGTTACCAAGCGTATTAGCCAGTCCGGTGTAGCAAATTTCCCCTTTGAACTTTGACACACAGCTAGACATGCTAAGACACATGCACGTGTCTTTTATCAGGACTTAGAAGTGGGTTTCTTTTCGTGTCACGCTTCTTGGTTTCTTTGTTCAACTACTATGGACGCAACCTCTCCAAATCTTTCTGGAATACTCACATTCATACGTTCATCCTTTTGGTCATTTACTCATCCAACCGGAAGTATATTTTTCTGCTCAGCTCCAAGAGAGTCAACAGAATACTCATTAAGTTTCATCTTCATGTAGCTTCTAAGTTTCATGTTCTATATAATTCCCATGCTTACATCAGTCAAATAATAATTATTATTCAAATGTATAATTTAAAAATAATAAAATTCTCATTTCATGACAAAAACAGACGCAACAATTTCCTTTAATTTTTTTTTTTTACGAAGTTCGTAGGAATGCAAACAAAGTGGGAAACAAACCTTCGGGCATCGGACACTCCGTGAATCTTAAAGAAGATATTTCGAAAGGTCCCTGTGGTAGTGAGAGCTCCATTCCTAAAGCAGAATTAATTTCAATTGTTGAAAGTATGTCGTCCCAAGAAAAGCATAATATAATAATAAGATAAGATTATAATGATATAAAATAACAATAAGATAATAATAAGCCAAGATAATGGTAATATAATAATAAGATAAAAGAGGATAATATAATAAAAAGATAATGATAATATAATAATAATGTCACGGTACGAGACCTGGCCGCCTAACTTAAGTAGAGTAGGCCAAACCTTAGATCTCACGTTTGAATCTACTGCCAAACTCACTGGACCTTAAGTAGAGTAGGCCAAACCTTAGATCTCACGTTTGAATCTACTGCCAAACTCACGGGGCCTTAAGTAGAGTAGGCCGAACCTTAGATCTCGGGTCTTTGCCTCTAATGCCATCTCCCTCTTGTGAGAGGCCCTGGAGATGTTATACAACCTGGCCAATCTTTTGGGTCAGGTTGTAATAATATCCCAAATATTTAGCCAGGCTGACCACGTCACTGTCCCTCTTCATGCAGAAAATCGCCCCACGGTTTAGAGTCCAGTCTGACACCGTCATAATACGACAGTCCTGCCACCCTCTCCCAGAAAAAGACACCGGTAAAAAAAAAAGGTCTTTTTTTCCGGAAAAGAATCGGCATTTTATCTATGGCTCTTTAAATAGTCTATACCTTTGGCATCCCACTTTGCCTATCCCCCCTTCTGCGTCTCGCGAGTGACTAGAACAGGCCAAGTACTACCGTACTTCCACGCAAACAGCATGTACCACACGCCTGCCTGGCCCGGGTCGTGGTGCATGACGCTGCTGAATGTGGCCACATTAGGGTTTTAATTACTTTTACAACTTTAAAAAAAACCATGGTACAAATAAGATAAAATAAAAATTATATAATAAGATAAGAAGATGAGATAATAATCAGGTAATTTAGTAAAAATAATAATATAATACAAGAAGATAAGATAAAATAATAATAAGGTGAGATTATAACAAGGTTTAGCTTATATGGTTTGACGTTTCAAATGTGAAAGTAAAAAAAGGGAAACAGTTTTTGAATTCTGCAGATTTCTCTCTCTAATGCACTGAAACTGGGCCAGTGACGTCACTTGTAATGTATCGTATTCAGTATAGAAAATGTTAAGAATCTATAAAAGCAGGTACTTAAAAATGTAACACAAAGGAAATATTAAACATTTTTTTAAAAACATCAGTTTAAGAATGTTGGATCATTTTGATATGGCTTAAGAATCACTTTAATAATTCCTGATATCTTTTGGCTAATAACTTGAATCAATATTAATATCTATGGTCAAACATCCTAAACCCACTGGCTGAGTCATAAGGTTGACGACTTCATGTGATTATTGATAAACATTGTCTTCAATAATTTTACATTTAATATCCTTCTGACCTACGCGTCTGAATATCAATTCCTGCTATCTATATAACGGCATCTACTCATGTCACTGACTTCTGAAATGCTCTTTTATGAATATATATATATATTTATAACACATCCCTTTGGTCCTTTATGACTTGACACTATACACCTATTGATATCTACGGCTTGACAGCTTCATAGCACGACTGACGTCTATGAAGACACGTCATGTCTCGGCAATCGATACCTGCTCTTAATCTCCACGTTGTGCCGCCTTCTCTCATCCTGAGCTGAAGGGGGAATTCCTCAGACTCCCTCCTCAAGACGACAAGCACTTTATTGGCGGTGATATCAATATCTATGGTTGCATTCAAGTAGTCTATGCCTGTTACTCGCATTGCGTGTGTCTTCGGCGGAAGACGGGGGTTGAAGGTCAAGGCTTCAAGTTCCAGCCGCATGCCAGCGTAACCAAAAATAACAGCCTGCGTGAGACATTTTATGGTATTTCGTTTTCTTTAAAAAATGTGATTTTTGAAAATAAATTTTACATAACATTGTTAACATTAATTAAATGTATAAGCTCTATTAGTGTATGTGACGTTTTGGCCCACCTCCTCATGATTTCATTAAAAATATTAATAGTAATAATATCTTAATTCACAATAATATTTTAAATCTTAATAATAATTTAGGTAATAATTCTATTTTGAACTTTATTACTTTAAAATCATTATAAAAATAGTGATTTCAAACTAGTCACATTTTAGAGTCTAACATCTTAATTAACTCGGCTTTGGGATTTTACAACTCTCGGTTATACAATTTCCGGTCTAAATTTTACGGCTTTGGCCGCTACAAGATGACTTAATACCTAACTATCCATAAGACCAGATTGCAGCCCCTGACCTATGGACATTAGAGCCAGATGTTAGTCTGTCGCCCATAATTGGAGAAAATATGGTTAACTGATGTTAGAAGGTTTAAGTGTGAGAGTTAGGTAAAGTATAGTTAGATTGCGTTGGACACCCACTGTATGCATCTCCTACTAGGACAAACCACCCGGATTAAGATCTCAATACCTACAAAAGTTGTGGCTTGTAGAAACAGTGGGAAACTACTTGCTGCCAGAAAAATGTCAGTCTCAGTGTTTCTTTCTTTCTTTATTAGAAGCTATTTTTTCTCTAATTTTGCATATACATTATAAATGTGTACTGTTTAGTTATTTTTAGAACGTGTTCTACTTTTCTTCTCCTCTGTGAATTTGTCTGAATGGGTGAACGCGACGTCACTTAGATGCGATGTAGTTCACAAGGGAAAACCGTACTACTTTCTGCAGACTGGCATTTTGTGCAGTGTGAACCGTAGCTAAAATTAAGCCTGCCAAAACTCTCCACTCAACCGCCATATTTACGTACTATCCTGCCAACAGGAGGATGGTCCTGTCACGCCCTTTTCGTCTGAACTGGATGACAACAGAACGCTGTCGCTACTAACATCTACAGACAAGTCCCATTTCAGCCATTTCTTTCTCAGAAAGGACATTTACTTACCTGCAGAAATCCTCCCATCCCTGTAATAAAATTTGTTGCACCCATTCCTGTTTGGGCTTCTGTCCAGGTCTGCAATGCACGTGGGTAAAAATAAAATAGTATTTAAAGTTTTGTATATTAAGCTTGTATATTATTTTATATTATGCTTCTTTGAGTTTGTATGCCTGTTTGTATTTCATTTCTTTGCTTGATTCGTATAGTGTGTACGACTATTCTGAGGTTGCTTGTGCGTTTGAGAGTGTGTGTATAGGAGCGGAGTTTTTGCGATGCTTTTAGTTACTCAACACGAAAACGTTTCTATTCGTTTGTGATCCGCTGGAATGAGAGTACAAGATTGCAAAATTAGATGGGACAGATTTAGAAAGTAAACTAAACAATTTCATGTTTCATGTTTCGGAGACATACATATCGTCATGTCCATGTCCTTAAAAAAGTTTTAGTTACAGCTTTAATAAAACAATTTCGTTTTAGACTCTAGTTAACCTGAGCAAAACTGTTTATAAGAAAATCCAAATACTATTTAGACTCTTGTTAACCTGATCAAAACTGTTTATAAGAAAATTAAAATACTATTTAGACTCTTGTTAACCTGATCAAAACTGTTTATAAGAAAATTAAAATACTATTTAGACTCTTGTTAACCTGATCAAAACTGTTTATAAGAAAATTAAAATACTATTTAGACTCTTGTTAACCTGATCAAAACAGTTTATAAGAAAATTAAAATACTATTTAGACTCTTGTTAACCTGATCAAAACTGTTTATAAGAAAATTAAAATACTATTTAGACTCTTGTTAACCTGAGAATTTTTTTTTGGTGCATTGACGATTTAATATTACTCAACGGATGTCAGCTGGCACTGGTCTCTTTGAGTGTTATTTTCATTAGATACATTATAATACTCATATTTTTTTAAATAATTGTTTAGTTAATTTTTGTTTTAAAAAAGTAATAACATTTAAATCTCACGTTGAAAGGTAGCCGTCGGTACAAGGCGTACGACTTGTTAAAGTTGTCGGCGGCCATCTCCAGTTCGCCCAGGTCCAGCCAGTTGATGGCAAACATGCTCCAGGTCATGGCTGGGCCATTAGGGTCACCCTTGTCACTGTAGAGCAGCAAGTCATTTCGGCGAACCTATGCAGACAACAAATAGCTAGTCTTCATGCTTCAAGGGAAATAACCATTGCAAAGCAACTTAATACAGGAATAACAAAGACTTGTTGGGATAGTGGTGGAGTCGAGCTATGAACGGGTATGGTCAATATATCAATGGCAGTGGTGTTGGAAATTTGGTTTTAAAAAAATTGCAGTCATGGTGGTGATGTATGTTCACTCGATGGTAGCGTGTGTTCACTTTGTGGTGGTTTGTTCTAGCAATGGTGATGACGTTTACTCTGATTGCAAATATAAAGTGGGACACGTTTCTATTCATAGACACTCTTTTCAGTAACAGAAAGCACTTCGCTCCTTTATATCTGTCCGAACACAATCACTACTGTTACATTATATCTGTCCGAACACAATCACTAGTGTTACATTATATCTGTCCGAACACAATCACTAGTGTTACATTATATCTGTCCGAACACAATCACTACTGTTACATTATATCTGTCCGAACACAATCACTACTGTTACCAACGTAGAGATAAATATCACAAATTCATTTCAAAAAGATAAGAGACTAGTCTTTTAATGGCAATTTTGTATAATCGCAGTTTTCACTGCTGCCAATAAGAGACAATACTCTTTACTCCTTTAATTCGTTTGATGTTTATTTATTTTTTCTTTAACACATGCAAGTTTAGTATTATTACTGATTAAAATCAGTTCTTTCTGTTACTAAGAAAGGCGGGTGGGGGTAAATAATAAACGACAATTATTTTCCCCTAGGTGAGAAGATATATTGATGATATCTCAAAGCAATTACGACTGTTGACAATTTCTATTCATTTTTTGATGCTTAATGGTTGTGTGTGTGTGGGGGGGGGGATAATTGCTTCTCGATCTCAATAGCATTTGATCAAATTCATTCACTTCCGCTGAGAATGAGGGAGACACTATTTTAAATGTACTCTCACTTCAGTAGATGAATGAAGTTTCCTTCAGTGATAATGGAATAAATGCAGTTACACCTGTTGTCACGAAGAAACTCGCATACATCACTACAAGAACAGAAACATCCTCATCTGACGTCACATGATCAAACATAGATAGATAGATAGATAGATAGATAGATAGATAGATAGATAGATAGATAGATAGATAGATAGATAGATAGATAAATGGGTGGGTGTGTAGATAGATAGATAGATAGATAGATAGATAGATAGATAGATAGATAGATAGATAGATAGATAGATAGATAGATAGATAGATAGATAGATAGATAGATAGATAGATAGATAGATAGATAGATAGATAGATAGATAGATAGATAGATAGATAGATAGATAGATAGATAGATAGATTTACCTCATCCGGCATTTCATATCCAAGAGGGAAGCCAAGCATGACCACGTCCGCCTGTTTCACTGTCTGATCATCTGACCGTAACAAGTAGATTATCACTTACATATGATTGCACACAGATATCACATCTCAGCCAGGAAAAGAAGATAATATACGACCAAGATAACTTCAACTAAGGTAAAATGTAACTTGCATTAATACAGACCTGCCCGTTAGAATAATATGCAAAGTACTTTATTTTTAATTCAATGCATTTTTTTAAAAAATAACACAATACGTTTTCATTGTTGCTGTTTACAACAACTCCTAAATAACTAAATAAAATGCTGATACCATTTTAGTATCGTAAAGTCTAATACAAATAATACATTAAAGCAAATGCCGAGGTTATATAGCTTCCTGCACTGCATAATTAATATGCCTAAGGTTTCTCTCCCTTTAATCCTTCCAGTATTATCTTTCCTTGGTCATAGGAATCTGAGAATTATTTGCACTACAAATAGCGTATATGGGTTATATATTCCATCAGCATTCTTTTGCCAAAGACGTTTGTCATCAATTTACCACTCGCTTCAGTAATTCAATAAGTTACATATATTTATGAATTGCATCAAATGAGTTTCAAAGCCTGTCCACTAGATTTTACATACTGATACTGCCAAGACTGCCCTAGAGTATAGCGGTTAGAGTATGGTCGATTTACATCTGTTTACTGCCTAGACTCTCTAGTCTAGAGCATAGCGATTAGGGTATGGTGGATTTACATACTGATACTGTCTAGACTCTAGAGTATAGCGAATAGAGTATGGTGGGTTTACATACTGATACTGTCTAAAGTATAGCGAGTCGAGTATGGTGGATTTACATACTGATACTGTCTAGACTCTAGAGTATAGTGAATAGAGTATGGTGGGTTTACATACTGATACTGTCTAGACTCTAGAGTATAGCGAATAGAGTATGGTGGGTTTACATACTGATACTGTCTAAAGTATAGCGAGTCGAGTATGGTGGATTTACATACTGATACTGTCTAGACTCTAGAGTATAGCGAATAGAGTATGGTGGGTTTACATACTGATACTGTCTAAAGTATAGCGAGTCGAGTATGGTGGATTTACATACTGATACTGTCTAGACTCTAGAGTATAGTGAATAGAGTATGGTGGGTTTACATACTGATACTGTCTAAAGTATAGCGGTAGAGTATGGTGGATTTATCTTGTGAAAGGATACCGCGTACGTGTGTACAATGCATGCGTGTGGACGTGTGTGCATGTGTGTGGGAAAGACAGTGAGAGAAATCAGTCAGATGTCTATAGACATATTTAACGTTGATTTTCGCATATTTAGTTATCTACAAAAATAAGCATGCATACTCTCTCTCTCTCTCTCTCTCTCTCTCTCTCTCTCTCTCTCTCTCTCTCTCTCTCTCTCTCTCTCTCTCTCTCACTCACATATACATGCATACAGATAATACAAATGTACACAAATTGGTACAATAGCCACAAAAATACAAAATGGTAGGCGAGAACACTCACTATTGTAAGCTGTAGTGATGTCATCATAACCCTCGTATTCCGGGTGGTGTTTCGCTGTTTCGTTGTAGACGATGTACAGTTTGTCAGCCACTTCTTGCCAGCGATCGGTTTGAGATTTGGGCAGATCGAGTTCGGCCAAGCAATCAACATAGCGCCCCAGTTCCAAGTTGAGTTTGGCCACGTAGTTTGTGTACACGGAGTTATTTACAGACTCAGCTCTTTCATCAGGGGGCATAACACCTGCATGGTTAACATTCACATAAACATTGTTGCTCTTTTCTAGTGATTAGATCTTGGAGAAATTAATAAAATGTATTTTGATCAAAGAATACCCATAAAACACAGGATTAAATGGGAGATCTCCTCGTGTCAGCTATCAGACGTGGTAATGTACCCAAATCAGAGAAGACCTATATAATTAAAAACGATCACGTTTAATGCTTGCTTTGGACTATCAAATCATTATGAACACTGTCCTGAGCAAGGGACATAATCTGTGTCGATTTAAAAATAACAATTAACCCGTATATTGATGCAAGCCAGCGAAGACCTTCAGGCGTGCACGTTTTAATCAATAAATTAGGGAGAGTTTTTAACCCTTAACCTTCTGGACACAAAACTATAAACTAAATATCCTAGCTACCAACTACTTTCTAAACACTGAGGTCAAGTATCATGCGCATTGCCTTAGCTGTTTTGTGGTTAACTTCCGGCTTCCATTGCTCATATTATAAGCTGACAACAAATCACTTGCATTTAATATTGATTTTTTTAAAAAAGATATAATCTATGATTGGAATGCACTGTGTAATGCGGGAATGTAAACACAAGTGAAGGAAATTAAATGAGGCAATAAAACGTTTTGACTGTTACTGTGACGCACCATTTACGTTTTTATCGAATGCCATCGGAGCCAGAACCCAAGAGGCAGTGGGTTGTCTGCCTTGGCAGCAGCAAAATCTTCCCCAGAGTGTTTATGTGTGCTCTTTTCATTTCACTGATAAACAGCCGACCTTGACACCCCTACATCTGAATGACATCTTGGTTATAAAACAAAGGCAGCTGATTAGTTTCGAATGTTGGTAAGATGTCCAGTGACCATGTCCTCTGTTGTAAATACATTCACAAGCTTATCAGTCTAACTTGGACAAGAAAGCCAATGTGGCAATTCTAGCCCATCTGATCGTCTCTTTAACATATCGTTTTGATGATCCCATCTTACTTTCAAAGTATGTTTTTTTTAATCCTAAAGATGACTGATTCTAATGAACGGATGAAGGCGAATTTACATTTTCAGTATAAAAAAAATTAACTGAACCGAAAATTTACCACTAAAATCCTTTAGGATTTACAAATATCGCCCGACCTTGATATAATTTGAATTAAGGTCGGGAAAGCTGTGAATTGAACTAATCCACCACACCTACCCCTACCCACACCCAGATTCCCAAGCTTGAAAACTTGGAAAAGCGGATCTGTTTTGACACTTAATTGCAGCCGCTTGTCTCCCCTTATGCCGTACCGCTGATCTCGTATCTGTCTTCCTCGGCGTTTCGCTCCACCCTTGAGGCCCAAAACGTCGCAGTCTGGACGATTAGGTTGCTGCCACCATCCTGCCGCAGCCATTTCTCATCTCGGGTGACTGACCAGTACTGACGGGCTGCAAACGCGATGTCTCCTGTCACGTGCTGTTCATTCTCACGACACGGAACACATATCAGAGGAGTCATCTCGTAACCAGTAAAGGCGCTCTCCCAGGGGTATTGCCAGCCCTGACAGATAGTTAATTGCAACCAATGAGAACAGAGAAAGCGGATAGTGGGTGGGGTGGAGGAATGTGGCTTTATCTTATACACTATTGTAATTCGGTTTATTTCAGATGAGCAAAATAAGGTCTTAATTATATTATCAACTCTGTAAAGAGAAAACACCTATAATGAAAGCACTCATTAAATCAAAATCACTCAACCGATCAATCCGTTCACTGAATTTATAATATTTTTCTTCGCAGAATTATAATAATAAAGAATCTAACAAAATCACTTTGTGTTCTCAGTACATCTTTTGTCATTTATTACCCTACATCTCTGTCATTGGAATGACATTAAAGTGATATTGTAAATAAGACTTTGTGCAAATCATGGCATCATTAATGATGACAAAATATAGCTGAAAATGTCTTAATTTTCATCATTGTGGGGGTAAAACTGGTTTACTATGTACAAAAAGGTGAATAAATTTAACAATAAATTTATTACATCAACAATCAAATATACAACATATGAATGTAATCAAAAGAGCATTGACATTTACATTACAACAATATCTGATTAAACATTAGATGCTCATTCAGTCTATTCTAGCATAGACATCAGCAAACAAATTAACACACACACACACACACACACACACACACGCACGCACGCACGCACACACACACACACACACACACACACACACATATATATATATATATAAAATCAAGTTCAAAGATATAATTTCATCATAGAAATAAGAGTGGAGTTTCAGAGAGATAATTATAGTCAATGTACACAACATTTCAATGATGATGGCTGTACTTAGCGTGTGTTCACAATCACGTGGTTTGCAACAAGTCACTTTCTTTCTTATTAGATAACTATTCCATGTACTCCTACTAGGCACACTACACAACTGTTTCACAATCTTCATCACGAGGAATGTTCCAGAGACTTTCGGGTGTGCTACTCAAGCACATCACGAGGAATGTTCCAGAGACTTTCGGGTGTGCTACTCAAGCACATCACGAGGAATGTTCCAGAGACTTTCGGGTGTGCTACTCAAGCACATCACGAGGAATGTTCCAGAGACTTTCGGGTGTGCTACTCAAGCACACCACGAGGAATGTTCCAGAGACTTTCGGGTGTGCTACTCAAGCACACCACGAGGAATGTTCCAAAACGTCTTCGTGAATTCTCGGCACCAAACTCTTTCTTCAATTTCTGTCATATTGGCTCTTCAATGGAATTTACAGAATTAACTTACAGCAACATGTTTACTGATATGTTCGATGACAATACTGGATACACACCAACGTGATCCGGTATAGTGTAGTAGTAACTATATTATGAAGTGGATACACGGTTACAAAAAACAAGTCATCAAAAGGCATGCTCCCCTCATAAGCTCATGATTGCCTTTATGACCAGACTTGAGTTATGTTAAAATCAAAGTGATTAGAATATAGAACTTTCTACACCAAACTTTTGCTATATCCCCATTGGATGAAATTGTTATGAACAAGTATGAGACTATTTAGTCATAAAAACTACTCATCTGTTTGGAACTTGTTCAGATTGCATCAGCAAGTTGTAGCATATTATTTTAACTCTGGTACTTACAGAAATATCATCATGTGCAGTACCCAAAGGTCATGTCACATTGACATTTAAAAAATTCAGTTTAGAAATAGAGACAGGCAAATTTACTCCACCAAAAGTTCAGAATTTCCCAGATAATTTAAGAAGGGTCACTCATTTGCTTTGAGTGTTATGTAACTTTGAAGGCAGAATAAATTGAATAAAATATGTACTTATGCTCATTTGTCAAACGTGAGCTAGCCTACACATCAGTTCTGCATGCTTTCATGGCCTTTCTATAGTTGCTGTATTAATTTGCTTTTTGGTATGCGTGTATGTATCCTTAAAAGCATCATTAGGCAGATGTTTACATTTACTATTTTCATAATACAATCCTTTAGAAATGCTCAGAATATTTGTAACACTTTATGCACTACTGCAACATTTTACTTTCACGCCTACATGCATGCAAGTGTTTGTGTGTGTGTGTGTGTGTGTGTGTGTGTGTGTGTGTGTGTGTGTGTGTGTGTGTGTGTGTGTACATGTGTGTAGTACGGAGGCAGAGCTGTGATACTTTTTATGTTGTACTACTCATTTATTCTAGAAAGCCTCTGAAAGCATGCAAAACACAGCATTGCAAAAATATACATAGAAATTGGGCATACATATTACACACACACACACAAACAAACAAAAAAACCTTTGTTCAAGAACAGAGCCTTAGTGGGATGGGGGAGGCATTTTCCACCGCATTCTTCATGCAGAACACAGTAAGACTGCTTCTCTCTGTTTCACTTCACTGCCTGGTTCGAGCCCTGTCAGATCTCACATGTGTATACTTCTGCTACAATCTTGCGCTCATTATGCAGACTCGTTTTCAACATTACGAAAGCGAGGTTATACGGTCAGTGTTCTTTGGCTTATCAAGGGCCATCTATCTGAATATGTTTTTCTTTTGGGATACATTATATTAAATTGTCTTAAGAGGTCAAGTAATCTGTTTTAAGGCCTTGTGCATTGTATTTATATATTTTTAAAAAATTATTTAGAGGTTTCAGATTAATCACTGATTATTATAAATAATAATAATAATAATAATAAATCTCTGTCCACGATTTCTGTCATCCCGTGAAATTTAGGAATTCTATCAGGATTCTTGGGGATCCAAGGTTTTACAGAGGACGTGAGCACTTCCAGAAGTGCTATTTTTAGTAGTGGGACTATCTGTTGTTTCCTGACAGATTATAACTCAGATGTTATGTTCCCAAGTGCTTGTAGCACTAATTATATTACTTCTCTTATATTCCTCAGTCTCGATATTTCAAATCTGATATCAAGGTATGTTGTTCTATTATAACAAATAATTATTCTTGTTATGAATTATTATGAGTCAGTCAAGACTCAGCATTCAGCTATTCATTCCATTAACTATATAGACCAACATCCAAAGATAAATTAATTAAGAATCCCTGTTAAATACACCGTTTAGCAATTCTTCACATTAATTAATCTTTAAAATATAAGCCAGCAGCTTCTAATAAACCACTAAATAAAATAATCTACAACATTCCCAATTGTTACTGTATTCGGAACATCATTATTTCATCTTTGTTTAAGCAACAGTTTTGATATGGTTGCGCTCTCTCTCTCTCTCTCTCTCTCTCTCTCTCTCTCTCTCTCTCTCTCTCTCTCTCTCTCTCTCTCTCTCTCTCTCTCTCTCTCTCTCTCTCTCTCCCCAATTCAATTCTTTACAATTGTACTCTGATTATTTACAAAATTGTTTTGTTGTTTGCCGTTTGCTTATGATCACGTTAATTTCCCAACTTACATCAAATCCATGTTCCGCGGCTTTGGCTGCGGCTCCTTCCCCACCATAGATTCGATACGACAGCATGTCACGTGCCAAGTCTGGGAAGAGCACGAGGATGGGCGGATACATCCAACTCTCCATGTCCCAGAACACGTGACCTTGATAATCAGTCCAGTTAGCTCCCCTGGCAAGACTTCCTGGACTAAGACCATAAAACTGCTCAAGGGGCATTTCCGGTTGCGTGGAAGGCAGTGACATGAGGATGTAGTACAAACTGGAGTGGATGATTGTGTCAAGATCAAGGTCGCCTACGGTTTTAAATTTTTTGACAGAAGGGAAATAACCAGATTAAACGTCAAACAATGTCAAGTCTTGAGATATAAGAAACATACAACGATGTCAAGAATCGAGAAACGCGATGTCGTAAGTGAAGAAGTATACATTGCGTCATTCATGTAAATTTGAAACTAATCTAGGATTCATTTCTGAAAGAAGGAAGGATTCATTAAATGTGAAACAGAACAAAATATCTTAATCACCACTTCTGACACTGAATGACTGATATTATGAATACCATTTTTCTATTAAAATAGACAAATGCTCTTAAGCAATTTCATATTATGAAACGATATCAAGACATAAATCAATTTTGTGTCTGTACACTACAATCCTTTAGCATTCATTAACTTCATGCAGATGACGTGAACGCTGAGCTTCATAAATCCTCTTTCGAACATTCCAATGTTGTAAAAGTGAATTCAAAGGGTGTGTTGATGCCAGACTAATGGAAAACGCTCACTACAGTACCCTAATTTTGCACCCATTATTTCGGAAGAGGCAACAGAAAAAGAAGACATAGAAGAAGAAGAGTATGATGACGAAGATGACGATGGTGGTGGTGGTGATAGCGGCAGTGAATGAAAGGCGATGATGATAACAATGATAAAGAAGAAAGGAGGACGAAAATGTTGAAGACGAGAGCATATAAACAAAGGAATGTGATAACGTTGACATTATTTCAACGTTGAGTCTATGTTGCATCATGAAATGTTTGTCTTCCTCGTCGCCTAAACATCGCAAACGGTTGAGGCTGAAATACCTTTGACATCAATTCTCCCAGAGTTCCATTTATCCGCCCATGCATCCTCGTGAGTCTTCAGCAGAAGGTCAGGGGTCGAGGTCAACAACTGCAAGGCTTTTTGGAAAGCTCGCTTCGCTTTACTATCGACCGCGTCATATGACGACACAAAGACCCAGTCCTGCTCTACGTCATTTGGGCTCAGATGCAAGCGCGCCGGAATATCCGTCCAGTAGATGTGCGCCTGTCCGATTTCGGCTGTTTCCGTTTCCGTGACCAGTGTGTGTCCGTAAGTCTTTCTGCATTCAGTCGAACACCTGGTTATAAAAGGAAACAAATATGGAGGCAGTTATCTTCTCTTGGTCATGCGCATGCATCGCAACTGACCTTAAATGTGGTCAGGTGAAGGCCAGCGGAAGCGCTACCTGCACGTAAAACAGCTAGTGGTTTTTCAAAATTATTGTACTTCATATCTCTGCTGTCTGGTTATATAGTACAAGGCTCAGGTAAGATTATGAATTACAATAAATGAGTCCTTTTAATAAATGAGTAAAATATATAGTAAACCTTTTTATAGTGTAAGGCTCGTGTAAGATTATGAATTACAATAAATGAGTCCTTTTAATAAATGAGTATAATATATAGTAAACTTTTTTTATAGTGTAAGGCTCATGTAAGATTATGAATTACAATAAATAAATTGCACAGCAAACTAAACCAAACTGAAAGCAACGTTTGATTATTAAAAGCAACTAAAACAATGAAATAATTATCAGAATGTGTTAATGGAGTTCGTGTGTGCGGAGAGAGAGTTAATAACACACACATAATGAAAGCATACTGTTTCTCTCCCAAATCATTAAAATAAAGTAAAACCTCTTAATAAAACCCCTTAATAAATATAATCTCACCCAGAAATGTCAACGACTTCTGCAGTTTCATTAATAATGAGATCTACAGTGCTATTCATCTCAGATCCTTGAATTATAAGAGTTACAGCCTCGTTACCAGCATTTAGTCTGGTCACGTGAATGTTAGTGACCAATAGCTGAACATGACGCTGATGTGCATAAGTATGATGCTTGATCTCCAAGCTATCCGTGTAAATAGTTTCCGTGAAAACAGCTGAAAATTATAAATTAAGAAGTTTTATACTATCTATCTATCTATCTATCTATCTATCTATCTATCTATCTGTCTGTCCGTCCGTCTGTCGGTCTATAACCTCTTGAATCTAATGCCAGATTACATGTAAAGTGGAATAAATCACACAAGACTGTTCCGTGTGTAGGATATGTAAACTTTAAATATATTTATAAATCGCCTCAGTTTCTAGCTTCAGCTCAATGTAAAATTTAAATGTATTAAAATTCAGCTTAGTTCTTACAAAAAAACTGAATACATGACCCCAGGTCAGTATGATATATCTCACAAGAATACAAATACGTGGTATATTTTCCCTAGATAACTATTCTGAGTGGAATGCACTACCACCACTGTGTAGAAACAAATACAGATCTCTCCCTCATAATCCTTTCATAGTTTCGCTTCACTTCGTTTCCAGCTTATCAATGCAATCACACTATATCTACCCGCTTCCCCACCCCTCACTGCACCTCAACCAATCAGCCGTTTTAGTTATTTTAAATCTGTATCCTACACTTCCATGGCGCTTTAATACCCTTATATATAAACCTGATTAAAGCATTACATTTTCATCACATTGCTCGCTAACTGTCCGTCATGGTCAGTAAAACATCAAACTACAAATGCACCATAACTTTCGATTTACAATTAATTTTCATCACAGTGCTCGCTAACAGTCCGTCATGGTCAGTAAAACACCAAACTACATATGCACCATAACTTTCGATTTACAATTAATTTTCATCACATTGCTCGCTAGCTGTCCGTCATGGTCAGTAAAACATCAAACTACAAATGCACCATAACTTTTGTTTTACAATTAATAATACACAAATAACCAATGACCACAATCCCCGACTCAGTTCTTCCATGCAAACGACCAAACCTTACCTGTCCACATGTCAAGGGCATAATGCCTAGTGACCTCGGCTCCTTCTACGCTGACGCGCACGTCGTGAACTGACTGGATGGCCGCTCTGTGTGTCCACCCTAACGGTAGTTATAGCAACCGTTTGAACGAAAGCATACATTTAAAGATGTCATACAAATATGGTCACAAAAGTGGATCTGCACAACAATGTTAGTGGTATGAGGCTTAGTGACAAAGAGCATAACAACTGACTTCAGACTATTTACTTATAAGATGGCACCGCACACCTGACCTAGTGTCTACAAAGATTGTTTTACTTTAATAATAAAAAACGTTTATTTGACCTGGTCACTCTACTTCAAGATCATTAAAGTCAGTCACGGTCTTGAGTACACTCGCGTCTGGCAATAAGTGAAAGATGGCCTTTATGTTTCCTTTACCAATACTTGGTACCGATAATCTCGCGAGTGTTTGCAATATGCTTTACACTGTATAGTTTTATAGCTAGGCAATACATGCTTTACACACACACAAACACACACACACACATGCAGGTACACAAATTGAACGGCTGTGAAAAAATCCAACAAAAGAAACTAACCAAATGTTCATCGGACGAAATCTAGCAATAAGGAAAACATTTATATTAAACATCATAGTAGTTTAATAATATAAGGATACTGATTCACAATCTATATGAAACTACACATACAAGTATAATAGACACAATATTAAAATTCTGACAGCAACTTCTTGTAAATATACGACGTCACAGTCACGAAATCAGGGAGAAAGCTGTGAAAAAGACGTCAAGCAGCAGGGAGAAAGCTGTGAAGTTGTAATGGTTATACGGTTGTTTGGATTACCCCTGGAACTGACATAAGCTGGGGTTAGGGTCTGGCCCCAGCGTCTACTAAAATATTAGAATTGTTTTTCATTTAATATTACTTACTTACCGAACCCGGTCAATGTCGGGTTTCCAGCTAGGGTGAAATAAATCAGTCAAATCGTAATCACCCTGATTTAGTAAATAACACCCCCCCCCCCCACCCCCCGAAAACAAAATAAATGCTCATGCCTTTTCTTTTCTTTGCCTGATATGCTTTCATAATGCTAATGCGTACAATTATAATTATTCTCATGCCTGTAATTGCTAACGACATTTACCGAGACCGCCATATATTTCTAACTACATTCTTTTATTTTTCTTACCTACAGGTCCGTTATAAAGCCCGTTCATATACACAATGGGGCTGTAGACAACCGTAGCCACGTGACCGTTACCAACAGCGGCCATTTTCCGGAAGTCAATCTCTTGTCTTCCTGTTTGATTATCCATTGGTAGCCTTGGAAAACAACGAAAGTTAATGTATACTCTAAACTTTAAAAATTGAAACAAGATTTATAACTCATTCGACTAATACTTCAAATATACAAATAGATTTTTTTTTTTACCAAATGAAAGCTACAAGCCATTTGGGGATGATAATAGAAACATGCGTAGCAACTTTAGTTGGCTAGTGCTAATTATTTTATTATCTATATTTACTGAGTATATATTCGTTCAATGTGTGAAAGTTATATATATGGGGTTTGCCTTTTTTAAAAGTAAGACTGCTATATAATATACTTTTTTTCTCAGTTTGCAAGTCAATAGATTTGTATTATGGAAATGTAAGATGGTGTCACAAATGTGTCTTAAGCTATACGTACACTGGTGTCATGTCTTAAAGAATACTTTTGTAATATATCATCACTACTGCTAGTATTATTATGATTATTTTAGGATTAAGTGCTAGTACAAGGGAAGTAACTACAGTTATAAAAATGTAAGAGAGGGCGAATATTTACGTGTTAGTTTCCAAGACCCAGGATCGCATATCAGGATTCAATCCTAGAGATCCCACTCCATACATACCGCAGGTTATCAACGGCACTAAGATCCATGACGTCATCTCCATCATCTCTCAGCGCTCTGGAATCAATATGCTTTTACGATGCTCTTAGCCTGTACACATATTTCACATCCAACCACAATGTCATGTACTATCACATTGTTAGTTGATAATTTTACATAAAGCAGGTATCGAATGTAAAATCAAAATCATATTCTCTCTCTCTCACTCTCTCTCTCTCTCTTCCTTATATACACACACATATATAATCATGCACATGCATATATTTACGCACGTCTATTTACGTTAGCACAAACGCACCGATCAAGCAGCAGTTTAAATTATCTGAAATGCCCTGTCAAAGTTACATAGTTATCGAAGTGTTAAAATTCATTTTAGTGTTTAAGGCAGTACTGAGGTCAAGAATCTCTAGGATGCATTAGATCGCCACTTCTATCAATGAAGAAAGAAACATCCAACTAATGGCTGTGCGAAATGGCGAAATGATTACATTCAAAGTATTATCAATCCATTTCGTTGTTTTGTGAATGTGCATGCGTGAATTTGTGCGTACGTGTATGTTTCTCGTACAATAAAGAGAACAACAGAACAATATGCAGTAGTCGCTAACTAGCTAGCTAGCTAGACACACAGATATATAGATAGACAGACAGACAGATAGATAGATAGATAGATAGATAGATAGATAGATAGATAGATAGATAGATAGATAGATAGATAGATAGATGGATGGATGGATAGATAGATAGATAGATAGAGAGAGAGAGAGAGAGAGAGAGAGAGAGAGAGATGCATGTATTATTGCCCATTCCGGAGTTTCCAAATTTAAATAATTTAAAATAAACTTTTTTTTTTGATCATGTGTTTTAAGCTATATTAAAAGTAACTCTGACTCTGTGTGTGTGTGTGTGTGTGTGTGTGTGTGTGTGTGTGTGTGTGTGTGTGTGTGTGTGTGTAGTAATAAATTATTTAAACTGAAGAATAAAGAATAAAGAAAAGAGTCCAAAATATAATTTACATACATACAATGTTATTTAACTCAGCATTTAAACAGTATTATAAAAAGAAAGAAAGAAAGAAAGAAAGAATCCTTTCAAATTAATTTTCACCTACTCATGCATATACTGTTCAGGAAGCGCTGGACGCAGTTGTCTCCCTAATAATTAGAAGTGATTTAGTCTTGCATGTTACTCTCAACTCCCTACCACCACTCCAACCAATCAAAACCCTCTTGTACACAAAATAAATTGCTGATACCACCTTGTGATAAACTGTTTTTGACTGACATACTTTGAAGTTGCTACTTTTAAATTCCTTTTCTACCCAGGAAACAAGCTCGGTTATTGTTTTACTGAATATAGTCTCTAACCCGCATTTTTGTGTAATCAAGCAACTGTTTAATGGTAAGTACACACTGCAGGTCTATTTGTAGCTACATTGTGGTGGCTAAAGATAATTCAAAATTCCTATTTCGGCTATTTAAAAAAAGGTTTATTAAGTACATTTTATTACTAACAATCCTGAATGCAAACAGTAACACTGACGGACAATGCATCTGGCAGGTATTTTCACATGAATGAACCACACGAAACTAAACGAACAAACGAAACTATACGAACCAAACAAAACTGTACGAACCAAACGAAACGAAACGAACCAAACGAAACGAAACGAACCAAATGAAACGAAACTAATCAAATGAAACTATACGAATCAAACGAAACGAAACTATACGAACCAAACGAAACTAATCAAACCAAACGAAACTATACGAACCAAACGAAACTGTACGAACCAAACGAAACTGTACGATGTAATGAAACTGTATGAACCAAACGAAACTATTCGAACCAAACGAAACTGTACGAACCAAACGAAACTATATGAACCAAACGAAACTGTACGAACTAAATAAAACTATACGAACCAAACGAAACTATACGAACCAAACGAAACTAATCAAACTAAACGAAACTATACGAACCAAAACGAACCAAACAAACCAAATGAAACCAAACGAAACTTTACGAACCAAACGAAACTTTACGAACCAAACGAAACTATAGGAACCAAACGAAACTGTACGAACCAAACGAAACTGTACGAACCAAACGAAACTGTACGAACCAAACGAAACTAAACAAAGCAAACGAAAGTTACATTTTCCTACAACAGTATTTATTAGCCGGATAAATCTTCTATTGCGGTCTTAACATTTCTATAATTTAGATGGTGTTTGTTTACTAATGCCTGTTTTACGTTTTCCATTATGAATTGCTGCTGTCATTTTGGCTTATTTCTTTTTCCTAGTGCACTCAATTTTATTTTCTATTCTTCTCTTCCATAGTGGTACTGAAAATGCTATTGGGCTGGTCCAACGTTTTAGCAGGCTAGGGGAAACGTCATGTGGACCATTGCAGTCTGACATGGGGATGGGGGGGTTGAGTGGTGTAAATATTATATGTGTAGGAGATTGATGTTGTTAGTAGGTCAACTTGTGCTGAAGTTATTCCTAATGATGTGTTATGGAATATTTATTAATGTGGGTTGTGCTGTTATTCCTAATGATGTGTTATGGAATATTTATTAATGTGTGTTGTGCTGTTATTCCTAATGATAAGTTATGGAATATTTATTAATGTGTGTTGTGCTGTTATTCCTAATGATGTGTTATGGAATATTTATTAATGAGGGTTGTGCTGTTATTCCTAATGATGTGTTATGGAATGTTTATTAATGTGGGTTGTGCTGTTATTCCTAATGCTGTGTGTTATGGAATATTTATTAATGTGGGTTGTGCTGTTATTCCTAATACTGTGTGTTATGGAATATTTATTAATGTGTGTTGTGCTGTTATTCCTAATGATGTGTTATGGAATGTTTATTAATGTGGGTTGTGCTGTTATTCCTAATGCTGTGTGTTATGGAATATTTATTAATGTGGGTTGTGCTGTTATTCCTAATACTGTGTGTTATGGAATATTTATTAATGTGTGTTGTGCTGTTATTCCTAATGATGTGTTATGGAATATTTATTAATGTGGGTTGTGCTGTTATTCCTAATGCTGTGTTATGGAATATTTATTAATGTGGGTTGTGCTTTTATTCCTAATGATGTGTGTTATGGAATATGTATTAATGTGGGTTGTGCTGTTATTCCTAATGATGTGTTATGGAATATTTATTAATGTGGGTTGTGCTGTTATTCCTAATGATGTGTTATGGAATATTTATTAATGTGGGTTGCGCTGTTATTCCTAATGATGTGTTATGGAATATTTATTAATGTGGGTTGTGCTGTTATTCCTAATGCTGTGTGTTATGGAATATTTATTAATGTGGGATGTGCTGTTACTCCAAGTTTTGAATTAATGCCCAATCCATCTCCTCTCTCATTTGCTCAAGGACACTGGAGTGCGATTCTTCCGTCCTGACTCTCTCTTGCTAATCGTCTTCCAAGAAGACATTTCTTAGATTGCCAAGCAACAATAAAAAAAAATTAATTATTATTTTTTAGGATCGGGGAGGGGCTAGTTTCAGATAGATGCCTGAAGACTAATGGCAAATTAAACATAAAAACAGGCAACATTATAATATTGTTAACTGCTGATGCACTTTGCTTGCAATTCATGCAAGGTAATTTATTCAATTAATTTACAGAAAAGGCGAGTTGAATTACAAAAGACTTTTCTTGTGTGGTCATCTTATCTTTAAGTATTTTCAAACGTGTAACGACTGAAGATCTATGCACCACAACTGCAAAGAATTTAAGCTGAACTGAAAAATAATTAAGTTTGTAAGTCACTGCATTATTATCTTTTATGGTGTTCCAAATTGATGTTGGGAGATAGAGAGAGAGGTAGATAGATAGATAGATATATAGATAGATAGATAGATAGATAGATAGATAGATAGATAGATAGATAGATAGATGGATGGATGGATGGATGGATGGATGGGTGCGTGCGCTTGTTTGTTTAGAGTGTGTGTGTGTGTGTGTGTGTGTGCGTGCGTGTGTGTGTATGCGTGTGTGTGCGTGCGTGCGTGCGTGCGTGCGTGCGTGCGTGCGTGCGTGTGTGTGTGTGTGTGTGTGTGTGTGTGTGTGTGTGTGTGTGTGTGTGAAGTAGATTGCAATCCTCTGCTGTTGGTGGCTAGCATACCAGGTTCTCCTGGCATGCCGGGCTTACAATTAGGTTATCAAGTATTAAATAGGATACGGAATTCAATCCTCGGCTTATAGGCTAGTTTCATGCCTTAAAAGGGGGTGGTGGTGGAATTTTTCCTATAGTGCAAGGAAAGTAGCATTTAAATAAACTAAATCAATAGATAATACAATGTCAAAAATCAATTACAATAACAATAAATCAACGTAATCTAATAAATTCTAAGTATTAATTAATCTATAAGAAAACCTTAAATCAGTGAGCCTATTAAAACACGCTAAATAATAAAATAAATGTCTTAGATCAATGTTTACAATCAGTGAGCCTATTAAAACACGCTAAATAATAAAATAAATGTCTTAGATCAATGTTTACAATCAGTGAGCCTATTAAAACACGCTAAATAATAAAATAAACGTCTTAGATCAATTTTTACAATCAGTGAGCCTATTAAAACACGCTAAATAATAAAATAAACGTCCTAGATCAATGTTTACAATCAGAATTGGAATGAATAGCTCGTTCTCGCCTTGCTCAGTAATCAGAAATTAATCTAAGACTGAACTTTAATAATTTAGTACTCAGTGGGGAAATAGAAGAAGTAGAATTTAAGACTGAACTTTAATAATTTAGTACTCAGTGGGGAAATAGAAGAAGTAGAATTTAAGACTGAACTTTAATAATTTAGTACTCAGTGGGGAAATAGAAGAAGTAGAATTTAAGACTGAACTTTAATAATTTAGTACTCAGTGGGGAAATAGAAGAAAACACGAAATAACACTCGAATTCTTCGTTCTTTCTCGCATGCGTTCAAAAATGCAAATTCTTCAGATTTAGTCAACTTTAGATTTAGTCAACTTCAGATTTATCAACTTTAGATTTAGTCAACTTCAGATTTATCAACTTTAGATTTAGTCAACTTTAGATTTACTCAACTTTAGATTTCACAGGGCATGTAAGGCCAAAACTCTATTCTGCCCTATTCTTACTAGCATGACACATTAAGTGGTGTCACGATGGCCTTAACGTGAACTCTGAGCCCACTTTGTCTAACAGTTAGACTTGGAAAGTTGCCAAGAAATATTTATCATGTCTTACCAACGGGTGTACGCACTCTGCACCACAACACAAACGAACCTGCACGGTAAAATCAAATACAACACTTTGTTCATTCAATGTTACCAACACTTGTAATTTGACTTGTTACAAACACTTGTAATTTGACTTGTTACAAATACTTGTAATTTGACTTGCTACCAACACTTGTAATTTGACTTGTTACAAATACTTGTAATTTGACTTGCTATCAACACTTGTAATTTGACTTGTTACAAATACTTGTAATTTGACTTGCTACCAACACTTGTAATTTGACTTGTTGCAAACACTTGTAATTTGACTTGTTACAAATACTTGTAATTTGACTTGCTATCAACACTTGTAATTTGACTTGTTACCAACACTTGTAATTTGACTTGTTACAAACACTTGTAATTTGACTTGCTACCAACACTTGTAATTTGACTTGTTACAAACACTTGTAATTTAACTTGAAACTAAACAGCAGTGTGTAATCCAACACCCTACAGTCAATCACTCTACTAGGTCTACAATCTCGAATTTTCACAGAACAGAATGTACAACATAACACTCTGACCAGTTATACAGTAGATTAGCTGTGCAGAAATCGGGGAGGCCGAGAATCTCCAGAAAAACAGTTCAATTACAAGTAACGGATGTTGTATGTCCAGTAATGTTTCCTCTAAAGTGGATGGATGGAGTGTAGGGGGCGCTTCCGGCTTTCGCGTGTAAGGCGCAGCCGCGCAACAGTTTCAATATTCCGCGCACAAGTTTTGGAAGCAAGCTCAAACAAACGCCAGTTCCTCACACAGGAAAAAGTTCCTCACACAGGAAAAAGTTCCGCACACAGGAAAAAGTTCCGCACACAGGAAAAAGTTCCTCACACAGGAAAAAGTTCCGCACACAGGAAAAAGTTCCGCGCACACGAAAATATTAGAGAGAACGTTGATTATTCTCCAGTCGTATGCAACTTGGCACAACAAACAGTCACAGCGTTCGTAACTTAGATGAAACACAAGTCCAACAGAATTTCACTAGGCTGATACTTCCATATAGTTGCTGGACTGTCAGTTTCCTGACTCTCTAGTGGGTCCTCTTTTGACTGTCAGTTTCATGACGCTAGTGGGTCCTCTTTTGACTGTCAGTTTCATGACGCTAGTGGGTCCTCTTTTGACTGTCAGTTTCATGACGCTAGTGGGTCCTCTTTTGACTGTCAGTTTCATGACGCTAGTGGGTCCTCTTTTGACTGTCAGTTTCATGACGCTAGAGGGTCATCTTTTGACTGTCAATTTCCTGACGCTAGTGGGTCTTCTTTTGACTGTCAGTTTCAAGACGCTTGTGTGTCCTATGTTGACTTCGTGGTGCTAGTCGGCCCTCTGCTTCCTGATGCCCTTGTGGGTCCTATAACTCTGACTGCCCCACTGTGGGACTTTTATGCTCCCTAAATTTCTGGGTTGGGACTCAACTTACAATGCTTAACTTGTTGCTCAGCACTGCTAGTTCATAATTCATTCGTTTGCCGAAAAAAATCCAGTCTCGAACCACCAACCATAACCCGGGCATTTCATTGCACTCCACAAAGGGCACACGATGTCACTGATTGCTTCCAGATGAAGTGTAAAGCGTAGTTTGTCCACCGCTTCCGGAAAACTGGCGCTAACCCATTTCTCCTTTGATCCCGTGCGCCCATTAGTCACGCTTCAGTAACAAACATATTCAGTGCTGTCTTTCGGCTCAAGCGCAGCATGCGATGGCATTTACAGGTGAACTGTTCCTAAAGGCTTAATCGATTCCTGAATTAATAATAACACAGGTAACTGCACGTAGACACGCGTGCGCGAAAATTAAGCGGAACAAGCTATGGTAAAGTATCTACAAGCATGTAAATAATTAAACAGGAAGAAAACATACAACGAATATTATAGAAATACTGGGGAAAAGTGACTTGGTGGATTATTATTCTCATATATATATATATATATGTGTATGTATTAAATGACAATGCTCACATTATGCAATTTTTAATGATTTGAAACCCGATTTTTAAACCCATAGTTCTACTTCAATTACGAGAAAGCCAAAAATGAGTTCTTGACAAGGCTGATATTATTGTTTCCTGCATGCTAGAGTAAAACTGAGTCCTTGACAAGACTGATGTTATTGCTACAATAAAACAATATGTTGTGCTCCAGTTTCTGCTACAACAAAACGCATAAAACAATATGCTGTGCTCCAGTTTCTGCTACAACAAAACGCATAAAACAATATGCTGTGCTCCAGTTTCTGAATTGTATTTAAGATGCCTGGCAGTGCATTGATAATTAATATCTTATATTCTCATCTTTTACTCACATAACAAAGTTACACTTTTTTGTGAAATATAAAAGTTAACTCATTGTAAGCAAAATATTGGTTAAAAAATAAGAATTTGAAGCAGAAATTTCCACCAGTAAAACTTTCGTCAGGCAAGATTGAGAAAAGGGTGAGCAGGGAGCATGCATAAAACTTTTCATATCAATAAATTATCCGTTGTCATCTTTGGAACTGAGGTGTTTCCATGGATACGTAATATTTCTAAGATCATTAGATCTCGAAGTGCAGGAGCAATTTCTGCCTTCATATACAAACTTTTGTTCCGTTATTGCAGAAACTAATTTGAGTTCCACTCTTAAAGAATTCTATTCTCCCACATATTTGCCATTATAGATGTGTGGCGTATTAGAATATACGGCGGTAGTATTTTACAATTTAGTGTTAATTTTGTTTCGTGTGTAACCTGTGTAGCCTTCTCAGTCTCTGCTTGTTTACATTATAGACATTGTATTTGCTTTCCTCGCCATTCTTTCTTGTATTTATCTTTTAGCTGATAAAAAAAAAAAAGTGTAAACGAAACTGTCGTGTATTATATATTTAAATCTCTTTAAACTGAAACTACCAATACTCTCAATGGGTAAATGAAATAATTTACTTTAACAATAAGTTATTTTTCACTTCCATGAATATAATCCGATCTTGAACAACCACGGAGGTATAGGACAACTTTAACAGAATAAAGAAATTACTGTGTTACAGATATATAATAAACTAAAGTGTTACCTTGCTACCAACAGCAAGTTTAATATTCGACACAGTTGTAAATGAATACAGAATATCCCATCGTTTGATGCTGGCACCAAAGGTGTAAAGCTTTTGAATAACATCAAAAATTGTGGTACTTCTTGTACTTAAGTAACTGCATCATTCAGAACCAAGTTCAGATTATGTGCAACACAATGAACGTATAAAGCGTTTGGCACTTTTTTTCCAAAATACGTGATTGGACTCCAGAGTAGACACCACTCATTGTGGCATCACCTCATAGCCTTGGCCCCCTACATTTCGACAGATCCAACCCTTTATCTTGGATGCACTTTAAAATATTTCTTTCAATTCCTGCAGCACTTTGATCAGGAATCGCATGGAAGCCTAGAAAACTTTCATTATCTTAATGTGGGTTCGTTTTCCAGTCTGGGTCAGTCTCTGTCGTCACATAACGAAATACTTCACTCATTTGATCAACTTTGGAAATATCTTGAGTTGTGTCTATGATGACTGCAAAAAAAAAAAAAAATGGAGCCTGATTTATCGAATCTATCAAAGCATTGTGCAAATGAGTAGAGAATATCTATATTACTTCATTCTGCACTGTCGGACTTGAATATTTGGTTGTTTCCATACAGCAATTGCAGCCACTAAACTCACTTCAAGATGCAAAGACATCTTTCAGTACACCATTTTTAAATTTCACTTCCAGAGAAAACTGATGCAAAACTACTTTGAAAGCAATGTTACTTTAAGTTTAAGGCAATAATAATGACATTCATATGCAACAATGGACTTCAGCCAGAAAAAACAACAACATAGAACAAAGAACACAGCTAACAAAGCAGCAAACAACAAAAACAAAAAGCAAGAACAGACAACAGCTAAAAAGCAGCAAACAAAAAGAACTAAAAGCAAAAACAAACAAGAACAAAAATCAAGAAAAAACAACAGCTAAAATACAACAAACAATGATTCATTATTTCAATATTTTAATGGTAAACAATACCTAAGCAGTGTTTAACTTAAGAGTAAGAGCAAAACAACACACTTTAATGGTTATAATAATTTCCTAGAATTCTGATCAAAATTAAGCTTGTTACATATATTAGTCCACAACTTTAAGAAGCTTACTAAGTTGCTTAGCTATGCATGGGGGAGTCTGTTAGTATTTTCACATATATTTTATAAGTATGTGTATCAAGGTATCTATAGAGTTCTTCATATACATTACACATATAGGATAATACTGTATAGAGATTACAATAGAGACACAGGTAATATATATGGGGGGTGGGGGTGTTGGAAGTAGTTCCTATATATTTGTACTACAGTATATATATAACAATGCTCGGATTATATATCCATTATAATGGTCTGAGACTAACTTTGTAACACACACTTTTACATGAGCTATGAGAAAGCCAAACTGAGTCCCTGACTGGACTGGTGTTATTGTTTTATCCATACTGAAATGAATAGTTTAAAGCAATATTTTGAGCTTGCCTATAAATTGTATTTAAGTAGCCTGTCTGTTTATTACTAATTAACATATTTCCATCCTTGCCACAGTGAACAAAGTAACACTTTTACTGAAATTTTACTGTTAAATTCACTGCTATAAAAATGTTGGTTAGGAAATAAGAATTTAAAGCAGAAATTCCCGTCAACATGACTTTCTTGCTGACAAAGTTGAGAAAGGAGTCAACAAATAGCAGCTCAAACAATTTTTCTTATGAATATGATGTCATCATTGGAACAGGTCTGGTTCCAAGGTTTCATAAGACTTCTAAGATCTTGTACATGAACTCTTCAATTGCAGAAACAATTTCAGAAACAGATGCATTCGTTCGTCATTGCTTGCCTGCTTTTGTAGAAAGAAAAAAAGAGCACTTGCATAACTGTCCCAATGAAGTCTATTTAACCAAAACACTTGAGAGTATTTTTTTTTTTTTTGTGGGGGGGGTTATAAATATTATGTATTACATTAAACACACTTTTAGACTTTGCAGTCTTGCTATAACCATTGTTGACATAGAGCTAGTTTGCTTTACCGACCTTAATATTTTTTTCATTTTATATTTCCTTTTAATGATATGTTATGACATATAATTATAATCAGGTCATTACTGAATATTAAAATCTTCATAACACTGAATAAATCAATGATCTCACTGAAAAACAATTTACGTTGGGGAAAAAAGGGATGTGTAAGTGAACTGTAATAATGTTGCATTTTTTCAACTCAATAAGTGTTAACATCTCTACAACCACATCAACAAAACAAAAGTTTGCTGAATAAATTAAGATACAGTTTAATAATAATTTTATCTTTTACCAACAGCAAACCTTTAGCATTTAGCAAACCATTTCACCTGTTCAACACAAACAGTTTATCAAAGTAACTCTAATTCACTGCACAGGTCACAAGCATAAAGGTATGTACCTTTTAAGATAAATAATGAAGAGACAAAGAATAAACAAACAACAGGTACATAGGCAAACACCTTCACTAGAGAAGCAAATTCTGAAATACATAATGAAACATCTGCATTCTCTTTCACATTAAGGCAAAACAAGAAAATACATCAATTTCCCTTTACCTGAGAGATGACAGCACAAATGTCTGAACAGTGAGCTAATATTTGTACCCGAAATGCTTATGCACAGAATGCTTGTAAAATGTGTGCTAAATGATGAAAGTACTGCCATAAGCTACAAAATATATCTATGTCAGATATCAACTGCTTTTAAGATTTCAATGCTACATTATACCATTAATACACTATAACTGATACATTTATTTGCAAGTAATTAATACACCAACTAGTATCGTGCACTCTCATTTACATAATTTTAGGATATGAAATCAATTAAAAAATAAATTATGAAAATATTTTCAGGCTCAGATGGCATGAGTATTTAAAAAAAATGAAACCACAACAACAAAACAACACATTAAGATTAGGCTAACTTTTCTTGTACACTAACACACAACAAATATGCATGCACATATACTATATCTCACACAGGCCATCAGAGGTCATGAAAGGCTTGGGCCATTTCCATTTTCTAGGCAATCATAATGGGCCACTTCCAATCGTAATGAGAAACGAGTCTAACATTGTATGGTGAAAACCTTGCCTTCGTTCCTCTCTGTTCCATATGTATAAGCACATTTCGAGATAATGTTATTATCCTAAATTTTAGGCAACCATGAGGCCAAGATCAAATGACCTTCCTAACCCCATCCTGCCTGTGATATTTTTTTTAAAAACAATATACAATTGCAAATAATGAATAGAAAACACTAAAGCAAATAAATTTTAGTAACAATACTATATTATTGCAGCAACAAAACCAAAAAAATATTATTCACATGTACATGTTTGCATAGTGGTAATAAATTAACCACATTGTGACCTTGAAAGTAATTTGGCAACAAAATAATTAAGTGTTAATAAATGCAACCCATCAAACTGGATTATCGATGAACAAGCAGCTGCTCATGAACAGTAACCAAATCTGCATGTCTATCCAAAAACATATTATGTATACACATTGTCCTCTGGATGAGCACTGAACAAGAATATAACAAAGATATTAGGAGAAAGAGGTGTGAACTTTCGCAGCACACTCGAATAATGAAAATGCAACACAATATATTAAGACATTAATGAGCCATGTCCATCAACCGTTAGGCTATTCATAGGTCAAGATCACAAAAATAGTGTCACTAACATAAAAAGTAGAAGGAAAAAAAACAACACTATTCAAACATAGGACTTGTAAAAATCATGTAAGAACAGCAGCAGAAGATAAAGGTTTAATAAATCATGCACCCTAAACATACACACAGACTGACGTTGCAAGAAGAAAAACATAAACAATTAACTTGACCCTTTGCATATGAAAGTGTCATTTTGAGAAACAGACCAAGAACATACATAATGCAAATAAGTAGTTTCAAGATCAGATGGAAATATATAAGATAAAGTAGAAATATACTACGAGCCACTAGAAAAGACGAGTAAAGGTGCAAAATAAACCTATAAAAAATGAAGGAATAGAAGAAAAAAAAAGAGAAGTAGTTAATGGGCATGCAGACATAGATAGATAGATAGATAGATAGATAGATAGATGGACAGACAGATAGAAAGATTAGATCGACAGATAGATTCACACAAATTGAGTTCTTTATGGAGCAGACATTATGAATATGTGTATTTTTTTTAATTTTATTTTTAAATTTTTTGGGGGGATAAGAGTTCAATTTAAATGCTGAATGTAATGACAAAGTAATCTTTAAAATATCATAGTATGCTAAATAACGTCATAATAATACACATTATAATAATACACAATGAAAGGAAAATTATCTATTAATTACATATTATCACTAGACAATTAGGAGTGCCCTTCCTAAAATGGCCTAGAACCTCTTAATAAAAGAAGTCATCTTTATGGATCTGTGACATAGCAGCATTAATATCTGTACCTATCTGCATTAGTAAAGAATCATGTTTCCCACAAGTTCCTGGTATTTCATACAAATAAACAATATATTTTTCATTTTTTTATTTAATTTTTGCATATAGGGCATGAGGTACATTCTAGCTTATGACACTGGTGCTATCACAAGAGATGACAAATGTATATGGGAGGAGCCTCAATTTCTTAATGTATGAATGTGTCTTTCTAGCTGGATATAGTTAATAGAACTTGAGCTACTCATGTGCCATTTTGTCGGAAACAAACTTCAAGACACAGAGAGAGGGAGAGAGAAAGATAAGTGGTAGCTACAGGCATAGGAGTATACAGGTGATGAAGAAAGACGGAGTGAGAAAGACAGAGAAACAAACAGGCAAATCAGGTCTGCATGCAAGCAGATAGGCAAACACATACATAGAGGCATAAAAAAATAGAGAGACAAGTAGGATTATGGAGATAATATCAGTCGCAGTAATAGCTGTACACAAACCAAAATCCAAAACAAAATCAAGAAAACAATAAACTGTTCCAAAAAGACTTCCCCAGCAAACATGAGTCTGTGGACCATTCCACACATTAGCACAGTTCAATAGTGTTAGCACCTTAAGACACACAAACATGCAGCACACACATAACACACTTTAAAAATATAGTTCAATTATGCTCTGGACAATAACACATCCTTGTTGGGTATAACAAAGGTTAATATAATAAGAGGCAAAGTAAATAATTTCTTTCTCACAATTATAGATTTAACATATATCAGAGATTACAATCATATGTGTTCATCATTACAAGAATACTTGCACTCAACACACACACACACCTGCAAGCATACACATTATACATGCACTTACAAATATATATTGCATTTCCATAATTAAAATACATCAAACATGAATCACCTGAATAAATTAGCTATGCCAAAGATGTAAATCAAAAGACAATTATTTAATACCATACAAGGGGCTTTCAGATTGTCATTCCATAATTACTGTAAGCAGATTGCAAAATATATTAGTATCAAAACACATGGCATTTGTCTACCCTGTCCCCTCATTTTTTTGTAACACATCACAACGATCACTTAACTAAGAGCATCATTGCAATTTTTAAAAATAAAACACGAAGACATCATAAACATTAATAATATGGAGGCGGCAGAGGGGAGAGAGAAAAATCGCAGAAAAATTTTAACATCATCAAATAATATTAGTTTCATAGCAACCCCCCCTCATAACCAAAGCAGTAACTGAGTAAATACAGAGCATCGTAAATCTCTGTTAAGTTTGGAATCTATGAGGGTTTGAAAGTGTACAAGTGCAAGGGGTATGTATGTGAGGCTTGCATGATCTTCGTGCATGAGTATGTTTGTGCATGAGTGTGTGTGATTTTGTGTGTGGGTATGTGCATGCAAGCATGTGTAAATGTGTATGAGTGTGTGTGTTCGTACCTGAAGACAGTAAAGGAGAGAAATTAAAAGAAAAGCACCATTTCTTGATTCCTACATTTATGAAGATTGCACTCTTACTTTAATCTGTATCTAATGCTAGAACCAGTTTCAGTAACTGTAAAATATATTCAACAGTTTATATTATTAAAACTGAAAATATGAAATGACTAACTTAAGAAGCGAACATCACAGAACAGACACTCGATAAAACAACAAGGGCAAATAACTTTCTCTATACAGGTGGTTTCTTTCACTTGCATTTACCAGGTGAAATTTTATGGTGGTTTAATTAATAAATCTGATGAAATCCAATATGTCTGCTCACTGCCTTTAATATATTAACAAATCATTTAATAGAATATGTGTTCATGCATATAATACAAATAAGTTTCCATATGATTTAAAATAATTTCTGCATGAACTATAATTTCAAGTCTTAGCTCCTAAAGTCTTTTGTACACAAATAGTTCCTGTGTTTTGTTGTTTAATGGGAGAAAAGCCTGGAACTTTAGAATTAATATTATTCATTATGGCATTTTGTGATTTACTGGAAAAAATCCTGAAACTGTAAGTGTCAATATTATTGGTTCTTAGATTTTTTTTAATTTAGTGGGGAAAAGTATGAATGTGAAATAGGTAACATTACTGGTTCTTAGATATTTTTCATTTAGTGGGGAAAAAGTATGAATGTGAAATAGGTAATGTTACTGGTTCATCGATTTTGTCATTTATGGGGGGAAAATATGAATGTGTAACATTACTGGTTCTTCGATTTTGTCATTTATGGGGGGGGGGGGGGGGGCAGGGAGTATGAATGTGAAATAGATATTACTGGTTCTTAAATTTTGTCATTTATGTGGTGGTGGTGGGGGAGTAGTATGAATGTGAAATAGATACCACTATTGGTTCTTACATTTTGTCATTTATGGGGTGAAAAGTCTAGAAGTGAAGAGTTAAATATTATTATCTCCTTCAAATAATAATAAATTTCACTTACACAGAAATATCTGTGCAGAGAAAGAATTTCTTAACTTGAAAATCAGTAAACAGAAAGCACAAAGCACACTGCTGAGGGTTACTGATTTACATCTCTACATAAGACACTTTATTACTCTTACTATGAGCAAAGACAGTGCCTTATATAAGATTATTACAATAAACACAAATCGGATAAGACACTTTATTACTCTTACTATGAGCAAAGACAGTGCCTTATATAAGAATATTTCAATAAACACAAATCGTAAAAAAAAACAAAAAAACTGTGTGTGTATTGTATCCCATAGTACTGGCCCTTTAAAGTTCACAAAAGTGACATGCAGACAATACATTACATAAAACATTTTAATAAGAACCTGCAAAAAAGTCAAGTCAAAAGGAACATAATAAATCACACAGTCCAAATTTAAAGAGAAGTAATTCTTAAATAAATGGGTGAGGTTGAGTACATTTCTATCAAGTTTTATATATTGCACAACAAGGTAATAAATGAATTAAATGTATCAGAGAAAACGAAACAAATCTTTCTTGGATTTTTCTCAAACACACACACATTTACAAATAAACACACACACACACACACATACAAATAAACACACACACACACTTACAAATAAACACACACAAATCTCTCACAACTAAATTATGCTAAAGGAGAAAGAATAAGTGAAAGTTAACAGTTTTACATCAAATAAGAAACACAGGAAAAGTTCAAACCTATGTTAACCAATACCCAAGTAAACCTCATCAAAATCAACCACCTCCATGTTATCAAACACATATTTATTAATTAGGTAGATGGAGGTCGTGAAATAGAGTCAAATGATTTTTTTGTTTGTTTAAATGATAAGAGTTGAGTCAGAGAGAAGGATGGAAAGGGATAAACAATGAAATAAACAGATAAATAGACAGTTAACATAAGAAATGTAATAAACTGTTTCAAGACAACATCTTTATACTGCAAGTACAGCAGAAACTTCTATGCAGCTAGGCATCATTATAATGATCTGGGGTTTTTTTTGTAGTGAAGTCTCAAGTAGTTGTAATATTGAACAGTTTCAATTTGGAAAACTAAATCTTCAATGCAAAATAGTTAATTTTTAATGTCACAAATTACAAAAGATGAATGTCTCATTTTGTTTTTTAAAGAAATAAAAAGTATAATAATAATTATTACAATTAAAATGACTTTAATATAAAAATGTCATTATACCACATTAACTTATATATGCAACTAAATCTGTGAAAACTGTATTACATGTATTCAAATTATCATGATATGATAATGTATGTTCAGATATGCATCAGGGAAATAACTATACAGTATGAAACAGCAGAATGAAAACCTACAACACACTATCAAGCTCCAGTACTACTGCTCAATGAACATCAAGATGGATGGCAACTCATGTAACTAGAATGTAAAACTCGATCTGTTAACACAATCAGGCATTCCCACAACAGAACACTTAGCAGATTTGCAGATATCCTTCTGCTACTGCAAGGTATTGTCTGATTAGTAGATATGTTAGATATGTATGTTATTAAAGGTGTTCTGTTTTCAGGACAATGATATCCTAAATCCTGAAATTAAAAAAAAATCAAATAAGTCGGTGAAAACTGACCAAAATATAAATTAGCAAATAAAAGACAGTTAGAAGACTTATCTAAACTTATCTAAGTCAAACTAAAGAAAGAAGACAGACTGACTGCTGCCTCTATTGACTATTTTAAACATGAACAATGATATGAATTATCTCCCCTTGGCAAAAAAAAAAGGAAAAAAAAAAGGCTAAAGCGTTTATAAAACTATGAGTAAAGACTACAATATTAAAACGTCGGATAAATACATTCTTACAGTGAAATGGCAAGCAGTGATCTCAAAGTTTTAGAATCAAAATCTGGAGCCATTCTGCATAAACAGACTGACAATGACTCAGATCATTTAGTAAGGTGATTGGGGTGGCCGGGAGTGCGGTAAATGTCAAGATGCTATGGTGTGTCTTGTTCGACATGTATCCCTATTCAGTATTATCTTCTTGTCTCCTGCACACAGCACCATTTGTACAAATTCACCAAATGAGGCACACTGGTTCTTTGTAATTTTATTTTTATAAAACACCCATGTCTGAACTAAAGGGGACCAGAGCAGCCAAGTAAATTGTAAACAGCAGATCTGAAGTACAGAGCTAAAAAATGCTCGCATGCCCATGGCATGATACACCTTAAACTGAATCCACATATTTTATACTGCACACAAGTCCATTGCACGATACACACATTAAATGCACACAAGTCCATCATTTACACTAGTATAATAAAATTATCATCTCTTCCTCTAACCTCTAGTAATAAAAGTCCTTCCCCTACTCTATGCATATCTCTTCTTCTTCTATTGGTACAGTATCCTAGCTCTAAATGTGTTCACAAACTAACCTAAACTATCCAACCTAAGGCCCAGAGTCTCCTGTGTTTTCCCAACATGATTTGTCTTGTATTGTTCTCTCATCACTTACTCAGTCTTTCTCTACTGGCAGCCCTAAAGACCCAGTGTCTCTGCTAATTCCCTACATGGTTGGTCCTTTGTCTGTCTCTCTCTCGTCACTGTCACAGAGTTCTGCTCCCTTTTTAAAAGTATACAGCATGGGAAAAGTTTTCAGAAATACATAGGTAAAAAAAATTAAGGGTAGGCTCCCTAGCCCAGATGGTGTGTGACTGGAACACCCACCTCCAATCAACACTGTCACTCACAGTTCATGCACCTGTCTTCACGTCATTAATCACTGTCGCTCACCTGAACAATACACACAGAGACACCTGCACAAAGGCAGGCAATGAAGAAATAAACAAAACATTAAACTCATAACAAATAGGTTACACTTTTACAAAGAAGCTCCAGGTTATAACCAGGACAGCTGTTTCAAGGAAGAAAACTCTCATGACTTATCTAAAAAGCCTGATTAAGTTGCATGGAATCTCCTATGTGGAGATCAGTCGTGTTATCCAATCTAGGGTTATCAAACTTTGATATTCAACGAAATAGGGCATTTGTTATAATGCTTGCCACTGTACTATGGAATGTATCTGTCCTATGATAAATGTTAAGTACTCAATCTTTAGAGCTTTACTCATATTTATGAACATTTATGTCCTGTCTTTTGCCAGGAGAGATCAGTTTAAATCAGGGGAGATCATATGCTTTGTTCATATTTCAAACCAAAAAAAATTAAATCAAAACTTTGCCATACACACACACACACACACACACACACACACACACAAACAACTGAAAAGTTGAAAGGTAGCTTATCTAAACAGTTTAAAATTTCAAAATATGTCAACTAATTTTTGTGTTAATAAGAAAAAACTGGCAGCCAACATCACTCTGTTGGGTAGTGGTAAAATATTACATGAAAAAAGCAGGTGTATACATAGATTCATACAATTAGTATGTATACTCTGAAGGTTGCTAAGAAGACAGAAATTTATGCAACAAACAAAATGACTGCACTTACTCATATACCCACACACACACACACACACACACACACACACACACTCCCCACAATGCATGCATGCACATGCACAAATGATGCTTTACCTCACAAATCTCTCTGCAGTCTGGACATATAATTTTTCCTTGGTGCAAATAGCTTGCTGAAACGAAGGATACTTGCACAACATAATTGGCCTGTGGACATGGGTATATTTCTCCCTGGACCTCCAGACTTAGACCCGTGGAATTGCTGCAGGAAAACTAGAAGCAAAAGTGCAATGTCACTGTTAGTGGATGTTCAGATATAAATAACAACGTGCTAAACATTTCATCTATAAAAGTGCTAAACCTTTCTTCTAAAATCCAGAAAAACTTAAGGACCAGAATGGAATATTTGGAATGAAAAAGGTAGCATAGAGAGTCTGCTAAGCCTTAAGCAAGAAACAAAAGCAACATGAAAATTGAAATGCTGTGTAGGTAATCAATCAACCATGCCAGTGCAACTTCTTAAAATTGTCAGGACATTTTGTTCACAATTTTGGCATTGAAACAGTTTGTAAAGTTGTACATGATCACAGAGCTTGTATACACGAATGTTAAAGAATCCTCTTTCAGGTACAAAAAACTTTAACTTTAAAAAGATTTTCAATTAGAGGAAAATAAATTTTATACTGTGCATCCATTAAAAATAAAAAAATTAAATTAAAAAAATCATAATTCTGTATAATTATAATAAAAATATATTTATTTCATTAGAACAATAATGTATGACCATTTCTGAAAAAAGCTGCGTCACTTAATCAATTTACCAAAAACAATATGCGACCTTACGACTTTATGAGAAAAACAATGTATCAACAGCAATGTTTTGCCTCATGGGTTTAAGAAAGCATCAATGTTTTGTATTATGGGTTTAAGAAAACAGCAATGTTTTGCCTTATGGGTTTAAGAAAACAATATTGTTTTGCCTTATGGGTTTAAGAATACAGCAATGTTTTGCCTTATGGGTTTAAGAAAGCAGCAATGTGTCACATAGTGGATCTACAAAACACCAATATGCCATTAAGATATTCACAAAAACAGCAATGTGTCACCTAATGAATTTATAAGAACAGCAGTGTGTCACCAAATGAGTTTATAAAAAAAAAAAAATCGTAACATGTCACCTAATGAGTTTTAAAAAAAAATATATATATATCATAATGGATTTTCACAACAGCAGTGTTTCATCTCAGGGTCTCATGAGAACAACAATGTGTCACCTAATGAATTTATAAAACAGCCATGTATTACATAGAGAATTTACATAACAGCAAAATGTTACCTAACAGATTTTACCAAAAATAGCAATCATACCTTGTAACAGCCGCTACCACTGTGCTGGGGTGTGGTGACACTCTTACACTGATATAGCAGCCACTTATTCATATGGTTGAAGCATCTTGAACTGTTCCCATAGTTTTCCCCAAAGTAGTTCACCTCACTACCTAGGTAGGTAGATAGGTAGGTAGGCAGGTAAGTAGGCAGGCAGACAGACAGACATAGATAGATAGATAGATAGATAAATAGACAGACAGACAGACAGATAGATAAATAGATAGACTGATAGATAGACTGATAGATAGATAGAGAGAGAGAGAAATATAAGTACTGATAAAGTTTATGGACAATGAATCATACCTTAAGCAAAATGTGTGTATTATGATCTGATTCAACAGTCACACCTTAAGCAAAATGTGTGTGGTGATCTGAATTAAAAGACCCAAATTATAAATGATACAAAAGAATAATGTTAGTGGATTTCCCCAAAATGCGTTATCTATTTGCTTATTGATTTCTAAAGGTAACCACAATCACTGAGGTAATCTATGGCAAAGAAGATTCAGTAAGATATTTCATTTTATTTATTCACTTATTGGTTTCTGAAGTAACTACAATCACTTACAGACATCGTATGAGGCATTCAAAAGATGAAGCCTCAAATTCTGCTCTCCATCTACATATTCCCAATGGGCACCAATGGATACCAGAAAGAATGTTGTTTAATTTCTGGTAGAACTGCAGGTAGGTATCAGGTGGAGGGTATGAGAAAAACAATGGCTTTGCATGATTTACTGACTTCATGTTTTCCTCTAATACTCTCTACTTTTATACAAAGAAAATAATGTACAAACACACTATTCAGCAAATTTAATAAATCTTTTTGAATACCAAAATATGCATGATTTATATCACACTGACAACATTTATTGCCACTTAAAAAAAAATTAAAGGTTCAGGGGTCTCACTTACTCAAAAATGTATGTATTAGAAAAAAATTTGAAAGAGATTATTTTTAACAAGCTGAAGATGAAATGAAATCCAATCCAATTAACACAAAATGGAAACAGTGCTTTACCAAAGTGAAAAACACATTCAGCAAGATCAATGTGAAGAGCGATGTCCAACCATAACAAAGGCAAACACTGAACATGTCTGTGCTATAATTTTTCAAAAATAAAAATATGACTATCAATAAAGTGGCACATCATTTGCATATCAGGCACGGGTTTGTTCATGAAAACGTCCATGATCAACTTGGGATTCATAAGGTTTGGGCAAAGAAATTATAAAAGTAGTACATGAGTGCCCTACCACTTAACCAACACTTTTTTCCCTGAGAGCATGTCAAAGGTTTTAAACTGATGGGCTAAGTATGCAGAAAAAGAGTGCTTTATAGAAAAATTATACTGTTGTACTTTACTCACTGTAATGTATTATCTGATAAAATGTTATGTTTACAGTCAAACACAGATGGAAACTCTACTTCTACAAAGATTTATTTAAATAAAGAAATTTTCATTGCTTTTTCTGCAATTATTAAAACTTATAAGCATGGAATATTCCCCTCAATATAAATTAACTAGGTCAAGGACTGTTCAATAGGAAATTATCTCAGTATTCTCAATTAAATTACAGCCATAACTATACACCAACATTTTATGACTGACACTGACTTCCTGACACAAAACTCAGAACATGCTGACAAAACTATAAACAACTTACTGATGCTGTTTGAGTCCAGTATGCAGCTAGAGCCTCGAACGATTTTCTCTTGACTGGTCCAAGAAAACTCCTATAAAGAGTGCAAGACTGTAAATGGAAACTGTTCAAACAACATTCATGAAAGGAGTTAAAATCTTCCCAGACTATATAACCAGTTGAAGGAGTTGGATGTGTGTGTGATGGGCCACAGACAGAGTGTACATGTGTGGTGCATGCAAAACCATTGTATGAGTATACAACACCTGCAGCAACTCTGAACTAAAAGAATGATGATTAAATATATTTTATCTAGTACCAAACATCATGAAATCTCAAAGTGTTTCACAATAATCAGCCCAATTCCAAATTAGGAAGATGGTAAGTGTCACAAAACGGGAGGCTCGTTACAAGCCGACCCCGAGCTGAAGTTAGAGATGCAAGGGGTGAAGTCTATTTTTGGCCTGCTCCGGTGCACCTCCAAGAAAAGCCCATGTGACGTATGCCAGTACTACGTCGTGTCAGGTTGTTACATAGACACACATGACATACACCATTGATGTTTGGGTGGGGCCCAGTTTATTAGTGTCATGCCAAGGAACGTTTTATTGGCGGTGTGTGTTGTGAGTGTGTATCATAAATGTGAATAAATGGACGAACAGACGAACGGTGCAAAACAATAGTACAAATTCTTTCGTCCCTCTCAAAAACTATGAATAACAAGAGAGTTGAAAGATGTTTAAATCAGGTTATTTATTTCCCGATTTAAAAGGGGCACTACTCTTTCGCACAGTGATTAATCATTCATTCAACTTTCCAATGTCATACACTCTGTGGGAAATAAGGGGGGATGAAAATGATGAAATTCAAAATATAAAATAAAGATTAATTACACAATTCTTATGCGGCAAATGGGGCCGCTTTAACGATAGTTGACATGTAAAATAAGCATTACTTTTAACATTAGAGTTCTTATTTTGCAAACGATATAATAGTGTTCATTTTCTTAGAGTTCTAGAGTTAAGTATGTGCGCGTTAGCCGTGCGAATTATTACTCACTATTAATGTCAGAGTTCCAAGGAGACGACGTAAGCTCACACGTCACTTATAAGCGGCACTTCAAAGTGAAGATCACGACGCAATTGAGGCGTCGCATTACAGGTGAAGATTCTGCAGAATCTAGGCACCACTTTCAGATTATCACTGGGGAGAAATCTGAAATTTAGCTGACTGTTGTCAGCCTCGATAATGGTCGTTGTAAACGGACACGCCAACGACGTTTAGCATTATCGGGTGGAGTCGTCCAGTGGGATGTGTCGTCGCATTACATTGAGTGTAGAAATCCGGATATGTATCTCCGGCGCTAGCCTTCTCAATCGCGGGATAGACTGCCAAACGAACTCAGACAGGGGGGATGACAAAATTGGGTCCCTCGTGTCGTTAACTGCATACAACCAGTGTCGCATACATTGGGTTTTTCTTGACAGCGAACTTTCCACTTTGCCAACAATTATACTGAGTAATTTTGCCTCGTTACTCAATATATGGCATCAGACGGATGGAAAACGGATGGAAAGAGATCTTTGCAGCTTTCCTTTATGAAATCTCTGTACATGAGATAATTCATACGTGAAGTTAGACTGGCTTCAGACGAATCGACGTTTTCAACATTGAGAATAAAGTCTTCATTTTGCCTCTTATATAGCTTTACTGAAGGTCTCCAGAACTTTCCAGAAGCTATGCCGTGTGACATGATTTTTTGCCTTGGATATATAGTGGTAATCGTGATGCACGCTTTTCTGTGGTCAATTCTAATGCGCACTGGCCATTTCTCTCGTCAACAACATGTGACCGTAGTGCGCAGTTGTCCCAATTTATTTAATATACATATTCTTCATAAACTAATATATATATTCAATATGATAATTGACACACACTGCGTCACGAACGTCTGTCTACTAAAGAGATCTTAGGTGACCGTTACTGGAAGTTACATGCTACATACGAAAAATAACAAAACTCGGATTACTTCAATTAGTTTTGTTAGCGGTTTTTTAAAATGAAATAAAATATAATTTCGGTCCCTCATTTCCTGTGACAGTAAGTAGACAGATAAGTCTAATATTATCAAGATGAATTCTGAACTGATTTCATTAATCTTAAGGGACCAACTCAGGAAGCAAGATTAAATATAAGACAAAGAACTTTAATGAGACACAATGTTGTTTCATGAAAGCATGCATTCACTGCAGCCATTTTTGTTATATAAAATATGCTTCTACTTTGTCTTGCCAAAGTTGCAGGCTTAAGTTCTCGAATAAAATTTTACGTCATCGGCACATCATTTTCTAACTGACCAATACACTTTCATGTGCTAAAAATGGCATGCAACAAGAAATGTAAATAGTGCGAACTGTAAAATATTAAACACAAATAAGTGTTTCTAATGTCTATTTTACACTGAATCAGGTTTTGTTACAAACAGGATATAAACCACCAACATTTTCATTTAATTCAGAGGAGACTTCAAGGTAACCAAATGAGTCAAGTAGGTGATAAAATATATCATACTTGTTAACAATGCCATTTAATAGGGGTGTAGAACTGCTCTCCCAAAAAATAAAACTTAAAGAAAAACAGCATATAATAATCAAGTATCTCATAAGAGAAAAGACCTGTGTGTGTGTGTGTGTGTGTGTGTGTGTGTGTGTGCGTGCGTGTGTGTGTGTGTGTGTGTTTTGAGTGATGAGGAATAGCAAAAGTGTCAGCATAACTACTCTGCAAGTAAATTCACTTCATCATTTATTTTGAATGTGATATACTGTACAGTATGACAACTGGTGTGTCCAGTTGAAGACTCTAAGTAATTATCAGCATAAATTCCCTCCAAAATAGTGTGCATATATCCCCTCAAAGTTGTATGCATATATTCCTTTCAATGTTGTGTGTAAAAATTCCTTTCATAATTGTGAGCATAAATTCCCTTCAAAGTTGTGTGCATATATTCCTTTCCATGTTGGGTGCAAAAACTCATTTCAAAATTGTGAACACAAATTCCCTTAAAAGCTAAGTGCATAAAACAAAATGATGGGGGACAGTTGTGCATGTTTTTAAGACAATCGCAGTATACAATGATGTAACCCTTAGTCTATGTGTACAAAAGCCATCATAAAACAAAATGATGCTTTCACCTCCACTGGAGAAAGAAAATACTGAAAAATCTGCATTTATAATAGGAGAATGCAATTCTTTGGAACATAACACAAACCATTTCCTTGAACAATTTAGGGAACTGTGGTAATCTAAATCAATTTTTAGTGAATATGTTTAAATATTTTCAATACAAGAACTTGCACACATGCACATACAAAAGCAACCCTCTGAAACAGCAGCCTTCTGAAGCACTGATAGTTTTTTGAAAAACTTTTAATGATGTAGCTCCCTAAGGTAATTTTCTATACATAATACAACTTTGAAAACATTTTTGTTACCTGCAGCAAATCAGGAAGACTAAGGAATAACTAAAAAATCAAATCTAGGCAAACAACATTTTTAAAACAATACAGACACTGAAGTGTGCAAATGAAAACAAAAAATCTAGTTACTGATATCCACTGACGTGGATTTTTACATAGATTCTATAGACCCACACCTATAAACATGAACACTTTAACTACAAAAATATACATTGTACATTTGCTTACACATGAACATTTACCTGCAGATAGGGACAATAGTCAGCCAGCATGACAGACCCACCATAACGAGTCTCCTGTCCAGGTGTTACACCAGTCAGCTGACCAGCATCAAAATACTAAATAAAAAAAACCAACCAAACAAAAAATAAAAGGCAATAGGTTCTACTTTACATTCAGAAAATGTTCAGACACATTTATTTCTCTTCAAAGTAAGAAAGTAAAGTAAAAAAAGAAAATACATAATACTTCAACACACCTGGTACTCCAAAGGCAATGGTGCTTGATATTCCACTAAGTTGCACAGCGCCACAGAATGACGGTTGTCAGTACAATCAGTCCAGAGTTCTCCACGCTTCACTTCTTTGCAGTATGGGTGAATGCTTTTTGCCCTGTTGCACATTTAAGTCAGAGTATCAAAGCCAAACACTGACATTTATACAATACTGTTTAAAAAGTAAAAACAAAAACAAAAATTCTTAACATAATGCATAACAACCTCTCCTACAAAGTGGCCACACTCACTATAAAAAGAAAATTATTAATAGAACTGTTATAGAAAATGCTTCAAAGCCAAGCAACACTTAGAACACAAAGATGACAAGAATTTATTACATTAAAATAAATAATAAGTACAAAACATCTGACAACACACTCATCTCCAACCTCCAGTATGTAAAAAAAGATTCTGCTCAAAATCCTGTTTTTAAGTACCCCTCCAGATGTGAAGAAATCCAATGATAGCAGCTCTTCTGAACGAACTCACACCCCAGTCCTCTGCCCCATTCGTACACTCCTGCATTCTCATATCGTGCCTTGTACCAACTGAGCAGAAAGAATACAACACTAAGAATTCAAGAGCATAATTCTTTACTTGAGCAGCTGACTCAACAGTGCTCAAACTTCAACATAAATCAGCATATAAATCCTTAACTCATTTCAAGTAAATACTGAAACCAATTTAAGCTATTGTACATTTTTACAAACAGATTTACACATATGCATACATACAAGGTTATCAGACCAAATAAGAAACAGGAGAAACAAGTCTGACAATTAAAAAATAAAATCTGCAAAAAGAGAAAATGAAACTGTCATAAAAAAGAAACATAAAAAAAGTAAGCCTAACAAAACATATGAGTATGTTTGAAAAAAATTGAGAATGAGATTGTGAAAAAGAGAGACACATTCAAGCATCAAAATCAATAAAATAAATTGTTCCTTAATTATCTCATTATTAAACTATTTCTTTACATGTCAAACATATATATTCCATCATCATCACAGGCACACACGCCATTCCCATACAATTCTGATAACATATTTGTCTATTTACCAAAGTTCAACTCTATTTACTCCAATGAAACAAAATCATCAATAACTTCCGTGATTAAAGATAAGCATCAAAGTCTAATTAATCATTAATTAAAAATGCATATCAACATTTGATAAGACAAATATATCAATGTCTTCTATGCTCAAATACATATATCATTGCTAGACTTGACTAAACAAAGCATATTGCTAACTTTGGTCACAAAAATCAGTGTCTGACTTACATAATACATCAATGCTAATTGTGATCACACACACATATGTGCTCGCCCTTTATGATACATTGATGCTAACTGTGATCACACACATATGTGCTCACCCTTTATGATACAACGATGCTAACTGTGATCACACATATATGTGCTCGCCCTTTATGATACATTGACGCTAAGTGTGATCACACACATATGTGCTCGCCCTTTGTGATATATTGATGCTAACTGTGATCACACACATATGTGCTCGCCCTTTATGATACAACGATGCTAACTGTGATCACACACATATGTGCTCGCCCTTTTTGATACATTGATGCTAACTGTGAACACATAAATCATTACTTACCCTGAGTTACATCAATGCTAAATGTGATCATACATATCATGCTTCCCTGAAAGAAACACTATAACAGTATTGTGATCACACCAATCAGAGCTTACCCTGGTTGAGACATCAATACCAAGTGTGATCATTCATACCAGTGTTTAACTTGTGTTAGAGAATGATACTGAGATTACACATTTCAGTGCATACCCTGTGTCCTCCATGAGAGCAAGCGTGATTCGTGAAATGACAGAGTTCTGTGTGTATGTTCCTGTCATAGCTTCATTCTGAAATAAGCAGAAACTCAATTTAAATAAAGAAACCAAACTCAATTTAAATAAAGAAACCAAACTATAAAAAAATCTACAGCAGTCTCACAATTAGAAAAAGAATAATTTTATTTGTTTTGCTTTGGCAATGTGCCCGTTTCAAATGAGATGTATGCATTTACAAACACTCAAATTTATTCAGAACATTGTACAGCAGCTCTAAGAAAGGGAGATAAGCAGCTTGTTTACCTCAAAGACTCTTTTTTCCCAATGGGTCACAGCTGTACCATTGATACCTTGGTCTTCTACCTCTGCGCCTTCCAGTAATGAACAGTTAAAATGCTGGCGTACCTCAGCCTTTAGATTATAATTAAATTAAATGTAAGAACTTATATAAATTTAAAAATCAAACACGTCATAATGGGTAATGAAAAAGATATATTATGAACTGGAATGAGTAGTCAAATCTATAATTTAACATTATAATCATATAATGACATATACCTCAATTAAAATGGTATTAACAAGTACAATTTAACAATCATAACAATATCACATGAAAGAAACAGTCCATGCTAACAAAGAAAAAAGGACCAAAAGCCTCTAAATATAAATAGTTCACAATTGCTACTCTCATTACTATCAAATATTTATTGCTAGATTTTATTTTTGGAAATTTATTGCAATAAAAGTCATCTAAAATAAGTTATAACAACAGCCCAAAATAAGATATTTTATTTTGTAGTTAAAAAATTTACTGATTTATTACAACTCAATTTTCTTAATTGTCTGAACATTACTCAGAATCTTCATACAGTCCTGGTGTGAGCACAGTTGTCTCCATTACTTCAAGATTCCAAATCTAAAAGACTACAAACAGTACATGATGTCTATCACAGGTAGGGAAAGACAGAAAGTTTCTTCCCTTTACCACCAATAATGCAAGTTTAAGGTAAGTATTGCAGCAAGTGTTAAAAGTATTTTTTTCTAAATAAGACAGCATTTGTTGAGTTAATGAAGAGGTTTTCATTAGAAACAGATACTTAGCATTTGACCTTGTAATTAGAAATATTTTAGAATTACAAAATTTTCTGCTTGTTTTACTGATTATTATAATATGCGTGAGTGCAGAATAGATAATCATCTTTTGGGGAAATTGTTATGATAAATAAATATTTTCTGCCAAATTATTTTAATACAGTTTGTATCCAATGACTGTACTAACTGGGTACTTTAGACTTTAATTATGCACCTTATGACTACTTAGACTTAAAATTTTCAATTTCATCAATATGTCAAAAGCAGAAGTAAATATATTAAAAAGGAACAATGCATAGCCTTGTGCCAAAAAAACCCAAACCTATTCCAGTATTTGTGTTAACAACCATTTTTCTTATACCAATGAATTATAAATTAAAAAATTTATAATTTAATCAGTCCAACAAAAAATGACAAAAAGGTAAATATTTTCTTGTAAAATGGCCATTATAAAGGTGCATTCTGTGAGATATTTAACAAAGTACAACAACAAAAAATAATAACTGGTGAAGGCTCAAATTTATTAGTCACATACTCACTTCTGAAGATGAAATGAAGTATATGTATATTCATCATTAAATGTACAATATAATTTTACAGACTGTAAACCTACTGTAACTTTGGGAGTGACAATCATGCTGACATTTTTCACAGACGTTCTATTAGATCGAAGAAGCCAGTCATTGCGAGTAAATGTTTTCACAACTCGGTCACTCCACATGTACATAGATCTCCTGATGGAAGAAATGGAAAGAAAATTTCTGGCACAACAAACTATCTGAAAATGTAAGGCACAAATGTACTGCTTGGATGCATGAGATCTGATAAAAATAATTTTCTGCTTTAAAGTTTAAGAAAAATAATTCGGTTTACTATTGCTTCTTGTTTCATGCATATTTCCAAAAATAATACAGCCTTCCCAAAGGAGTCAATATTTGAATATGATGGTTTTAATGCTAAAGTAAAGAAACAAAATATACTCTTTTTTATTTTTGGTTACTTTAAACTATTTTTATACATTTCTGTTATACAAAAAAATAAAAGAACCTAAAGAGAACATACTGAAACAAACATAATGAGCCAATATAAAATACTGGCAGAAGTGCATACAACTTACGTGCCATCAAACACCAATGGCTTGCCTGTCATGTTGCTCCTTTCAGTAAGGGGATTACCGTCAGCATCACGGTAAAATGCATACAAACCTGCAGTAAAGCCCTGAGAAAGAAACATAAAAAAAACAGATATACTCAAATGTAAATCAGAATATTCATCCTTTACAAAAAAAAAAGAACACAAACAATCAAGCTAATTTAACTCAAAGTCAAAACAGTCACCGTGCATCATAAGCAATGAGCCTAGACTCAAAAAAATGTCAGTGAATGTCAATGTTGCTGCAGGTTAGAAAACAGCTTTTGCTTTACATCGTCTGACATTGGCAGGGCAGCAGAATACTAACCCACCAAAATTCAGAACAACCATCAGTGAGTATCAATGTTGTTTCATACATGCTTGAGTAGAACACAATTTATGCTCACATTGGCTGCAAGTGTTAGGGCAAGAGACTATTAACCCACCAAAATCTAGAACAACCATCAGTGAGTACCAATGTTGTTTCACGACAGAACCCAATGTGTGCTCACATTAACTACTATAACATGGCAACAGAGTACTAACACTCAGTATATATCTGCAGATACTCTCTATATTACTCATGCTTACCTTTGCAATGGTACCAAAGAAAACACAGAGTGGTGCAATATTTTTACAAATTTAAAAATTAAATCACCAGACTCATAAATGTCCTGAGCATTTAACTAATTTATCTATGAAGCAGCAGCAGGTTTGTCCTCTGCCAACAGAATTAACTAAATTATATTTCATAATTCACTTTTATCATGTCTTCACGATGTACACTGATTATACTTTTAATGAAGGTTCTGTGTAAGGATAAACATACTGACATTTCAAAAAAGAAATAATCTCTGAAAGCTTTTTTCTAATCTACATTAATTTTAAAACTCTATTTAAAGTCAATTATAAACAGATACTTTATCACTGAACTGTTGGCGTAATGCAAGAAAATGTAAACATTCTATTTTGTGTATACAATGCTACTCTCTAATCAATAAAACTTATTATGAAAATAATTTTAGTGAGTTAGGGATGTTAGGTCAAGAATCTTAATTCAAGTGACATTTAATGATTTGCATTCAAATGACTATCAAACTAATATGGTCACAAATTAAAATATTACACATAGTTTATACTTCACAAATACACATTTAAATTACACAAGTGCCTTCTTCGCAGGGTGGGGTGGGGTGTGTGTCAGGATTTCTTAAATAAGTAGCATTTAATGAATGTTTCTGAATTATTACGCCATTCTTAAGTTTTTCAGCCCAGAGTTCCTACAATTAACAATATTATACCAAAAGAACAAATGTGAGCAACACTAGCTGGCCATGTGTACAGTTGAAAGAAATTACATTGCACTCTGTGTCCAGTTTGGTTTCTGGAGTAAATTTTCTTTTTTTTAAAAAAGGACAACTTACAAGGGCATGGAGAATTTCATGTTTCATTGTGGACAGTAGTTGTTGCCGTTCTTGCCAACTCTCTGCAATTGACTGTGGACAAATACTGAAATAGCCAGCCACAGGTCTGTGAGATGAAACCAAGAGATAACATTATACACATTTATGCTACTTATAAAATGTGTCATAGAAACTGTTTAAATAAAAAATAATTAAACAAAGTATAACATATAAAATACATAGGGGCAAAACTGAAACTAATATAAATAATCAACTACATACATAAATTATTTTCCAGTTGCCTAAAAACTTCGGCAAATATTCAATTACCAGGTCTCTCTCACTATGAAGTGGAGGAATATGACTGAAAGTGAAACCATAGTGATACATTTCAATTTTCTTTTTTTAATGTCAGAATTACAGTAAGGGACTGATTTTTGAAAGAAAACAAAATTAAATATTAATGCAAAAAAATAAACACGCAAACAAACACCAATACCATTACACTACAGATGCATATGTTCTTAGCAAAACAGTTTTAAATATTACTATTAGTATTAAAGCAGTTTACATATTAGTAGGTAATCCCACTCATTTTTTCTACTTAGTACTGTACAGAAATGTTATGCTCAAAATCTGTGTTATGATAAAATAAGGTTGTGTACAAAAAATTGTGATGATAGCTTCAATACTTTTTTAGTTTTTATGAGATATCATTAATGTCAACATTTATCATCAGGATTTTTTTAGATGTAATGGAATCATGTGATTTTTCAAGTTCATTACAAGTAAAATATAAACCACACTGAAAATGTATCTACTAATTAGGATAAACATAGTCATAGACAACAAGAAAAAACAGACATAATGTATATTAAAATCTCAGTTTATTATAAACTGTAAACGTACTTTTATTTGATAAGATTGCTTACAAAACATAACAAATTGGAATATTAATGGCATTATAACTTATGCAGCTGATAAACAAAATACATCCAGAATGCATATTGTTAAATCATTTGCCATAATACCCTTTCTTTTTCAAAGGCACTGCAAGAAAACTATGAAAATTACTGGAAGCTAAAATGATTATGTCAGCAAATTTTAACCAATTAAAAAAAAAGCAATAGTCAATTTTTATACAGAAAACATAAACATGCAAATGTTTATATCTCTGAAACTATACGTTATACAGAGATGGTTCACATATCAAACTGATCAGAAAACCATACTTTAAATTAGGAAAGACAATAAATATTCATATTCACACGCTCGCAGACAAAGCCAATAAGATGTTCCTTTGCATGACAGAATAAATTCAGGCCCCACCCAAATATCAATGGCGGATGTGTCTTGTGGTATTTTTTGTAACATCTAAAAAAAAACAACGTATTACTGGCACGTCATGTACTGCATCATCCCTCATAAGAGAGATATCAGAGTGGCTAAACGAGACCCCCCCCCCCACATGAAACACATATTACATAAACAAACTAAAAATAGTACAGTGAATGCTATATAATCTCTCTCATTCTGATGTCATTCAAATCCTATATACTGATATACCTGTGGTACTCAAATCTTAACAACTGATATACCTTTGTCATTCAAATATTAACAGCTGATATACCTTTGTCATTCAGATATTAACAGCTGATATACCTTTGTCATTCAGATATTAATAGCTGATATATCTTTGTCATTCAGATATTAACAGCTGTCATTCAAATATTAACGGGTGATATACCTGTCATTCAAATATTAACAGTTGATATACCTGTCTAAAGCATTTTCCTGCTGGCAATGAGCTGCATAGGCAACTGTACGACCATGAGAACATCGTGAAGACTGTATCGTGGCAATGTACAGAATAAAATCTGTGTTGGATACCCCTGGACCCGCATCATTGTCTGTATTATATTCCTTAATTGTTGAGTTGTACCAGTAGCATTCCTAGAATAAAATAATGGTAATAAATTATAAGTAAGCCGAAATTACAAAATTACAAACCCATGCTTGCATTAGCCAACCCTTTTTTCCCCCTAATAAATTTACATGTAACCAATATCTGCCCATTTGGGCAGGTATAGGCAGGAATAGGAAAATATTACCTTAATAATATAACTGTACATTATTTCTTTTAAGATTAATTTTTATTTTTAAAAAAATATTACACATATGGTTTCATTTGCATGAGTAAAATTATAATAGTTAGTGAAAACAAGAAGAACCAAAATATAATATTAATAATTTAATGGCTTTAACACTCTCCCATGATCTGGTAAACTGCATAAAGTGTTAAACAAGAACAGTAACACCTTGCTTAACATGTCTACAAATATGGAGCAGTTTAGATTTAGAATTTTTCTTATAAACTCTTCAATACCTAAGCATGAATGTTTTGCTTCAAATCTTCTAAATAAGCAAATAATTGCTCCACAGAGCTTATTTAAAAATAGCACGTAGCAATCTGTCACAATTTAAATTCTGAAAACTGTTTACAGAACTTAAAAGCAATCCATCTGCAGCGACAAGATATTGACAACTAATACCAATATCAAATTATAGCTATTAATGACTGAAAACCATTACCAAGTGACAGCTATTGACAATTAATACCAATATCAAATTACATGTATAGCTATTAATGACTGATACCATTATCATTATATCAAGTGACAGCTAGTGATGACCAATAACCAAAATCAAGTGATACAGCTATTGATGATATTGATATCTAGTTATACATCTATTGATGACTGATAAGTGATAATCAAGTTAAACAGTATTGATAACAGATGCATGTGAGCATGGATGCGTACCGGCATTTGTGTGAACAAAATTCCACAAGTATCTACTTCAGTTTTATAATACTTCTTTTACTGGTTATATAAAAAAATATTTTATTGTTGTCAATTTTCAAATGAGAGACAATTTGGGAATGTACACAAATATTTACTATCTGTATTGGTGTAATTTTTCAAATGACAGTATGTTTTTTGGTATTGTATATAAATATTTACTATCTGTATTGGTGTAATTTTTCAGCTGATGGTTCTGCCTATAAATAGATATAATATAAACTGGTGCACTTTTTCACAAGAGGATGCTTTCTTTACATATTACAATGAATAAATGGCATATATAGCTATTCTGCGAAGTTGTTCTACTAACAGAAAAGCAAATGGATTAATGTAATTGTTTTCCTACTCCAGTTAATGTATTTAAAAGTTTACAAATTGAGAAAAAATGTATTAAGGCTTACTATGTGTCCTACCAGTAGGTTACTAAAAAAGGGTACAGAGTAGAGTCTCTCTTAAACAGTCACACACCCTTCATAAGTTCAATCAGTCTTGAATATTAAATGTCAAGTGACTGTTAGTTTTATTAACTTTAAAGAATAACAAGCATTACATATCTGAGAAAACAAAGACCTGCCAGGCTAGTTTACAGAAACATTCAGCAGTGAATCTAAAACTGTAAAAGCAGCAATACATTTTCATAATCATACTCTCCAACAATTCTGTGTCAAGTGTACATATCTCCTGATTTCAATTTTCATCACTGAGTGAGTACCTGTTTATTTATGTCCTTCTGGTCATGTGTCACAGTCATTAGGTGGTTGTTTAAGTCAATTTAAAAACAAAACAACAACAAAATTTTAAAATTACAAAAATTATCCTACCTCAAGGTGATCTGGTGGGATTGTTATTTCTCCACATACAGTCTGTGGAGCACATTGGTTAATACAGAATGCACGCTGGTCGTGGTACGTGACACGATGGGACTTGCACTGTCGTCGCAATCGAATAGGTGCTCCAGTACCACGCACAATCAGGGTATCCTCCCAGTACTTCACTGCTTTTTTCACCTCTCTCTAAAAAAAATAATAATTTGCCATTTTGATAGATATAGTTACATTATTTCAATTAAGTCAGTTCAGATTCAGAGAAAATATAATAAGTCAAAACATCTGAAAATAACAGAAAAATATACATATGGCATATTGTTTACACTTACTATTTAATAACAGAACAAAAACAAAATACCAGTTTACAATTTTCTGGTATATCATTATAGCCAGATAGCTGAATTTATTATAGTAGTTAGTACCATATGTATATAGCTCCAACATGGACAGCTGAATGGATTCAGAATATCTCGTATATGATTATTTATTGCAATTTCAGTTTAGCAATTGAAATTTTTTTAAAACTGCTTTAACTATTAATATTACCCCTTACGACAGATCTTGAAAACATTTATGGAATTAACAAATGGCCTATCACTTAGTAAATCAGTAGTGATATGCTGACAATAATATTAGTTTTTACTATTATTAAATATTAGTAACTACTTAGTAGTAGAATTACAAACTACAATAATTCAATTGTTATTATTCTACTTTACAAAACAAATCATTACGCACCCGAACAAGATCTCTATGTTCAGAGGGCAAGTCATCAACACTGCGGTCAAAGTGGAGATATATTCTCAGTGACTGAGTCACACTGCGCCGCTGTACTATGTGTTTAGGCTCAATGTGCACATCATAAAACACCTGTTTTATAATTATATGTTGTAAATTTATAAAGTTGTATAGTTATAAATATGATTTGATATATTAATATTGATATTTTTTAAAAAACAACATATAATTATAAATATTTATATTCTATATTAATTATTAAGAATCTATAAACAGATACTGCATTAAAAAACATATAATTATTTTTATATAATTTATACTCTGTATTAAGGATCTATAAACAGATACTGCAGGAGTCCATTTCATTCATAAAATAAATAAGATTATGAAAAAGAGTGGGACTGGTTATTTCTTAACTATATACATAATATAGTATATTTCTAAAATATATATGGAAATTTGTCTAATATATATTTTACACATATTATTTTTTTAAATCTCAAAAAAATTAAAGAGAAAAAGACCTATGTCATGTGAAATAAATTTCAGTTTCATGGACTCAGAATGGATATATCATTATATCAATATATGTATATTTTTTCTTTATGTTTACTTTACTGCATTAGATCAATAACATTTAATGAAAAATGGACTCACAATATGCTGTATTTGTTAATGAATTTGTGGTAGTAAATTTTGCAAGCATTACATTGATTAATTCTCTAGCTTGTTATTTGCAAAGGGGGTTGGGGTTGGAGTGGAAGGGTGGTTTTGAAGATAGTTGTGTGGTGTTTATTCTTAATGTTGTGTATTTATCAATTAATCTAAATAGAAAAAATGAACAATTATCAATTACAATTAAAATGAAAATTGAAATTCCGTCATTTATATCACCAATATAAGCTGTCCATTTAAATTTACAATTTAAAAATATGTTGGGATTTTTGTATACTTCTGACGTATACTGAAACAGTCAAAAAAAAAAAAAACATAATGCACTTGTTTAATATGAGAAATGGTGACACAGTTTTAATATACGAAAATTTTAAAAATAAATAACAAAAAGTCCAGTGCACACAGTACACACTTACCTCCTGATGTAAACTTGGAGCCGTATGATTGCAGATGTGGTTTTCCATTGAAAAACTTCCTACTGCAGTGTCATACAAACAGAAAAGGTAAACAAACCCTAGCATTTTCAGTATTCACTGAACCAGTAAAGCTGCAGCTATTTCGTATTTATCAGAGGATACAATATCCGGACGACAAAATATTACCTGCAGGTTTGCAAGCTAATTTATCACCACCTTCCATCTGGATCGTAGCCAAACTCTAGAGGCAAGCAGCGTTTCAATGATGCTGATTTAATCCCATCATAAATTTCCATAATTGCTTTATTTTATCTTGCATGGTGGTTTATACCCGATATTTATAACAAACCTGACGGTCGCTGAGTCGTACATAACACAATGAATAATACAGAAACTTTTTAAAGCTTCAACGATCGTGAGTTGATAAGGTTATTTCTTTGTCCATTCTCTTTCCATGGAGGCCGTAAAACTTTGTCTTTAAACAGCCATTTTGTACAGTCCATCTTGTTTGCACTTTAGACTTAATTGTACCAATTAAAAAGAATATCAATAGAAAATATATTTTATATAAAATCAACTTTTATAAATATGTTGTCACATTCGACTCCCCACCAGAAACTATTATGCATTTTATATCTAAGAGTGCTCTCCCCTTCGTCGGTCCTCAATGCAAATAATATCACCCTTCAAAATAGTCTTGTGCGTTCAAAGAAATGACTTATGTTTAAGCCATATTAAATAAATCATAGTTATACAGATTGGGAACGGAACCTCGAAATTGGTAGACATCGTGGACGGAAGACGCAACATCTCAATACACGACCGTCGTGTTTTAAATAACAAGGCAGGGTTGTATGCATCATTTCGAAGGACAAAAGTTATATAGACCTAAATTATTTGTACGTGAAAAGTGTTAATCGATGCTATTTTTACTACAATATTTAACGTTGGATCGTAAAATTTTGCCTGGAGGCGTGGTTTGTCCCCCGAGTCCGACTTAGAAGTTTAGATGAGTGTCAGCCCCTGGGGAGCCCAATCAACCTACATAAGATGAGCTTTTTAATATGAAGGCGCGCGCATGTGTATGTATTGGGGGAGGGGAGCTAGGAACTGACATTTTGCATAGAGCCATTGTTTATTCTTTATCCCTGAGATGGACATAAGAAGTCAATTCCGCCTCCGGTTCTCCCCCCCCCCCCCACCTCGGCACCCACCTCACTCACATATATGATATAGAACGTAGAAAGCTGACATTTTGCAAGGAGACGTGTTTACCCCTGGGACAGATTTGGGAGAGGGGGTCAAAATGAGCATACTTCAAACTAAATTTTACATCAGTTGCTTTCGACATCCGGACCAAGCGAGATCTTTCTGTTAGTTAAAAGAAAAATAATAATAAATAAATGTTAATAACATAACCTATCAGCACAGGCACTATTAAAAAGCGCATGGGAGTGCTAGTTCAGGATCACGTGATGTTAATATAACACTCTATTAGCAGTGTACACGACAGAATTGCCTCCTATACAGTGCATTATATTTGAATTTTTTAAAAATATTTTGTTAAATATCTTTTGTTTGTGTTTATTTTTATATAATGTATTTATAACCGATGTAACTTGAAGTCCTGGAAACGCTTACACAAATATGTTTAAATTAAAACCAGCTTTCAAACACACTGAATGTCAATGGATGCTTTCTAATTAAAATTAGTTCAAATATTCATTGAAACTATAATATTACTAATCTATATGACATTATTTTATACGCCTGTGTACTTTGGACAATGGTCCATTGGATTGTTGACTGGATTGTTGACTGGATTATTGACTGGATTGTTGACTGGAGCATTGACTAGATTGTTGACTGGAGTATTGACTGGATTGTTGACTGGAGTATTGACTGGATTATCGACTGGATTTTTGACTGAGTTTTTGACTGGATTGTTTACTGGATGATTGACTTCATTGTTGACTTGAGTATTGACTTCATTGTTGACAGGATTATTGACTAGATAATAAGGGTGCCACAATAATCTAACACCGGCACACCTCTTCGCAAATTAGTGATTTGCAGACGTTTAGAAATGTTATGCACAAAAAAAAAGTGAGTTTAGTGAGATAAAGCAAGATATGCCAATCACACCTGTAGTTGGACTGGATTGTTGACAATTTTTATTTGGAGATATTGGAATGTTGCTTGCAAACCAGGCGATACCCTGGTAGTTAAATATTGATAGTTTCAGAAACCATGCTGATGCGGCAAAAAAATCTTTTAAATAAAATAAGGCGCTTTATTGCCAGTGACTGAAGTATTGAAGTATTGAAAACAGCACGGCTAATGAGTTTGCATGAGGTGAAATGTACACTACTTTATAGTAATATATTAATCCTATCTGTCCATAAGGGCATTAAAAGGCATATATAAAACAATCAGCCAGCAGACATAATGTATAATATAATGCCTACTTTACAGCCAGAGGCAGTTAATAGCTGAATGGTCCAATGTACACAGAATCAAGACAATTTAACGGCCCAAAATAGGATCAAGGTGACACTCGATAGCAAAATTTAACTTTAGCGAGGTCTTTCTGACATTAAAGGGTATATTTTAATTTTTTAAAAAAACTTGTTGTCATGACAGTATCGATTGTAGAATAAAATATGGAAACACCGATACATTTGGCAATTAATTTAAGTTTCTCATACTAATGAAAACCTCAAAGCATTTTACAATCCTCAGGGAATGGGGTAGTGGGTGTAAAGAAAACACTTCCATCTCTCAGCAGCAGCGGTTTCAGGCTCGAGTCCCAGTCTCCTATTTGCCAGACCAGAAACTATCACCACCCGACTCGGTCATTTATTTCTTTTTGTGTTGTAAGGGTGGAACATCATATATATCAATTTCATGTTCTAGTATCAATATCAGTGAAAACAATTCTTTGGTTGATATGTCACACACACACACACACGCGCGCATACGCCACACAAACGCACGCACGCACACACACACCATACCACACTCGCGCGCGCACGCACACACACACCACACACTCGCATGCACACACACCACACACTCGCGTGCACGCACACACACCACATGCACACACCACACACTCACACACAAACGCACACACACGCACACCACACACTCGCGCGCGCACACATAGACACACTCCACACGCGCGCGCGCACACACACACACACACACACATCACACACACACACACACTCGCGCACGCACGCACACACACACATCACACTCGCACGCACACACACCACACACACACACACGCACGCGCACACTCACACACACACTTCTTTCTCTCTCTTATATGTATACACACACGCACGCACGCATACCTTGCATATTTTGTATTTTATTAGTCGATATTTCTCTTTTTTCCTTCGGCAAAATATCTGGTTGCACTAACTTTAGCACATTTCATTATTTAAATATTCACTGTGGTGCGAAACCAGTGCATGACCTGTACAGATCGGTTCTAAATGAAACTAGTTTGCTAGCTGGTAATTTCTGTCAAGAAAGATAACTGTTGCTGAAGCCAGAATAAGATTTCTGACAAAACCTCACCCTATGTTTTCGCACAGATTTTCAATAGTATGTATCCTCCCTAATCTAAAATAAATCCTAATTTCGGGTTCATTCCTCGAAAATCCTGATATAAATAAATGGAATACAGCTCAAGTCACTCACCACTGATACTTTGCTTTTAACGCTTGAGTGGTTATGCCATTAGTGCTGATCGATTGTATGTGCTATGTATTGCTGGTTGCCATAGTTTTAGATAAATGATCCTGATAGTATTTTTATATCGTTTATTTTATGCGCTGAAATAATCGTGACTGCAAGTATTAGCTGCATTTGCTTGTTGTCATAGATGTCGAAATGTTATGGGTGGTTGGTTATGGTTGCTTTGTTGTCAGGATTCTGCCACTAACAACAGTAGTATTTGCCGGATGCTAAGGATTTCGATGAATATGATCTGTTATAAATATATATGCTGTCTGTCATCAAAGTCGATCAACATTTGTAGTTATTTGAAATGTTTCAATTTATGTTGGTGTATATAAATGGACACACTTTCTTCTTGTCATCAGTATCGAGAAATATTTGTGGTTCAATTGAAATGTTCCAATGGATGTTGACCTACATAAGTGGACACATTTTTTGTTGTTGTCATCAGTATCGAATAATAACTGTGGTTCACTTAAATGTTGAAATAGACGGTTGTTGTTGTTGGGGGAGGAGTGTATTTTTGTAACTTATCTGACTGGACACACTTTCTTCTTGTCATCAGTATCGAATAATAATTGTGAGTTCTAATGAAATGTTACAATGGATGTTGACCCATATAACTGGACGCACTTTTTTCTTGTAATCAGTATCAAATAATAATTGTGGTTATGTTTTTCTTTGTTTCCAAATTATAAAACTGTCTGATAGAATGTATTAGCTTGGTGGAGTATATCTCGAATAGGTAGGAATATTACCTGATTGCCAAAGATGGCGACCAGTATCTTTATAATTGCATGCTTTCGTAGATGCTAATCAATACAGCTGGAAATATTTGCTTGCTGAAATAGATCTCGTCCAGTAAAGATGATTAATTTATTTTATCTCCATACCTACTGATCCATATGATTCAATATAATTTTTCTGCTTGTTGAAATAAACTCAAAACAGCACGGACGATTGCACATGGTTTTTTTAGTGTTGATATGAGAATTGTCTGCTGGTGGAAATGGATGTAGAGCTATAGAAAATTGTACTTATCTTGTTGGTAAAGATGAATATAATTTTGTTGGAATATGTTTGTTTTCTTTGCCACAAATATTAGTCATCATAGACATGGCATATCTGTCTTCAGAATGATATATCCAAATTATTACGTCATATATTAATGTAATTACTGTTGTAATATTCATTTTAGGTGGTATGCTATTTATAGTAAGAAGAAAAGAAATGGAAAGAACGAAAAGGTGAGTTAACTATGTATTTAGCGAGAACTTATGGCTTTAAACCTATAACCAACGGTCTAATAGTAGTGGACGGAACACTGAGAGCTTACAATACAAGAATTACGTCATAGGTTATAAATCAAAGACTGACAATGAATGAAAGTTGGAAATGAAAAAACAAAATAGTCACTAGGTATAAACGAGTGTAAAGTACAGGCACAGTTGTCCTGCTTAACCACTATGAACTGTATTAGAAAGAGTTTACTCTTTTCACACACAGTTAGTCGCAATCACATCATGTACGATTTCACTATAGGCCTACCGTTAGTCGCAATCACATCCTCCTCTCTCTCTCTCTCTCTCTCTCTCTCTCTCTCTCTCTCTCTCTCTCTCTCTCTCTCTCTCTCTCTCTCTCTCTCTCTCTCTCTCTCTCTCTCTCTCTCATTTAGAGAGTGGGATGCACTAATATGGCAAGTCATTTGTCTTTCTGAGAGTAAAATTAACTATTTCCAGGTAAGGTATATTTCATTTGAAGTTTTGATTAAATCATATTTTGCATCTGAATTCCTAGAAGTATGATTTAGGAATGACATTGTTTCTACTTCCAATGAGAATTGTTGGGTCAAAGCTAATCTCGATTTCTATTTATTTATTAGCTTGAGTTCATGAGTCATAAGAAGACTCAGATTGCCGTTGAAGGACAACGACAGCCATCAGCTTCATGCATGCCCATAGCACGTGACAGCAACAGGACCAAGGCCCATAACTCTAGTTTCAAATCCACTCGCTACAGACGACCACCGATCCAGTTACACTGTAGTGGCAGATTCATTAATATTATTACATATTATTTAATTATTGGTGAGTTGAAAGCCGAATTATCTGATTAAATCCACTATATATTTTATATATGACTCAGATTTAAAAAAAAATTTCAGTTAAAAAAAATGAAGTGAAAGGCTTTTCTACTAAAATTTGAAGGTCGAGTAGCCTACATTGTTCTGTTGCTTTGTGGGTGACACAGTATAAGTTCTTTCAACCAACATTTATAACTATACTGAAAAGTTCTTTCTACCAAGTTTCATATCTATGTGACCTTGGGGTTCTCTTAAATACAGGGCAGATTTTAAGAAAAATCAAAAGGTTTTTTTCATAAGTGCCGGGCCAGATTTTGAATGAGGCAAATTGAAGATTTTCTGCCTGACACTTGTAAGCCCTCCATGCAGGACTAAAGAGTGAAGTAAATTTAGAGATTTCTGCCTGGTACTTGTGAGTGTCATAGCAGAGTGTTTGTTGTTTTGCTCAAGCACTGATTAGTGTTGGGTGTGGAGATAGTTCAAGGTGACAACTAAAATATGTACACATCAAGGGAAACAACCCAGCTAAACAGAAATTCCGAGTCGAACAGGATATTGTATTTGAATAATCTATCAAAATTAACTACTCTTCCCCCACCCACCCCCAATTTTCGTGTTATTAACTGCTATAGAAATGCCTACTTTTATAACCAATATGCGCCCTATGAACAATTAATCAGATTTACCGAGTGGATATCAATCTTTGCAGGATTTCTGTTAGGCTGAGACTGCTTGTCTGCTGGAACGTCATCAGAAATCAGATATTTCATTTCACCCACCAACGGAAGACGGTTGAAGGTGTGCGCCAAACCGGTGCCACCTTTTCACCCCCTTCCGCAAGCCCTCCAGTCCTCCACCTCGGGACGCAGTGTGAGGCTGGGGTTCCCACTGGAGCACTCAGATAACATCTTTTGACGAAATGATCAACGCAAGCTCCAGTGGTGACGTTAAAACTATAGCGTAACCACCAACACCACCCGTATTCTTTCATTTAATTAACTTCGCAATTTTTTAACAGAAATATGAGTTGAGAGATCAAGCTTTGTTTTGATGATGATCTCAGATTGAAAATGAGTTTTGTGTGAATATTATATCTTGACATGACCATATTACATATAGCTCAGTTGGTGGATAAAATGGACAGGACAGCTACTGCTTTTGGTATTGAAATCAGTGCAGAGATGACCAAATTGATGACCAACAACACCAGAGGCATCGGCACTGACATCATGAAGTGACTCAATGGGACGACCAAAAAGTACGACCAAAAAGTTTTATTTGACAATAAAAGGTGCAAGATCTGATGCTATGTCATTTGCCGCTGGAATTGCTTTTCTCTTTCATGGTATTTCTTTTCTTTTCTTTTTCTTAGGGGTGAGGCATCTTGAGTATTAGCAATGTTAAATATTTTCACTATCGCATGTTACTTACTCTTCATCTGTGGCTTGACTTGGGCTCCTGCAGTGGTATTTTTTTTTATCCTGTAAAAAAAAGCTTCCAATGTTTCTTTGACAGTTCCTGCTTACTTTTGGATATTTGTGCTGCCTTTGTTTATATCCCCCTATCTGTTGTTCCTTCCCTCCCCCCATCTTCCGCTTTTAGGTTATGATTTATCAGCTCTGTTACCTGTATACATCGTCCAGCTTCAACATTTTCTCAGTGCTTTGTCAGTTTTAAAATGTTATTGAGAGCGTTTTCAATTTTTCTGTTTCTATTTTTAAATGTTGGGTAATATTTTTACAGATGGTGATTGTCGCTCGGTAATGATAAATCCTTGAGTGCTTGGTGAATAGCAATTCTTCCTGGGATTGGTTCAAATGGCCACAATCCTCTCAATGTCTGAGTTCTTGCCTTGTTATATGGCCTGGTAAGTCTTTACTTTTGTGTGCTGCACACTTTCCAAATTTGCTTTGCAAGGGGCTGAGGTGGTTTCTTTGAGTTTGCATGTGTTTTCATTTTCTCTGCCCTGTCTTGCTCAGATTTTTGTGGAAAGTAGGCCTGTCAGTTCCACTTGCTGTCCGCGAAAGTGATTAAAACAGTAGTAAATAGTATTTGTGGGGAGTGCTCACATCTTACGTCGACTTCACGTGAAAGTGATTCAAACAGTAGTAAATAGTATTTGTGGGGAGTGCTCACATCTTACGTCGACTTCACGTGAAAGTGATTCAAACTGTAGTAAATAGTATTTGTGAGGAGTGCTCACAGCTTACGTCGACTTCACGTGAAAGCATGGGAATGTGGGGGCTGGGGTGGGAAGTGAAACTCTCTGCTGGTACACTTCGCCCTTTGTGTGTGTGTGTGTGTGTGTGTGTGTGTGTGTGTGTGTGTGTGTGTGTGTGTGTGTGTGTGTGTGTCTCTCTCTCTCTCTGCTGACTGTTGCTTTTTCTTCTTCTTCTCTTGCATGTGTTTCTTTTCTTGGCTACTTTCGTCACCTTGCAGTGGCTGATAGCCTTTAGGCATTGCTGAAACGGCGGGTGTTATGTGGGCGGGGCATTTTACCAAGATCCCAAGTTAGTACCATACCAAAACTTAGATACACACGTCCGGGATGTTCTCCCTCTCTGTATCACACACACACACACACACACACACACACACACACACACACACGTACCGCCGATAATGTTTTTGTCTATTACTGGTGATTCCTGTACTGTTATTGTTGTTGCTGTTGTTGTTTATTTGTTACTCCTAAGTTTTAATCCTTAAAACGGTGTCGGTTGTCATATCTCCTTGGTGGTGGTGAGGAAGCAAGCGTAGATCTAACATGTATATATCAGTGATTCAAACACATTATCTCCCTTGTATACCCTCCCCTTTTTATTCGTTGTGAGTGTGGGGTGGGGTCTGGGGACGGGCGTGTACGCTGCGCATATAATTGCGGTCAAGGATCATAACAAAAACAAACTTTCACCTCGCGTGCTTTAGTAGGAAAGGAGGTGAATTTTAAAAACCAGTTTTCCTCTCTTCCCCCTTTTTCTCTCCTCACTCTTTGTAAGACCTCAAAAGACAAAGTTTATTCGCTTGTCTCCCTGTATGTCCTTTTAACAGGCACGTTTTCTCTGACAGACGACACAGTGATCCTAAAGGCAACATGCCCTGGAGATGAGTTTCCATATACTCACATAAGCAAAGAAAAAACCCATACACAAATATATACAAGGACTCACCCACTCACCCACACATACATACCCTCCAATGCCATTCTGTTTTACATTTCACCACAAAGTAGCTTGTTGTATCGCAAAATGCAAAACCGCATTTAATTTTGATTTTGTTTTGTTTTACTGTTTTTTAAAAAAAACAATTAACGTAAAATGTTGATCTTTTTGTATCAGTTATGGATCAGATTTTCATAATTTATTCTCAATGATAAGCCCCTGATTTACATTTGAAACGAAATACAATCACCATCTCATCATCATAACGAAAGAGTGAAATTATGTCTTATTTGTGTCGGTATATACATTTTATGAGATAATTCTAGCATTGCATTAAAACGTGACATTAATGCAATTGCCTTTCGGAGTTTTGTTTTTGAAAAAAAAGCCACTTTTTTGCACTTCTTATTTCGTGGGTGGCATGACGTCATTTGCAATGCCTTCTAAGGAATACAAAATACTGACTCCAATTTATTTTAAGGCGAATATAACTTGTATAAGCATATACTTATAAACAAAATTGTGTGTGGAGGTGTGGGTGGGATTAAGTGTGTGGGACGGATTTTGTGGCTATGTATGTATGACACACCCTCACACAGACACAGATATACATATATCTACGTGTAGTTACATTTTCACGTACATTCATGCACACTTCTCATTACTGTATTTTGGGACTCAGTGCATTATGACATTAAACAATATAAAAGTAGTGATGTAATAGTGAAATGCAAAGTTCCTAGTTGTAACAACTCTCAACAGACGACAAATCTCCAGGTTGCTAATTTGTGACGTAATTTATAGTTGCTAAATGTCATTTTTTTTAAATCTGTATTTTTATGTTTGATAACGTTCAAAGTCTGCAGACGCTGCTGTAGTAGGGAAAGTCTGTAGAATTTCCAGGATATCCGTGAATGTGCATAAATACAGAACAAATCGGTTGCAGGCTTTAAGGCGGGTAGTAGGGGTTAAGACATTTAAACATTTATGAAAGTACAATGCCCGACATTAATAAAATCAATATTCTTATGTGCGACCGTGACCCTTTAACACAGGTCTTAATATATTATAACAAGATTGACAGCATCACCGGTTGTTTCTGCTACTCCTACCTCAAGAACACCGAGTTCACTCACAATCTGTGAAGACGAAACGTCCTCAACAGAACAACCACATCGACCAAGCTTCTGTATGATCACTGACCGCTATGGATAATAGCCAAGTGTTTAAAGCTTAGAAACCACAACAGATAATAACAGGAAATGCATCGGTACTCTTCATTACTTAACTATGTGTTACACGTACACTTTACTTCAGAGTAGTTCAACGTTCGGTGTGTGCTGTTAAACAGCGTGAGTAAATGCCTGATTACTCTTATAAATATCTATTCTCTAATCGGGAGACAACTCTACGTATTTCACTGATGCTGGTTACCGATCTTTGTCTGCCCCTCGAGCGCATAAATTGTTGACGGCAGGTAATTAAGTTCTAAATTAATAATTCCTGAATTAATCACTTTAAATCCCACACAAGAATGTGACTGGTGGTTCGTAAAAAAGAAAAAAAGAAATGTAATTAATAAATAAACAAAGATCAAGCAACACTCCCTCCCTCAAAAATAAATAAATAAATAAATAAATAACAAAAGCAAAAGTTAATCAACGATGCAGCACTGCCTCATGAGCCCACCCGATCTGACATCATGCCCCACAAGGGTCGACAAGTAGTATGTCTATATTTGGAAACTCGATGGAAAACAGTGCTGCCTCATGTCAACAGCTGTGCTACGTCACAGTTTGACCTCATAATGCGAGCACTGTCCGTGAATTGATTTGTCGCCCTTGGACGAGGCCAGGTCGGAAGTGCAGCCCGGCGTTCCTTAAACTTACTTTTCGCTCTGCGTGACTCTTTCGTCAATTGTACTATTGTATCTTGAACCGCATCATCATTTAGCATAAGGTATTTGGGTTATGCAGAGATCAATCGTGCATTTGAGCTGCCGTTGGCGATGATGTGTGGTAGAGTTAGGAGACCTTGCCGCGCAGTTTATTAAATTGTGTGGTTGCGGATTTGTTCGTGTTCTTGGTTCAAGTTCCTGAAGTCCCAGTCTATTGTGTTTGTATGCTCACGCTGCAGGGCGTAAAAAAATGACCGTGTCACATGTATAGTGTGTTTTCTAAGCCGCATTCCAAAAAGTAAATGTTTGTTGTTGCTTATGTTTTTATTTTATATCCACCACCACCACCACCATCACCCCCGATAAATTAATTGTACACATCCCATTCAAATCACATGTCATCTGACGACAGTGTAAGGCCGAACGTATTCATCACACAGAAGTTTTTGGTGTCAACAAGTATTTCAGGTGTTGTCATTAAAAGCGCGCAAATTAATTTACACTTAATAGCTGGACCAAAACTTGTGATGGAAGGGGTAGGGAGTAGAGGAGGAAGCGCACACTTAAGATTTACTTTTAAAAGTAATTTCCTCTTCCTACACTTGGTTCATTTTCTCGCACAAAGTTACTATTATCCCTGCATACCGCAAACCCACCTGCCCACTCGTACATATACGCACAAAACACACGCGCTTCTGTAGAACAGTAACGTGACGTCACAAGCAAAGCAGTGGTTGACGCGCGGCGGGGTTTCCTCTTGTGCGGCCGTTCCCAAACGGCCTTGTCATCTTGATCCGGATTGGGTGACAGAAAGCCAACAGCCGTAAATTTCTCAACGGTGACGCGGCGCGCGCTAGTAGATGTCTAATTAGAATTTCACGCTTGTCGTTCGGCATATCAGAGTCATACATCGTAACAGACGGATTTACCATGGCCCGAAGAGAGATTCAGTGAGTATCGCATCGCTATTAACCATTTAAACAAGCACTTAGTCGATTGATTGAGATTAATTTATTTTCAATTGAGTGAGTCACCCTGATCACTATTATGATTTGATATATGTGTAATGTTTGAATGCTAATTATATCACTGCTCTGCCTGTTAATTTTAGCGAATATATTGCTTAGGTGAGACATGGATGAGAGCTAAGCGATCTCTGAGTGAAACACGTCATTCTTGTTTGTATGCTGCACACGACTCATTTCTTAACATTACGTTTTAACATCGACAAGCCTCGGTTCATGAATCGATCATTTTCTCTCAACCTACCTGGGTATCGCTTCGCCTACCTGCACAGTCTCGAGTGAAATTTCATTTTCCGGGTGCTGTATTGGGTGCAAGGTTTCATAAAAGAGGCCTCTAGGTGACAAACACCTCGATTTAAAAAAAAAAATCACTTATGTGATATCTGTTCGCGGGGTTTCAAACTATTTTTAACTTGTCACTATCCTACAAGAAAAATCTTATGTAAACGTAATATTGCCTTAAAAGTGAATGACGAAATATAGCGTGGTGAAATAAAGTGTACTATTTAGTTATTAGCAGCAATCTCTACTAATTCCTTTCTCAAGCAAATCGTAATTATGAACTTATCGACCTATTATCAAATAGGCCGATTTCAGTTAATACAAAAGAACAAAAGTAGAAGCAAAAAAAAAAATCAGTAGTTATTTTGCATTATTTTTCTTTAAATATGCGGTAGAATATGTGTCTGTGTCCTCCCCCCCCCCCCCCATGAGTGTTAAAATCAGTACATTCATTTAATACACTGGCGTAATGCAGGTCTAAACGATTATCCAAACAATGGGTTGTTGCTGCTGCTGCCTCTGTAAAACCTCAGCGAATGAACAAGCACTGAAAACACGATATGTTAGTACCGGAGAACGCAGTCTGTAAAACAGTGTGGATTACAGCGAACGGACAGTTAACAAAATAAATAAAAAATAGAGCGATTAATGTTAAAGAGAAAATCTTTAATATTGCCTACGTCCACAAGATTACTTCATGAACACCACGCGCCAATTCAAAGTGACAAAGCCGCTCTTAGCAGTCATAATTAGACAAATACATTTCGTTTTCTTTTAACTGTTAACATTTCATATGTTGATTTAATATAATAACTGAATGCTTACCTAAAAGACTGGCCAGTTATCGAGGTTGATAAATAAAATCAATGAAATCGGAAATCTTGACAACCCCGAAACACAGCAAGCCTTGACGGAAAACGAGCTTACAGGACACTTTTCGAGTTAAGCTAATAGCATACTTTTCAAGTTAATAAACAAGGTTATATTATACTTTTCAAGTTAATAAACAACTAATAGCATATTTTTTTCAAATAATAAACAACCAAATTGCATACTTTTTAATAAACAAGCAAATAGCATACTTTCAAGTTAAAAAATACAAGCAAATGGCATACTTTACAAGATAATAAACAAACTAATAGCATACTTTTCAAGTTAATTAACGAGGTAATAGCATACTTTTCAAGTTAATAACAAGATTGTTGCACCCTTTCAAGTTAATGAACAAGCTAATGGCATGCATTTCAAGTTAATAAACAAACAAATAGCATATTTGTCAAGTTAATAAACAAACTAATAACTTATGTTTCAAGTTAATAAACAAGCAAATTGTATACTTGTCAAGTTAATAAACAAGCTAATAACATACGCTTCAAATTAATAAACAAGCTAATAGCTTATATTTCAAGTTCATACTTTTATAGCTATTGTACACCAATAGACAATTACTTCTGTTTATAAAGACCGCTAATCAAAGGAGAAATGGACGTAGTGGAAATGTTCAATCTCTCGCTTGTGTGGGAGACCCCTATTTTCTCTTTTCACTAGGCTAAATTGGGAGCAATTTGCATGAATGTGTCTGTGTGAGTGTGTCTGTTCAAGTAGTGACCAAGATTTATTGACTCGGAAAGTTCGGGTATCTTGTTACATCGGGAAGAGATGCTGTTGAGATTGACGTTAAACAGGGTGGACGCCAGCGACACCCGAAACTCACGTACTATGATGCACTACAAGAGCAAGGAAGAAGAAGCTGGTGTTGATCTTGATTATGTTGATGATGAAAAATAAAGGAGAGAAAAGACAATAGAAGAAAAATGTTTATGAAGTAGACGACGAAAACATAAATGAAGGAGAAGTTGATAGCAGATAAGCGAACGAAAATTAAATTTCTTTCCTTTTGACCATCCTGCAACTCAGTGTTCGATGTGTACTTACATACACATATACACAACACACTCACTCACACATACACACTCTCATACACTCATACATATATGCACTCACACATTCATTCTTGTACACACTCACTTTCACACTATACCCACTCGCACACGTACATACTCATACACATACCTACACACATACACACTCATACACGTACTGTCTCACACATACACATATATACATATACACACGCTCGCACACATATACTCACAAGCTCACGCACACATGCATACCTCTTCTGACTTGCCTATCTAAAACAAATACATTTTCTCATATATATAATTTATTGGGCCTTTTCGCCCTATTCGCCACTTCTCTGTAGTTTTTGTCTGGGCTTTTTAAATCACTTTGCTACTAAGTGGAGCAAACAGTGAGCAGCGATTTATGTCCCCTGCTATCAATTGTCACCGGAGATTGCGTAGTATTAGTCCATTATTTTTATATGACTAGAGATCATTTGCAATGCTCTTTTTTGTGAAAGTCGCATAGATTATGAGGTGTAAGCGATAGCTTTAGCATGAAGCCGCTTAGTAAATCCGTTCTCCTTACTTCGAAGTGATAATTAAGACAAAATTTATGTACGCAATGAAAGCACGTGAACTATGACACAACAATAAGTACTCAGTGAAAGTACATGTAATATGACATAACTATAAGTACTCAGTGAAAGTACATGTAATATGACAAAAAAATAAGTACTAAGAAATGCATTGTACCTTTCATTTGTTTGGAAACATTCGTTGATTCCCTACACACACACACACACACACACACACACACACACACACACACACACACACACACGCACTCACACACACACACACACACACACACACACACACACACACACACACACACCTCGAACAGAGTGCATGCACGTACACTTACAGTTTACGACTGTACCCGAAAAAATTCGGTACCATTTGAATCCTGCCGTTACAGTACTAAAGTATACTATCCTCTGCTTTAATGTACTGTGCTCTACTTCACTATACTATGCTTTACTTCACGATAAGGAACCCTGCTTCACTATGGTATGCTCTACTTCATTATATTATGTTCATCATCGCAGTCGTCATTTGTCATTCAGTGCAGGCGAAACAAACCAAATGGAATATGATTGATTTTTTTTTAATTTAAAAAAAAAAAGATAATAGAGAAATGGCAAATGCGCACGTGCGTGTGTGTACATAACAATATAAGTGTCTAGACCTTTAACTTTTGATATCAGATCGTCTGCCTTCTATTCTCTCTATATATGTCTTACTGCGTGTAATGAAATAGTTGCAACTAATTATAATTATTAAAGAGGAAATTAGTTGTCACAATTTGACATCGTCTCTTCATATAATAAGAATCGTGCCAGGTTGTCCACCAGTCTTGGTGGGTCGCATCCAGTTTTGAAAATAAAGCCAACAATTCCATCTGTCTCTGACCCAGTTTTGAAAATGAAGCCAACAATTCCGTCTCTGACCCAGTTTTGAAAATGAAGCCAACAATTCCATCTGTCTCTGACCCAGTTTTGAAAATAAAGCCAACAATTCCATCTGTCCGTGACCCAGTTCGAAGCTGACTCTCGGACCTTGCGTCAGATTCCGTGATTTTAGCTTGCCGTTAAAACTGATAAAAGAAAACCATCTGAGAGAACTTCATTGACATACAAAAATTCCTGCAAATATTTCATAGTGCCTAGAGTCTTACGTTCTGCATGACGAATTACGTTAATAAACAAACGCGACAGGGACACGAGCTCTGAGTGTCAAATCTCGCGAGGCTTTGGCTAGTCCATCTATCATTGACTACTATAGATGTAGGAGGGACCTGTCTGGTTAGATGCCGTCTGCTGTTTATGCAATGCGGTGTTTTTTCTTATTGCTCACGTTTTCTCGCGGAGTTGACAGTCAAGGCAAATGTGCACTAAGACGTTTTCAATATTTGCCTAGTGAAAATACTTTTCATACAGTAGCTGTGCACATGCACATTAACTGTGGTGTCTTTGAGCTTATGATACAGTTGCTGACTAAATGTAGATTACCGGTGGTGTCTTCGATCAATATTTAGTGAAAGAGCTCTCGGTACGTTTGTATCACCTATGGTTCCTTTCATCTTTTGTAACAGTTACTGACTAAATGTGCGCTGATTGTTTCTTTCATCTTTTGTAACAGTTACTGAATAAATGTGCGCTGATTGTTTCTTTCATCTTTTGTAACAGTTACTGACTAAATGTGCGCTGATTGTTTCTTTCATCTTTTGTAACAGTTACTGAATAAATGTGCGCTGATTGTTTCTTTCATCTTTTGTAACAGTTACTGACTACATGTTACATTAACTATGTTTTTTCAATCTTTTGGTACGTTTGTTGACGAACTGTATAAAACCAATGCAAATTAATACCTACAATGCAAAAGTGGAAAACAAGAGGATTCAAATATGTTTAGAACTCCAATTTTTAAATTTATTTTTGAGGGTTCCAATGAAAATAGAGTCCAAATAAATTAGAGTGCAAAAGAAAATGGCATTCCAAATGAAACCAGCAGTTCAAATGAAGACAGAGTGCAATTGAAATCTGCAAAAGTTTGAAAGCTGCTAAACCAAGAGAAAATAGAGTGAAAATAAATGAAAATACTAGTTCGTTTGAAAATAAAGGTCAAAAGGAAAGTAAAGATCCAGATACGAATAAATGTCCAAGAGAAAGCAGAGTCCAAATGAAAATAGCAGTTCATATGAAAATACAGGTCTCTTGAAAAATAAAGGCTTTCTTTTCTGAGCTGTAGCTGGTTCCGCTTAACATAATGACACCTGGGTTACAGCAATCCAGATATTAGTAAAACCTACAAAACATAATTTATTATCTCGTGTACCATTAATTTATGTTTATTAGTTTATAGCTTGCTTGTCTTTTCCAATCTGTTGATAGATAATGAGCAATTATTAATTAAAATAGGAAAAAAAAAAAACGTGGCAAAGTAATAAATAAATCACCAGAATTAATTGATGTTGATATTTTTTTTCTTTCCTTCGGGTGTATTTTTTTGTTGTTGCCGCAATATAAATGACTTGATTGAAACATGATCATATTACTGTCAACGCCCGTGTTGATGGTTATCTACCTACCTTGTTTTTTGTGTACGTACACGTGTTTGACTTAAAGTGTAGGTAACACAGACATTGTTCTTAATGTGTTTTATTTTTCTACTTCACGGTCCATGGAATACTGATAGAAATAATAGGCTAATCGACGAACTGTGTCGACAGGTTTTTCTTGCATCAATTCACATCTGTTGCCATCAAAATGTTAATTCCCTCTCTACAGCTCAGAATTGAATAAGACACTGTCAACTACTACAAGAAAAAAAATATATATATTCAAGTCTGTTTACTTTTTAGACTAAGAGCAATTGCAAACGTTTATGAAAATTAATGTTAAATGATCGGTCAATCTGTACGTGTACACAAATTGAGAGGAGGGAGAGTGGAAATAAGATTTCAGGATAACTCTAAAGGAAAGATGAGAGAGAACTCTTTCCTTTGCCTTTCTTCCAAGTAAAAATGATGATGGATTTAGTGAAAGACATAATGAAACGAATTCAAGACAATATGGAACACATTTCTATAAATAAATGCAAAAATCGACAGACCACCATATAGTTCCCTTTCAATTCTTTTATACTGTGAAGAATTTATTTACACGTGTTTATTTTAATTGATTTTTTTCTTTCACTCCTTTCTGACACGAAGACAAGCGCACGGCAATTATCTTTAGGAAGTCTCAATGATATACACTCAAGAAAAACGAAATATTTTAAGCATCACTTGATAAATATATTATACAGAGATTGATTGGGCCGGTCGATCAAATCGATCACTCGCTTCCTTTTGTAACTACTCTCGACATATTTTGTTCCTGTAACTACTCTCGACAGATTTTGTTCCTGTAACTCGACAGATTTTGTTCCTGTAACTACTCTCGACAGATTTTGTTCCTGTAACTACTCTCGACAGATTTTGTTCCTAGTAACTACGCTCGAGAGATTTTGTTCCTGTAACTACTCTCGACATATTTTGTTCCTGTAACTACTCTCGACAGATTTTGTTCCTCTAACTGCTCTCGACAGATTTTGTTCCTGTAACTACACTCGACAGATTTTGTTTCTGTAACTACTTTCAACAGATTTTGTTCCTATTTCGCAATCGAAATATGCATTGATTTTGTTTCTGTAACTACTTTCAACAGATTTTGTTCTTTTAACTCTCGACAGATTTTGTTCGTATTTCGTAATCAAATATTCGTTGATTTTGTACTTAAATTGCCTGTACGTGCTCCACATTAAACTCTCTCTTGGCTCCAAACCAAAACTATCTTTACACATTCGACCCAGTTAAATACAACAATCGATTTGTTTCTGCTCCACTTCAACTGGCAACATTCGCTGATTCCACGGTCTGCCGCTATAGTAACAATGATAACAGTTATGCTGATAAGTATCTCCACACTCGATTTCAATTATTCGGCCTGGCCATCGACTTGGCTGTTGACCGAAAACATAATCTCATGCACGTGCGATTAGGAGTCTGATGAACATATTCAATATTGAGCATAGTGCATTTACTAAGCACTTTAAAACTAATGTCCATGGATACATGTAACATTAGACATTTTGATTGGTTGATTTGACCCCACCAACCCCAACATAAGGATAAAGTTCTATTTAGTAGAGAATAAACGACATTGGACTCGTCTTAGAACAACCGTCTACTGATATCTATGATTTATATGTCGTTGTCTCTATCAAGCCGGGACAAGTGACTTATTTCCCTTAGTTAAAATGGCCGCAGTGTGGAACAGATCAAAGAGATGTCAGTTGGGCTGTGCGGAATTTAACCCAGAATTGTTGATTCATAGATGATGGAAAAGCCGTGGTGATTCATTTCAAGACTATGCTGAACGTTAAAGATGAGTTTGCCTCATGGAAAGATATTTGATGCTCGTCCGTTGTGGTGGCGTTTACATAGCGGACGACCATTCACGCGTAGCCTTATCTAGAAACTGGGGGCCCGAGAATGGCAATGACAGGAGTCGCACGGTTCGTGTTGAATGAATAGACTCTTATGTTCATCTGGAGTGGGGAAACCCCGCTTCGCATCCTATCCGAGTGATTTGAAATGGCAAAGAAACGCCCTGTGCTGAGCAAGGCCTCAGAAAAGAATTGCCCTGTAATGTGTCGTTCAATCTAGAAATAACAATAGGCGTGGAATCCTTCACAATTGAGCAAAGGACGATAATTCGATAATTAGACTAAGGAATTAACTATGTTATGGACATTATGAAAAGAAGAAAAAAGACTCTACTATCCTAATCACAATGCGTTTCAGAAATAGGTATAATTAGACGAAGGGGTTAATGAATATTCAGCAGAGAAGAAAAAAATGAATGCTATAGTATCCCATCACAATGCGTTTCTAATACAGTCTATACGAGAACTATATATTAATATTTTTGTTAACATGACACCCGCGAAGCCTTAAAACATCTGTTATGACAAGTATACACTGACTGAATACAATGCATGAATCTCATTAAAGACCATAAATTGCCTTGTATTGGACCTGTTTATGAAACTATTTATACGCATTATTACGCTCGGTATTGCACACAACTGAACGTAGCACTAACACGTTCAAGAATTAATGTTTTATCCACGTTAGGTCGCCGTTCTATTAATGAGCCAATGAAGTGATTGGCCCTGCATGTGTTAACGCGTGAGTATGGAGCGAAGAATACTTATGGACGATGATTTTATTGAAGAACTTATTTATCCTCGTTCCTCCCAACCACACACTTATTTATCCTCGTTCCTCCCACCCCCGCCCCCCACCCCCTTTCGACACGAATTTCTCCTTCTCTGCTTGCTGTTGTAACGGAAACCCCAAATAAAATATGTTTGCCCAACAGTATTGTCTCCCTTGTCCCTCTCCTTTGTGTGACGTCATCGTCACCAAGAAGCAATATAGCCGCAAAGTTTGGGTCAGCACGGCATACGCAGTCTTATTTCATAACAGTCGTTTTTCAACTTTTATCCGTTATTCAGACCCGACAGTTATTATTTCGACTTAGGCAAATAACACTTAGACATCGAGTGTCGTAAACACGTGTCATGCTTAACGGCTTTCCGATTCTAGGAAGGAAGGAAATGTTTGTGTTTATAATCAATTGTGCCAAATACTATTGTCGCGGTACAGTGATATATGATGTATTTTATGTAACCTACTCTCTGGACATCTAAGGTCCCACAACATGTGATGTATTTTATGTAGCCTACTCTTCTGGACATCTACGGTCCCGCAACATGTGATGTATTTTATGTAGTCTACTCACTCCGCTGGACATCTACGGTCCAGCTACAATTGATGTATTTTATGTAGCCAACTCACTCGCTGGACATCTACGGTCATGTTACGTGTGATGTATTTTATGTAGCCCATTCACTCACTGGACATCTACGGTAAAGTTGCGAGTGATGCATTTTATGTAGCCTACTCACTCGCTGGACATCTACACCTGCCGCATGGCATTAAACACAAATAAATTGCGACCAAAAAGGTCTTTGTAGATTTCTTTCTGAACCTTTGTACACAAAGTGAGCAACAGTTGCTACCAAAACTACATATAGTAGATTTTTTTTTTCTTGCTGTTTCGTCGACGTCCGATATTTTAAAATGGATTCCATTATAAATCTGTCGTAATAAACTGTCACTCGTACTTTGTGGTTAAAATCTCTCTTGATCGTATCTCACCCGTACTTCCCTAAACCACACACATCCACATTAATTTTGATCGTGTTTGCTTTTTGCCTCCCCCTTCCACCGCACATTATCTTATTACTGCCCCTTCCCCCTAATATGTTTCCCAAACAGCATTGTCTCCCTTGACGTTTCATTTGCGCGAACGGAAGCCAGTGTTTACAAGAAGTAACAGAGCCGTAAGGTTTGGGTCCTCCCGGCAGACGCAATTACGTTTCATTTTGTGTCCGCGTGACAGAAATAAAAAAAGAACTCCACCCGTTCTGTCAACGTGAAGCTTGCCCGTTTGCTGGCGTATGCATTTTCTTTCCTCCGTGTTTGGTATTAAATCTAAGCGGCCTTGTTGGACTTTATATTTTCAGTATCACGGGATCAGCTCAACTTGCTTGTGAGAGCGTGTTTTATGTGAAGATTAAGAAACCTGTCGTTTGAATTTAAATAGGTGCTCTCCATCTCCCGCCACTCCCACCCTCGAAATATCAAACTAAGGTAATTGTAACCTCACCTGTGTTAAGCGCTGTGTGTGAGTGTTTGTGTGTGTTGTGCATATAAACTGCATAAGTGCCCATGTGTTTGTGAGTCTGTTTGTGGGCGTGTGTGTGAGGCAGATTAAGGGCGCGTAACTGTGTTAAACTGGAAAAGGCGAGTACAGACTCAGGCACGCACTGAAACCGGAAGTACTTACTGAATGATGGCGACAAATTACAAGCGCTACTACTACTACGAACGAGTGTATACAACATAATTTATTTTGGAAGTCGCCAGGTGCAATACCGCCTTCATACACCCTAAGAGTTAATGGCTTATAGCAAGTGGTACCGCCGGTCCGCAGAAATTTCCTGCCGGTCCGTGAAAAAGTTATTGCCGCTTAAAACATATATAAAACTACAGGCTATTCCACTTTCGGACAACACCATTCGGAGGAGAATTGTTGACATGGCCACCGATATTGAAGAACAAGTTGTAGAGGGGATAAAGAAATCGAGACGTTTTGCGATTCATGTTGATGAATCATTCCATTCTACATTGCTTCGTGAGGTATAGTAAACATGAATACTTTAGGAAGAACTTCTTTGTTGCCTTGACTTAACCTGGACGAACCACTAGTTCAGGGATATTTAGTGCTCTTGGTGAGTATTTTCAAGCGCAGGGCTTAGACTGGACGGACCACTAGTTCAGGGATATTTAGTGCTCTTGGTGAGTATTTCAAGCGCATGGCTTAGACTGGGACAAATGCGTCGGAATGTGTACGGACGTTTTGCGAGCATGACTGGACATCGCTCAGGTGTACTTGCGAAAATGAAGGACGTTGCTCATCCAGAAATGCCCACTCATTGTATGACCCACCGGGAGCGCCTAGCTACAGAGAATCTTTCAACTGAACTGAACACTGTGATGAATGACACGGTGAAGATCATAAATGAAATTCATTGACGGGCTAAGAACTCCAGGCTGCTCTGGACACTGTGAGAGTATGGACCCGCAAAACCAACATCTCCCTCTCCTTGCAGATGTGATGTGACAATCGAGAGGAGGGTTCTTTCACACCTTGTGAAACTGAGGGAAGAAGTAAAGCAGTTTATGCAAGAGAGAAACTCTGCCCTAGTAGAGCCTTTGTTGGATGAGGAATGGCCGGCTAAACTTTGCCCTAGTAGAGCCTTTATTGGATGAGGAATGGCTGGCTAAACTTGCATGGACATATTTAGCCTTCTCAACGAACTGAATATTTCTCTTCAGGTATTTTCCCACACGGTTTGAACTTTTAGTTAGTCTAATGTGTTTTTGCCCACATTTGAAGTTTCAGTTAGTGATGTATTTTTGCCCACGTATGGATTTTCAGTTATGATTTGTACTAGTTGGCTACAGTACACGATTTATAATAGGTGACTATTAAATGATAAAATGACTAAGATGGTTTACACTAGGTAACTATAGAAGAAGTTACATTAGACGAAATAGAAATTTAAGTAAGTTAAAGAAGACAGTCTTCAAGCGAGATTTGTTCAAATAAAACAAAAATCCTCTGTTTCGTCAAACAGCCAGCAAGGCAAAGGTCAAGCACCGAATTACAATCCGCCCTTTCCTCAAATATCCTCCCCCCCCCCCCCCATCTCGCTTTGCACGTGCTACTCGAGACTAATGAAGACTGTTGGGCTGGCGGTTGGTTTAATATATTTCCAAAAGTGGATTACTGGTGTTTGCTTGTCGCGACGACGGTAAATTGTTGAGAATTGTTTTATTCGACTTGCACCTTTAAAAGTTAAGGATGGGTGGGGGTGAGTGAACCTCTTAACAATACAAATTTATAACGCAATGTTTCAACTCGCTTATTTAGTACTCAATCTGTTAAGAGTTTCACCTGTTATTGAATGTTGGATTCTTCTAATTTATTTCTTTTAGTGTTCTAACGTCTCCCAAGCCGCTTGTAAAATCTTGTTAACCATAGTGCGAGATGTTTAAGTTATACAATAGTTAGAAAGACAATCTAACCGAAGAGAGGTTGGGGAGGAAAGAGAGAATAAGATAGGTTAGTGAAAGAGACCTAGCTGATAGATGGAGTGAAGCACATATACTAGGACAAGAGATGTAACAATTTGCTGTATCAAATGGAGTGAGTTACATATACTAGGACAAGATATGTGACAGGTAGCTGTATCAAATGGAGTGACTTACTATACTAGGACAAGATACGTGACAGGTAGCTGTATCAAATGGAGTGACTTACATATACTAGGACAAGATATGCGACAGGAAGCTGTATCAAATGGAGTGACTTACTATACTAGGACAAGATATGTGACAGGTAGCTGTATCAAATGGAGTGACTTACATATACTAGGACAAGATATGTGACAGGAAGCTGTATCAAATGGAGTGAAGTATTTATACTAGGACAAGAACAATGACAGATGACTGTATCAGATGGAGTGACGTACACACAGACAAGGACAAGAGCAGTGACATATGGCTGTGTCAGATGGAGTGACGTACACATAGTAAGACAAGAGCAGTGACATATGGCTGCGTCAGATAGAGTGACGTACACATAGTGAGACAAGAGCAATGACATATGGCTGTGTCAGATGGAGTGACGTACACGTAGTAAGACAAGGGCAGTGACATATGGCTGTGGAGTGACGTACACATGGTAAGACAAGAGGAGTGACGTACACATAGTAAGAGACGAGGAGTGACAAAGATATCTAGTGAAAGACACAACAACGAAGTAGTTGATAGACGGCCGTTCTGGCTAGATAAACAGACGCCCTAACTAGCTAGATACACTACGTAAACATGTTCTTATGTGATTAGCTAGAGGTTCTAGCACGACAGATATGCTGTTTAGATAGAGATGTTCTAACTTGCTAAACTGGAGACGTCGTAGCTTGACAAATGTTCTAACTTGCTAAACTGGAGATGTCTTAGCTTGACAGATGTTCTAACTTGCTAAACTGGAGACGTCTTAGCTTGACAAATGTTCTAACTTGCTAAACTGGAGATGTCTTAGCTTGACAGATGTTCTAACTTGCTAAACTGGAGACGTCGTAGCTTGACAAATGTTCTAACTTGCTAAACTGGAGATGTCTTAGCTTGACAGATGTTCTAACTTGCTAAACTGGAGACGTCTTAGCTTGACAAATGTTCTAACTTGCTAAACTGGAGACGTCGTAGCTTGACAAATGTTCTAACTTGCTAAACTGGAGACGTCTTAGCTTGACAAATGTTCTAACTTGCTAAACTGGAGACGTCTTAGCTTGACAAATGTTCTAACTTGCTAAACTGGAGATGTCTTAGCTTGACAGATGTTCTAACTTGCTAAACTGGGGACGTCTTAGCTTTGACAGATGCTCTAACTTGCTAAACTGGGGACGTCTTAGCTTGACAGATGTTCTAACTTGCTAAACTGGAGACGTCTTAGCTTGACAGATGTTCTAACCAGACAAATATATTATAATCCGATAAACTTTAACAGCTCCTAGCAACAAACATACTTGTATGCGCGCGCTGTTTGTGTTTGTGTGCGTGCGTGCGTATGTGTCGATGTGCGATAATAGTGAGTAAAACTGGGTTGGCGAGAGGAGGAGCTGGTGTGCACCTTACTGTCATTAAATGGGTCAAGCTATTCATTCAAGGAACTTGCTAATATTTTCTCTATTTAGAAGAAATCTTTGCAAATAATGATTCAGGAATAAGGCAATCAACTTGTCAATCAACGCTTTTCGAATTTGAAGATTTCTGTATAAGATGATGAAATTCTGGAAACGTTTTTAAAGAGAAAGTAGAAACGCAAACCTAATTTTATGGAGTAGCCTTGGGTGTACCCCGCGACAGCATATCGTGTGTCGGGTGTTAGCCATGATTTGTGCGCTAAAGTTTCACAACATAAACTTTTTAAAACAATGTTTCAATCATATTTATTAAGTAAAACCAGTAGCAAAAATTAAATGCCTCTGCCACGGTTTGTGTTATGCAGGAAATGAAATCCTATATGCAGCCTGCAACAGTCGAGTAGCTAATTCAGTGACAAGGTCAACACTATCCGTTCGAGTAAAAAAGCATTCTTTAGTTTTAATTTAAAGGACAACTAGTGGATAACATTTGAGGCCTTCGAATTAATAATAAAATATCGTGTTTTCGCATTTATTCTTTGGTCATGTTTGGACACGGCCGTGTGCTTGCTACGTCGTTTTGAATGTCACGCATCCCGCATCAGGAGTCTTCACTTAGCTGTTTGAATCGAGTTAAAGGTGCTGTGTCCACTCAAGGAACCTGTTAAAATAGTAAATGACCTGAAAAGAGTAATAGCTTGTGATAATTACTGCCAGCTTACTTTTTTTTTTCTGATCTGCACGCCAGTCTGTTGCAGTTTCATGTTGTAAAATTTCTTAACCCTCATTGCCAAAGTACCCGGATGACATAAATGGACACATATTTCGTCATTACCAGCGAAGGGCACTTAAGCAGTAAAGTGCTTTCTTTGGCATATAATTCATTTGAAAGTATTCCTAAATAGGTGGCCAATTTAGGTAAACATTGCGCCTTTAATATCATTAGAAAGTTATCCAGTATAGGTTAATCACTGCATAATGCTCTAATGTAACGCATCCGGTTTTAGTCATAATTAGGTTTGTAATATAAAATAATATATAAGGTTTTAATTATAACTATGAAATTTATGGCTTTAATAGGCTTATTATGTATAAGGCCTTGATCATAATTACAGTGTTACATTATTTGTTAATTATACAAAATGTCAATTTTAGATTGAGTTATTACAGAAGTCTGCTCCTGTATGCCTTGATTTAAATTTGTCCTTGTACAGTTGTTCAGTGCACATGTACCGACCAAATTGCTATCACTGTCGTACAAGTCCTATGCAGCCTTAAGTGTTTATTTTGATACTACAATTTTAAGTGTTCAACACATTTTTTAATTTGCACTGTATAACTGCAAGCAACGTTTAAAGATCATGATAATAACAGATGAATTAAAACCAGTCTCCAATCACTGCATATATTCCGAAATTAAGCTTCGCTTGGTTATTTCCCTTTCTGGTCCCCAGAACCTAAAACGTACACATTCAACAGAATTTTCTAACATCGGACTGAACTCAGTCGTGGATAGAACTTTGTTGTAAAAGTAATACTGAACGCAGTATCGTGGTAGATTATACACCACTGTAAATGTTTTTATTCCTCAAAATCAATACACTTTATTTTAAAATCATATACTAATAAAAACTGGTATTTTATACCCAGGGGAAAAACTCGGGGTTTTTTCCTGTTCTTTTTTTTTTACCCTGGCTGTCTTCTTATCTCTGTGCACACCACTTGTGGATTTAAGTAGAAACCTCTTAAAGGGGCGTAATTTTGAATGCAACTGTTATCTTGGGAGTTATTGTACTTTTTGCAAGAGTATCGCTTGCAGACCATTTCAAGTTCCTGAAAAAGCCGTTAATTTAAGAATAAATACGGGAGCTAAGTGGCCTGAACCTGAATCACTGAAAAAATATCGAACATTCCCAGGTATCTTGATTTCGGGTCTTTCACATTCCTATAAAACACCGGAAGTACCCTACTGATAAATGGTGACCGTATTATCACAAGGAACAGCTTAAGTGCAAGCCCCACACCTGTTTAGGTAAAGAGCAGTGTTGTAGCTCTTTATTTGAAAACCTTTTACAGGTGTATTAAAGTTTAAGAAAACAGAATACACATAAATACATCATTGAAAAACAAATGAAGAAAATAAAGCATTACCACCCAGTTTTACATGAACATTTTGTTGTTGTAGTATTGTTATCCCTTATCTTTCTTAAATGTGTAGCAAGTTTTAGTGCACTGTAAAGACCATATTGTGTAAAATATAAACTGAACAATGTCGACAAATAATATAAAACCGAAACGAAGGTGTTTATGTCAGATTATCGCATCTTGTAAGACTGGGAATAATGACGTCATTGCATTTGACGTCCATGACTGACGGAGTAATTGATTACGATGTATGTGACGTGGAGGGCGTAAATTCCTAGATCAGTATTTACAAAACTGTTGTGTTTATTCTATCACTTTCTTTCTCTTTCTTGCCTTCTCTTCTTTCTCATTTCTTCCTTACTTTTCTTTATATTTTACTCTTTTTCTCTCACTCCTGTTCTCTCTCCCTTCTTTCTTTCTCGCATACTCTCTCTCTCTCTCTCAACCTCTGTTTTCCTCTTTTTCTCTCATACTTTCTTTCACCTTCCGTCTTCCTCTTTCTGTCATTCTCTTTCACATTCTCTCTTTATTTATTTCTCTCTTCCTCTCACTCCTTGTCTCTCAGTTTCTTTTATATATCTCTCTCTTTCTCACTTTCTTATTTGCTTTATCTTTCCCTCTTTCTCTCTTTCGCATGTATTGTGTCGCTCACTTTATAAATAACTATTATAACTATACAAAATCAAAATATTTCGATGCCCGTGTTCTGCATGCTCAGAATAGAATAACGCATAACGACCGTGTCCTGTTTGTGAGGAAGTTGGACTAACCAAAAGCCACCTCTATGCAATTAAATCCGTCAAGCACACAAATGCTGTATTGTTTTTAAAAATCTCAAAATCAGAAAGACATTCTTTTGTTAGAAGGTGTGTAGATTTAAGGGAGTATTTCCTTTGCCTATCGTGAAAATTTCGAGCTTGTATTTTTTTTTAATATTAGAGTTTCAATGCGATTTGGCTTTATATTATTAGTACACATACAAAAATGTCTTCCTAAGCTGCTCTGCATCTTACTTGACATTGACCTTGGTTTTCAAAATGAGGTTGTTCGCTTTTTCGTCAGTGCAGTTTTCGAAGAATAGTAAAGCAAAGGACCTACCGACCCACATACGTTGATATTAATAAGTGATGTCTGTAAGAAATATAAAAACGTGATGATGCAAAAGATAAAAATTCTTTAATATCTTTTTACGAACTGCACTCTATAAATTTTAAAATTTATTACATCGCTTTCACAGTCGGACATGCTCTCCGCCCACACTTCTTCACGTCTTTCAGAATGTCTTCTTTCTTTCTTTTATTATTATTATTTGTTTAAAGCATGCGACGTTTGTGCCAGGAATGTGAACGTCCTCAATGGTAGAAACTGTTTACGATTGCAGACTTTTCTGCCAGTACGAACACACACACACTTGTGATTATATATTTTCTTCACGTGCCTTGCACACACACACACACACACACACACTCACTACAGTCAGTGAGTCACTACTACACTCACTCAGTGACAACATATCTCATGAGGTACGCAAGCACCCAAAAACTCGAATGAGACCTTTAATTAAAGTGGCGTACATTTCTGGCTCGGTCGCAGTCATTGGTGCATATGGACGTAATAAAATGAAATTAGAGCAGAGAAACACACATCTAGCTTTAATTCGAGTGACGCGTTAAAGGTGACGTACTCCAGTTACAATCATTGGTACGTGCGCACACTCGGTGAAAACGAACCTATTGGGATACGCAGCAGGCCCTAATTCGAATGAGACCTTTAAGCTGACATTCGGAGATTAAGGTCACCTCACAGGACATACATCACTCCTGCACGGATACATGTTAGACTTACGGAAGGTAAACTAACGGTTTGCCGAAAGTTTGCTGGAAGTTTGTTCAAACATTCATTTGGCGCTCCTCGCATCAGCACTTCAGACGGTTCCCACGCATGCGCAGTAAGGCAATAAAAAATTAAAAGTGCATTCTTAAGAAGTGCCAGTGTAAGCATGGATGTGTGTTATTTATTCTTAGCGCATTTACCTAAGCACGTGTGTAAGTTTGTGTGCATCTATCGTCTGCTCGGTTCCTCTAGGTATGTGTTGTATGTTATGTATAAAGATCCTGTTTTATGTGCACTGTGCTTCTTACGAATTTTTGTTTTATCGCAGAATGTGTAAAATTGAATATAGTTTTTAATACTAATAAGCTTTATTATTAAACAATCATAGGATATTTCCCGCCTATGCCGATTTCGCGCTGGGAAATGTGGGTGGGGGCGGGTATGATTGGTGTTTGGAAGGCGAATGGGGGAGGGATATGTCTACTCTATAATGTTTGTTCTGTCGCAGATAGTTGTGTACAGTGTTATTTGTTTGTTTCTCTTATTTTACTTTCTATGCACTTATTGCTGGTAGCTGTTGGATTGTGATGATGTTTACATAGTTGTTGGATAAGTGATTTTGTTTAGAAATTTATTGTGAGTCATTTAATTTTAACTGAAAAAAATTAATATTTAGATGGTCCTCCCAATCATTACTTTAGGTGACTAGTCCTTGGGCTTTGTCAAGCCGTGGACTGTAATGTGTGTGTGTGTGTGTGTGTGTGTGTGTGTGTGTGTGTGTGTGTGTGTGTGTGTGTGTGTGTGTGTGTGTGTGTGTGTGTGTGTGTGTGTGTGTGTGGTCCAGTCAATTTGCTTCCCACCACTAGTCATCTATTTATGGTGGTGGCCTTCGGATCACCCGGAATTTTGACAGTGGATGTATAATTTGGAATTTTATATTTATAATAGTTGGTTAATGGATGGCTCACTACCACCCTATTCAACCTACCCATGCACTCATGCCATCCGGGGTGGGATTTAATACTCCTGACATTGTATGCCATTTTCGAATTGCGAATATTAAATATTCTGTCATTAATCTTCTTTTTATTCGAATTAGTCTGCGGTCTTGTATAACTTGCTCTATAATTAGTTCTTTATAACAGAGGCACTTGATTATCTTATATTTTGTTATTTCACTTCTTAGTCTGAGTTTAGAAATTCTTAATTGTTCTTTTTCAGTGCCCTTATGTAATGCTGGTATACTATTTGTTATCTTATTTACCTGGAGTCTTCGTCCTTTTTCTAGATTTAAATATTGGATTTATCAGATTTTGTCAATTTGTTGGTGTTATATTAAAAAAAAAAGTTGATGCTTTCTTGTGGTGTGGTAATAACTTTTAGTTAAACTTTTGACAGTCCTTTTTTTTAGCCATTTTATTATTACTATGATTATTATTAAAAGGCATTGCTGGTAACACGCATACTGACAAGAATACAATGTGACTTAATTTGTAAATATTTAACGAACCAATTTCCCTCTAATGCATTTTTGTTAAATTTGAGGCAGGTGTACCACCTTATTATTTTCTTTATTTTGTAATGAGCCCCTAACAGCTGTTATTAACCAAGTGCTCAAGGTTCGAGAGTCCTTCTTTCGGCTTCCCGGTCAAGTCAACTGTCACTCCGTCGTCATGCGTCATGTCACCGAGTACCATTTTCTGTTCAATTTGTTTCGCTCCATAGAGTTTTATGTCTATGGACAATGTTCGTCGTAATGCAACCCAGGGTAATGTAATGTAGGACCTTTTACATTGGTTCAAAACATTACGGCCGTCGAGCCTTTGTTTACAGTAAGTTTGCCCACTTGAGTGTTTTTCCGAGCTGTCTCGAACCCTGAAACCCCCTCACCCACCCATCCCAGCAGGGAACAGTGTGCAGTGTGCATAATAAGGTTTAGTTGTCGGCACCAAGTGTGTCCTGGAAATGGGGTGGGGTGGGAGGTAAGTGATGGATGGTCCAAACAACAGCAAAAGCAAACAAACACACATATTATAACCATCCCCACCCGCCGCCGACAAACGAAACAGTAGTCGTTAATAAATCTATTAATTGCTGTAGTTGTCCTGATGATCTTTAGCGACAACGTCGATGGTGACTGATGACTGTCTAGGTCATCGGTTTTGCTAAAATGTCATTGCTTGTGCATTATTTACAATTTAAAGAATTCCCCACCCCAAACCACATTATCCGACTTGCATATTTTATTCAATTAGTTCTTTTCAGAAAGGAGAGGAATTAAAAGAAGGCATATATTTTATTCAATTAGTTCTTTTCCAATAGAAGGAAAATACAGCGAGAAGGGAGACAATTTTGACCATTCACTACAATGCTGACTTGCTCTCGTGAAAACATGAATGAAGATATGTGCGAAGCTGCTTTGAGTGAATGTATTTTGGTACTGCTTTCAAACAAATACTTTGGTATTTCAAACAAATACTTTGGTACTGCTTTCAAACACTTTGTTGTTTCAGATGCTTTGTAAGTTGTTTATCGTCGAGAAATTAGACAGACAACAGCCACACGATTGCACTCACAACAGTCTTTATGCATGTACCTACAACAGTCCACATTTAAACACTTAATCCTCACGCATGCACTAACAACAGTTCACACGCTGCACTAACAGTCCACATATAGGCATTGACAACAGTCCACACATGTGCACTCACAACAGTCCACACCCGTGCACTCACAACAGTCCACACATGTGCACTAACAACAGTCCACACGTGTGCACTCACAACAGTCCACACACGTGCACTCACAACAGTCCACACACGTGCACTCACAACAGTCCACATATGTGCACTAACAACAGTCCTCACACGTGCACTCACAACAGTCCACACACGTGCACTCACAACAGTCCACACACGTGCACTCACAACAGTCCACACACGTGCACTCACAACAGTCCACACACGTGCACTAACAACAGTCTACATACATGCGCTCACAACAGTCCACATGCTTATACCGATTGCTAGTCGAGACGGTCAGGACACAAGCATGTTACAATAGCTATTCATGTTCCACCTCAAAGGGGCGAATAATAAATCATTTCATCATTTCGCAAGAGGTGCTTTTAAATGACCTTGGAATTAAATTTATGCAGAATTCAATAGCCGTTTATCATTGAAAAAAACCCAACAACATTTAAATAAATACTATTGCAGCGTGCCTTTTTTTTTTTTTTAAAAAAAAGTGAACATTCAAATTGTTACAAAAAATAACTTCTCTATAATTGGAGAACGATACAATCTGGGCTGGCAAACAAGTTTCTCTGTGGATCATATATGGTTTTGAATGAAACAGCATGGTACAAAGTTTTGTTGTCAATGTTTCGACATGGTTTTCAACGAAACAGCAGGGTAGAATATTTGGGTCCATGTTTCAATAATTTTTCAGTGAAACAGCAGGGTACAATGTTTGGTGTCCATGTTTCAATATGGTTTTCAGTGCAATAGCAAGGTACAAAGTTTTGTTGTCCATGTTTCAACATGGTTTTCAACGAAACAGCAGGGTACAATATTTGGTGTCCATGTTTCAATATTGTTTTCAGTGAAACAGCAGGTACAATGTTTGGTGTCCATGTTTCAATATGGTTTTCAAGAAAACAGCAGGGTACATTGTTTAGTGTACGTGTTTCAATATGGTTTTCAAGGACACAGCAGGGTACAATGATTGGTGTCCATGTTTCAATATGGTTTTCAGGTGAACAGCAGGGTACAATGTTTGTTGTTCGTGTTTCAATATGGTTTTCAAGGACACAGCAGGGTACAATGTTTGGTGTCCGTGTTTCAATTGAACAGCAGGGTACACTGTTTGGTGTACGTGTTTCAATATGGTTTTCAAGGAAACAGCAGGGTACAATGTTTGGTATCCATGATTCAATATGCCGGCCCCAAACCGTCATTTGTACGATGTTATGACGAAGGTGGTTGACGCTAAAAAAAACCCACGTGGATGATAAACGTCATGATTGACTCGAACGCACACGAACCCCTGATTTCCCAAATAACAATTAGAAAAACAGACAAGACAAACATTATGAGATGAAATTACATAAAGATGAGATGATAAGAATTAGCAAAGAGATGAATAAAAATTAACAAATCATTTATATTTTTTTTGAAAGAATAAGTTTTTCAAAGACGTATGGGACACAACCCAATTAATACTATAACATGGGATCTAGCCTTTTCCTATTTCACAAAATACTAGTTAATTCATCTAGTCCATCATAAGAAAATCAATAGCAGTTCACAGGATAAATGGTTGTTCACTGTTCATTCTGATAGTCTTCTCATCTGAACACAGCCACACATATACTTGTATTCTACTCCATTGTCTCTGATCCAATTCCATTTACTGAAAGTTATTTTTTAAAATGTGTCTACAGGTCAAGGTCATACAGAGGCTCTCTGAATGAGGAAATCAAATAACGCCTATCGGGTGAAAATCCCAAAATGACAGCTAAACCAAACCATTCAATACAACTACTGTCCATTTAAATCACAATTTTATTTCATAATCCTGTACGTCCAAACGTTCTATAGGTATACAATAGCAAACGTCGAACAGGCTTGCTCATTTCATTGTTATAACTGCATTGTTACTGATTTAACTGCATTTCAGTTTGCTTTTTGTTCTCGCTATCTTCCCCCCAGAAGCCGCATTAGGTTAGTGTTACAGCCGCATTGTTTTATTATAATTGCATGGTCGTGATACAGGCTACTGGGCAGAAACATTATAGTTGTTTAGGTACTGGTGATTTATGGGTGGGAGAATGCGACTGTAGATGCAGTAGCATGTATCACTCTACTCACATCCCACACCTTAGACACAAACACCATCTCATAGACACACGATTAGTTCCAACATCGGACAGATCAATAGACAGATGTAGACTCACTCACACTCAGTCAAACCTAGAGAGGTATAGAGAGTCAAACCTAGAGAGGTTATAGAGAGTCAAACCTAAAGAAGTAAAGACAGTCAAACATAAAGAATAGATAGTCAAGCCTAGAGAAGTATAGATAGTCAGTCTAGAGAGGTATAGATAGTCAAGCCTAGAGAAGTATAGTCAGTCTAGAGAAGTATAGATAGTCAAGCTCAGAGAAGTATAGTCAAGCCTAGAGAGGTATAGATAGTCACAGGAATCCCTGTAAACACGGAGTCGTCTCCCTTTAAATGCTATGCACTTTAAATGTGTTCTCAATTTCTCGCTGCACTGAACCAGTCTGCAGGGAGCTATAATGATGTCAATTAGCATAGCAGGCTAGCAATTAAATTCACTTTGACTGACAATATAAAATGCTCCAGCACGTTATATGCAGAGCATAATTATAACATTAGGTAAGACAACTGTGCACAATGCTTGTACATAGATAGACCTACACTCAAGAGTGAACAACTCGTGTTTTACTAATCTGTGACGTATTTAATTGCATCGTTTCCTATAGTTAAGTGGTAGTCACATAATTGTAAAGTGGTGATGCATATACGCAGGTAGTAAGAAGATTTTGTCTGCCTACTGTAGACAGTTTAATTCCAAGAAACTACGGGGAAATACCAACACATATTATGTCAAGGGAAAAAACTCTTGGTGAATACAAGTAGAAACATGTTTCCATGCAAAGTTCTACGTTAATATAGTGTTGGAGACAGCAGACAACATTTAACAAAATAATTTCATAGTGAGCTAAATGGGAAAGAAATACTCTCTCACACTGTTGAAGAAAAAGATGTTTAAGAAAAATATTCAAATAGAAAAGAATGGAATATTTTGCATAGAAAGAATAAAGCATCATCTCCTACCTTTGTTTCTAAAGTAAGAATAATTCATTATGGCTTGAATGAAAGTTCCAAACCCTAAGTATAATGCTATATAACAGGAAACTCGGTTAGGATTTATATACTCAAAGCAATGAGCTGTCCTGCTATTTCAAGAAGGTTTGATCATTTACTAGTTGGTTACGCAACATTTCAGACAGAATGAGTAAACAAACAGTGGTCTATATGCACACCATCAGAATGTTACGCGTGCTGTAAGATCTCACAAATGAGAAAAAAGAGAGTAGAGGGAGGAGAGAGAGAGAGAGAGAGAGAGAGAGAGAGAGAGAGAGAGAGAGAGAGAGAGAGAGAGAGAGAGAGAGAGAGAGAGAGAGAGAGAGAGAGAGAGAGAGAGAGAGGTAGCAGAATAGTGACGAGAGAATTGCAAACAAAACAGATTCTTCTAAGCCACGTAGACCTCTGCAGTATTTGGACATGGCACATGTTTTTTCTCAATGGGGGGAAAATGCTTGCTGCATTTTTTTTCTCTTCAATGTTGAGCATTGGTTGTCACGTATCTCTAACAAAGTTACTACTCTAGTTACATATCTTTATCATACTCTACTGCCTTCATTAGGTACCTCTCTCTCTCTCTCTACCGTTCTCAACACAACTTTACTTCCCACTTATTAACACAATTCTCCATACACTCACTTCGACACAACTCTCTTCTTGTCTTTTCACAACTCTTTTTTTATTTATCACTTCAACGCAACTCTGTTTTCTTTCACTTCACAACTCTTTTTTTTAATCACCAACACAACTCTTTTTTTTTTGTCACTTCAACACAACTCTTTACTTTTTGTCACTTCAGCACAACTCTGTTTTCCTTCACTTCAACACAACTCTGCTTTCTTTCACTTCAATAAACTCTTATTTATCACTTAAACACAACTTTTTTTATCACTCCAACACAACTTTTTTTTATCACTTCAACACAACTTTTTTTATCACTCCAGCACAACTCTTTTTTATCACTTCAACACAACTTTTTCTTTTATCACTTCAACAATACTCTTTTTTTGTATCACTTCAAAACTACTCTTTTTGTATCACTTCAACACAACTCTTTTTATGTATCACTTAAACACAACTCTTTTTCTACCACTTCAACACAACTCTTTTTCTATCACTTCAACACAACTCTTTTCCTATCACTTCAACACAACTTTTTTAAAATTATCACTTCAACACAACTCTCGTCCAATCATCTAGTCAAAACTAATTTTCTTCCATGTAAACGTTGCGGTAGCACGATAAGTTGATAAACTTTTCATCGCTCCATGCGCTGCTGCACTTCATTGATCGTGACTGATAATAAATCAAATAGCGCCTGCACGGTGTGGCATTAATGAAATTAATATCGGCCTTGTTTTGTTTGCTTAGTAGTGTATATATAAATCGGTGCTTGTTTGACATGTACAAATTCAAATTTAATTCAGAACACGTCAGCCTACACTTCATGCAATCACTCACTTCAAAGCTGTAAAACGTAATTTATTTAATTTCTATTTATTGATTTAGGACAAGCAATGACAGTCTGCGGACATGTCATCCAATCATTAATATTACATTCCTTGCGTTTTCAAACCCCAGAATTATTCGGTTCTTGTAAACAGTAAAATGGATTGTATACAGGAAGCTTAAATATAATTCAATACATAAGGAAACAGTAATATGCTATGATTTATTAAACATAATTCTATGAGACTTGCATTAACATTTTGGAACAAAAGAGAATGTGTACTAAATCAAAAGAGAATGTGTACTAAATGAGAATGTAACAGGCTAAGAATACATCAATATGTGCGTTTTGCGGTATACCACCATTTTATTAGTTTTAAGAGAGGTTTATCTCATAAGAAAACAATTAACAACTGACACGCATAATTTACACCTTTCTTTTTTCTATGTGCCTGTCTATTAGGATCGAGATTCTTTGTATGTATCACGTGACATCTTATTTATTTTCATATGTGGTCACAGGTTTTGCTTGGGTAATCCAACTATGTACTTTTCTTCTCTTGAGTAGAAATCATCACTTGCTTTTTTTTCTTGCTTTCCTCTATAAGAAGTCACATCTCTTGCTTTTATTCAGTAAGAGTTCGCAATCCTTGCTTTTCTCTGAGGTCACATCTCTTTGTACGATGTCATAGTTCGCGTTTGCTTTTTTTTTTGCTCTTCTCTATAAGAGGTCACATCTCAAGCGTTTCTCTATAAGAGGTCTCATCTCTTCCTTTTAGTCTGTCTTATCTCTTGCTTTTCTAAGAGGTCACATCTCTTCCTTTTGTCTATAAGAGGTCACATCTCAAACGTTTCTCTATAAGAGGTCACATCTCTTCCTTTTGTCTATAAGAGGTCTTATCTCTTGCTCTTCTCTATAAGAGGTCACATCTCTTCCTTTTGTCTATAAGAGGTCACATCTCTTCCTTTTGTCTATAAGAGGTCTTATCTCTTGCTCTTCTCTATAAGAAGTCACATCTCTACGTTTCTCTATAGGAGGTCTCATCTCTTCCTTTTCTCTATAAGAAGTAACTCTTGCTGGATTACAGGTATGACTAAGATCAAAGCTCTTTTTTTCCCCCTATTTCCCAGGTCCTGTCTGCGAGAGCTCACGAGTAAGTTTGTAAAGTCACAACGCTTGGCTTACTCCAGGTCTTGGTTGTATCTATAAGAGGTCACAGTTCTAATTTTTTTAACGTCAAACTAATTTAGTATACGAGGTTTTACCCTTGTACCAATGAAGCCAGTCTTTATGAGATCACAACTCGTTTATTTCTAAATCAGGTCATAGCTTTAGTTAATTTATGAGGTCCCACTTCTTCTCTTTATGATACAACTGTTGTATTCATTTTAAAGCTATACGAGGTTTTGCTTTTCCTCTATAGAAAGGAAAAAGGCTTCACAACCAACCCACCCGTTAAGGTTTCTGGTGTATAAAAAAAACAACATTATTAATTACTTACATGATGATTTTCATGTCTTGCAGGGAAGATGTACGCAAGATTTTCAGCAAATACGTGAAGAATTTCGTTCAGCGCCTGAAGAAACCAGACGCGCTGGTGATGCTCCAGACAGAGTTCTCGCTCTCGGAACCCGAAGCCGAGATCATCTTTGAACTCTTCGACAAAGACAGCAACGGCGAGCTCAGCCTTTGGGAGTTTCAGCAGTTTTATAACACAGTGGGAACAAAGTACGTCAGCTTTTTAGTCTTTATTTTGGGGAGGGGGGTGACTGTGTTGCTAGATGTCACTCAATCGTTGCGAGTTTTATAACGCGTGTGTTATTGTCACTGAATTTTGGTAGTTTAAGCGGTTTATTAACACAGTAGGAGCAAAATATAGTAGCTTTTACTCAATTTTTGGGAGTTTTATAACGCGTGTGTCTGTATGTGTGTGCGTGTGTATGTATGTGCGTGTGTGTAGTTATGGTCACTGAATTTTTGGACATTTCAACAGTTTTGAAATACTGGAAACAAAGTGTGTAAAATCTTTTTCTTAAAGAAAAAAAAATAATAAACAATTGTTTGCGGTGCTTGTAGGCTATTAGTTACCACCCAGTCTTGGAGATTTCGGCAGTTTTATAGCAGTGGGAATAAAGTATGTACACTTTTGTGCATATATGTGTATGTTATTAATTGATGCTCGTTTTAATTAAACATGAGCACTCTCTTGAACTTTTCATGCTATTTAGTACAGCAAAATTTGTTTTACAATTTTTATCAAAACATTTCTAGAGACTTGTAAGCTCTATGGTTTCATGAAACTAGAATTGAATATCACCAGAAATAAAAATATATGTATATTGTGCTTCATCTTTATAGTGTCTAATGACGTAACTGTTTTAGTTCAGAGTAAAGTATCTGACTTGTTTAAATAATTTTATTCACTGGCTACTACTGCAGGAGCAGGTAAGATAGAAACAATCTGCAGAGTTTAGTAACTGTAAAGGGTTGATATAAACATTACAGTCAAATTTGAAGTTCTGGGTCTTAAAATTATCCTTGGGAAAGTTGTTCACTAGTGACAAGTTTCAAAATTACTTTGGCTCCCATAAGTCAACATGTCCTGTTGGCATTGACTGACCTCAAGTCATTGCAAAGTCAAGCATGTCAAGATAGTTTACACTTGTTGCTGTCCATTGCAGATACTTTTGTTGAGTGCTAAAGAAAACACACTAAAGATATTCAGTCAAGTGCCAAATGATATTGATAATAATTATTACTGCATTGTCCAAAAAATAAAATCTTGAATAACTGAATTTCTTCAATGGACAGTATCATGTGCAAATTCTAACAAAATATCATTTTTGAACAGACTTTGTGGTAAATTGGACTTGATGCATACTGATGTTGACTTAGTGGACTAGAACTTACTGTATTGACTTTGAGGACTTGATACTTGGTGATGTTGACTTAGTGGACTAGTACTTACTGATATTGACTTTGAGGACTTGATACTTGGTGATGTTGACTTGATACATACTAATGTTAACTTAGTGGACTTGATACTCACTGACATTGACTTAATACTTGGCTGACTTGATACATACTAATGTTAACTTAGTGGACCTGATACTCAGTGACATTGACTTAATACTTGGTTGACTTGATACATACTAATGTTAACTTAGTGGACCTGATACTCAGTGACATTGACTTAATATTTGGTGATCTTGATACTTAAATGATATAGAATTACAAGTAATGGTGGCCATACACAATAACTTCAATTTGATTGGACATTGATATGTAATAAATGGTTATAATGCCCATTTGCTATAGTTTTACCTAATAAACAATGTTACTGCATGAAATAAAATGTTTTACCTGTCAATACTGTTACTGAGTTAAATCAATAGTTTACAGAAGAGAAAGAAAGGAAAAAAAAATTACATATTATTTTCTTTTAAACTGGTGCTCTTTTGACTTCTGTCTTTCCATTTTGTCCATAGAATTCTCTGTTAGCTATAAATAATAAAATAAATAAAAATAAACAATATAATAAATATTAAATTCAATAATATTTCACAATGAAACAAACATTTTCTTTTTTTTTCCTCTTCATTTAGTGCACACGAAATGATTGAGACTTTCCACAAGCTAGAGAAAGATCACAGTGGGACCATAGACATTGAGCAGGCTTGGGACACATTACGAAGTATGAAAACGGATGAAGGGAAGCCACTCCGTGAAGAAGATATAGAGATGCTGCTAAAAACTACGGCTGGTCAAGACAAAGCAATCACACTTCCAAAGTTTATTAATCTCATGTGCAGACTCCGAGTGTACCGAGTGCAGACAGATATCAAATAGCTATTAGGAAGGTTAATTTAAAGCTAATTAATTCTGAATAGACTTTTCCTGGGGTTTTATTTATTAAAAGTTAGAAAACCTCATTTAAATAATTAGTTACACAATTAGTAAATGTATATTATATGTGATTTAATTTTTTTATAAGAATATAAGAAAGTAAGAGTGTGAGAAAAAGATTTCTTGTCAATCAACGGCAGTTCTGAGAGTTTATTATAAATTCTCTCATAGTCATAAAAGAAGTTTACTAGATTATAAGAAAATTTAGATATTTTACATAGCACATGTTAGACACCAAAAAAAAAAAAAGTCAAATAACAGCTTGTATTAAAATACAATTTCATAATAAATTAGCACAATATCTTTATTTTAATTATATTTACAAATAATTTTATTTACTTTTATTTCTCACGTATTGTGAGAAAAGGTCCTTTATATATTTTTAAGATATTGGTGTTTTCAATTTTTTTTCTTTTTTGCATACCTGTAAACTTGTCACTTAGAGTGACTTTTAATAAATATTTATTTTAGTTGTTCAGAATCTATATGAGGTTATTTGCTATGGAGTTTGCAGTAAATGGCCATCATAATTCATGTTAAGCATTGTTTATCTTGCCTTTCTTGTCGGATTGTACAGGAATTTATTCATTATTGTTTTTCTTTTACATTAAAATGTATACATTCCATCCATCTACCCACTTTACTGAAGATTAAAAGTAGCACATAAATCTTTTTGTTCACATCCCTTTGTATGAATTGTTTGGTGTTGTTTCACCTATTATCTCATTTCCTTATATCTAACCAAAATTTGTTCCAAACAATTATTTCCCTTGCCACTACTTCCCCCTGTATATTGCCAGTCGTGTTTTTTTCTCCATAAAACACATTTCAACAAGCAATATATATTTTTTGCTGATTCTGATTATATGTACTTTGGTGATGTTTAAATCCAGACTATTTCATTAAGACTCGACACCATTTCATTTACTTTGATGTTTGAATTGACAGTGTCCATAAAGTACTGAAATATTAACTGGCTTAGTTTAGAATTTTTTGTGAGTATATGTGCATGTGATTCAGGGAACATAATACAGCTTTCTTAATGGCATATGTTATAGCATGAATATTTTCTTTTTGTCTGGGGCAGAGTTAAAGAGTATGCATTGCATAAAGTCTTTATAAAAGTGGAATTTAGTAGGGTTTAAAAAATGTAAAACAAAACATTTAATTTTTAAGAATTTTTTTTCTTTTTTACAATTATTGTTTCCAAAACATAAAAAATTACTTAAATAGAACTAAACATATTATCATAAATTTTTGGCAATCGCACAGAGACAGCTAGTACTCTCGTGGAAAGCATAGAGCATTATGCAGTTGTTGCCCTTGGTCAATCAATGCACTCACCATTCCCATTCAATACTTATTAGACACAAGTTCAGTAGTCACACAGCTAGTGCTCTATAAGTACAGGGCATTACACAGTTGCTGCCCTTGATCAATCATTACACTCACCATTCCCATTCAATACTTATTAGACACAAGTTCAGTAGTCACACAGACATCTAGTGCTCTCGACTCTAAGTACAGGGCATTACACAGTTGTTGCCCTTGATCAATCAATACACTCACCATTCCCATTCAATACTTATTAGACACAAGTTCAGTAGTCATACAGACATCTAGTGCTCTCAGAGTAAGTACAGGGCATTACACAGTTGTTCATCATTTCTCAATGCGCACACATCATTTGCATGCACAGAAACAGAAATGTTTTGGTTTTTTAATTTTAATTTATTATATATTGCACTAACTTTTAATAGTAATCAGTTGTATTAATACATTGAATTATTTCAAAATTTCACATTATTTGCACCTCATGTCAATGTCAATTAGACTTTTAAAATAAAACTTATCACTGAAGCCTGTAAATTTTCTAATTAATTAAATATGTACACACAAATACTGTTAAGGTGTTATTGATTTGAGAAAAGTCACAATAAATTCAAAATCCATTACAACTTAATATTAAAACATTACTTGCAGATTTAAAGTGCTTTGCAATTCTGTTGAAGTTAGTGAATCAAATGGGCACATGGCAATGATTTTTTTGCAACTTTAATTATATTATTGGTAGTATCTACACTTTTTTTCAACTTTAATTATATTGTTGTTAGTAAATATACTTTTTTACAACTTTAATTATATTGTTGGTAGTAAATATACTTTTTTTTATAAAAGCTCTCAAAGGTGTTTTGCAACATTTAGCTGAGGAACATCCTACTAATTTAGTTATAATTAAAAATACAATAGGTTTAAAAACTGAAAATATGGATTCTTGAACTGCTTTACAATTACATTAGGTACAGAAGAAAAGCATCACTACCACTGTACTCTTTCAAGTGGAAAAGATTCATATAGCATTACTGCCAGCAAGCAACCAAATCAAATAATACAGCTTGCCTTACTACACACACACACACACACACACACACACACACACACACACACACACACACACACACACACACACACACACACACACACACACACACACACACACACACACACACACACACACACACACACACACACATATATATATATATATACAGTATGTACATAGATATATACAGTATGTACAATATATACAGTATTTCCATCAAAATGTACCTTTTATTCTGTATGTTTTTATAATTTGTGAAAAGTCTACTAAGAATATTGTATTAAATGAAACTGTCCACTTGAACAGAAATCCAACAGTCCTAGTGGTGTGTACACACTATTGACATTTGCCATAAAAAATAAAAAAGTGTGAAATTATTTACTGATGTAAGTTTCACATTGGAAAAATGCATAGTATGCCTTCTTACTATTGGCATGTTACAGGAATCTTGCACAACTTCTGACTGCACCTGTAACTCTATATTCTCAGTTGCTTGATCTGTCTGCATCATGGATGCAGGGGTGCTTGAAATTTATAAACAAAAATTATATGAAACACCTATTTTGGTGCGGTTTAAAAATATCCTCCAAACTACATCTCTATTAAAGATGAATCTGGCAGAATATGGCTAGACTCCTTAGCCCTCTATGGGCATATTTTCTTAACTTTGAATTCAGCATGAGCTGTAATATAAAATAAATTTAAATAATTAAATGCTAAATAATTTCACTTTTGTTCCTTACTCATTTTTTTCACATGTTTACAGATACAAAAAATACATTATAGAAATTAAAGATTAAATAAATATTAATATAATTCATATTTTTAACTTAAAATTTGATATATTTTCTGGAAATTTAGTAGATGCTTTTGTTTGGTATATGATATATGAATCATTTCAAGGGAGATAATGAAACATGGAGATAATTAAACATACTTGATTTAGGTATAACATCTCCTAAGTTAGATTGATTAAAATCTCACTCTCTTCGGAATAAAGAGGGAAGAGGAAGACTCCATAGGGATCTACCAAAAACTGAGAACATCTAAAGAAGATGACAAGTTTTCACGCAATTCCTATGGAGCAAAAGAAGTTAACGAAACAAAACCACTGATTAAACTCCCCTAGCATTCTATCCTTACTAATTATAAACCAAAAGGACATGTTACCATTGTACTCCGTTAAGGTTACAGTGAATTGAATTAAGAGCAACATCTACAAATCTACAAATATGCTCGGTCAGTAAAATTGTTATATTGTTCATATCATATAATTTTATGTGAAATGATTACAAAAAAATAAATAATAATTCTACTACTTACTATTGCTTTGAATTTTGTTAAATTCGCTCTCTGTTAGAAGAGCATTGAAAAAATGCCATTGTCCAGTCTAAAACCGACCACGTTGGATGCCATCTTGGTCACGCCGCGAAATACCGTTCGTGTAGCGCTCGAAGTGTCACAAGCTAACGGTGCGTTCACTAAGGCGAAGCACTACGCGAGCGCTCACGGGTAAACCTGCACGAAAAATGTATTCCCTAAAACTCTAGCACCATTGCTCAGAACTACTTTTAGGTAAACGTCACCTGATAAAAACCTTTTTGTCTCTCCTAATAAGTTTAATAAAGATATATTTTATGGGACAATTAATTCAGTGCTATTGAACAACATTACCACATTTAAGATTTCTTGCATATAGTTTATTTTATTTGTGATTTATTTTCCGCTGCTTTTCTCTCGCTGTTGTGTAGAAGTGGATATTATTAATCAGACATATTTTCAGAGAGATCAAAGCTGTACCTCCAGTATAGTGTATTTACAGTACAAGGAATGCATTAAAGAACACTGAAAGTATAGTAATAAAGTTCTCTTCGGAATAAAGAGAGAAGAGGAAGACTCCACAGGAATCTACCAAAAACTGAGAACATCTAAAGAATGATGACAAGTTTTCACGCAATTCCTGTGGAGCAAAAGAAGTTAACGAAACAAAACCACTGATTAAAATCCCCTGGCACTCTATCCTTACTATTTATAAACCATTTTTCCTGTCTCATTTTCTTTGTAGGGAAAAAATATAATATCAAGTAGGCAATTTTGTTTCGTGATTTCGTTGTTATTCTTAACACCACAGTACAAAATTTGCCTTTGACGTCCCACAGATATCGAGAGAATGGATTCATGCAACCATTTAATATTCAGCGAATAAAATAATTAAAACATAATTCAGAGCAAGTGAAGCTATAAAGCAACCTAATACTGAGTGTATAAAATCATAAAACAGCCTATACAGAGAAAATATATTAAAAGATAAATTAACTTCACACAGAGCAATTGATAAAATAAAACAATCTTAATAATGAGCAAATGAAATTGAAAAATATAACCTAACTTTGAGCGATTAAAAACAAAGCAACCTAAAACTATTGTTATCAGACGCATTTCAGCGTGCAGAAACAACAACTATTTGTTAAGTGTGGGTATCAATACCCGTGAATTTGTTACCAAATGGTACATTTAACTGAGAAACAGTAGGCCTATCATAAGTAATAAATTCAATCTACAGGAATGACAGACACCCTGCTTGTGTGTATAGGCCTATTTATATATTGCTAGTTGAAAGGTCAGTAAAGACAGCTGGGCCAGTGACGAAAGCGGCTGCAGATAAAAGCCGAATAAAAAAGGATGAGGCCAGAATGATAAACATAATAGCGCGAAAGCGGCGGAAGCCGGAAGCGCCCCCTACAATCAATCAATCAATGATGAACATATTGTGGATCGGCTCGACCAGTTTGTAATGGTGAGTAGACATCATTATACTTGTGGGTAAGAGTTCTTGATCTAGCGGTACAGAATATCATAACCTTACCGATGAGTGTCTTATTGTGTACTGTACCACAACAAAAGAAATATCTCGACCTAGAAGTGGTGTCACACAGGTAAAAGCGAGGCTCGGGTCACACAGTGTTATCCGTGCTGGTTCTAACTGAATGATTCGCTGCTTGTGTAGTCAGCCAAGAATTTAGAGTACGTGTGTACCTCACGTAGACTGCAATTATATGACTGAGTGATTAGTCGGTAGACGAGGAGAACAATATTTCTGCTGAGTAAGTATCACATTACAGCAAAACATTACAAGCTTAATCGTTTATTATTGATCACGTAATCATTACAAGCTAAATCTTACTACATTTATTATTGGTCACGTAAACATTACAAGCTTAATCGTACTACATTTATTATTGATCACGTAAACATTACAAGCTAAATCTTACTACATTTATTATTGATCGAGTAATCGTTGTAGCCTTGGAGACTAGGCACGCACTCGTTTACTCCATTAGCATACCACAACTGCAGGGACTAGTGCACAGCAATGCACTGAACGTAGAAATTCGTCCTGCATTCAAGATAACGATGCGCAGGAAATTTACTACCAGTATGTCAGAGTCACATACTTTCTGATAATAAAGTGCGGGTTTTATTTGCGGTTTGTCACGAAAAAATGTTAACAAAGTCAAGTTACAATTAATAAGTATACATATGTTGAGATATTTGGAAACGATTATAAATTAAAACAGTAAGAAGTGTATTGAGAGTCCAGTGATTAAACACTCATTCCTATTAGATATTACTACATATTAGGTAATTCGTCTGTGCCCGTAGTGTGTGTGTACTTATGAGCGTGAGTTTGTAGGGTGGGCGTGCTTATGTGTGTGAGATTTTAGGGTGTGTACATGAAGGCAAGTGTCTGTGTGTGTGCGTGTGTGAGTGTGCGCATTTGTGAAATAAAATGTCTGCCATTTCAGTGTAAACCAAGATTAATTTTTTCTGTCAATCGATGCGCATTGTATATGTTTAAAGGAAAGTAGGTCAAGCATGGATAATGACAACGGCAAGACACTGACTGCGGAGGAATTCTTGCAGAAATGTGTAAAACTTTGGTACCCGGAGCGTGACAAACGGACATACTTCTTACCTCCCCTATATTTCAATCGTGTACCTTACGATAAGGTGTCACTATGTGACGAGAAATTACCAGTTTTAGTGCCAAGCAAGCCCCGTTGTCAGGTAAATATAATTAGTTATTTTTATATAAGGACCTCAAATCTCAGTTTCCTTGTTATTTGTTTCTTCCTTTCACATTTTCTAAAAGCATAGTCAAAGAGCAGTTTCATATCCTCCATAAAACCTTGGGACTTTCAGAATCTTAGTAACACTCCGAGACCTTTGTTCACGACAACAGAAGTCGTGAAAAACCAGACACTCTGACAGCCCTGATGGTAAAGGGAAAAACAAGTCTGATTATGAAAGATACAAGAGAAAGGCACAACACCAAACAACTATCATCCACTCACATGCCTATCAACCACCTGGAAGATACTATGAGGAACTGAATCTGATAAAATCATGACTGAAACAAACTTCTAACAAGTGAACAAAAGGGTGCTAGACCAAGTAGCAGAAGAACAAAGGACCAATTGGCAATGGATAAGGCAATAGTTACTGACAGCAAGAAACGAAGAACAAATCTTGCAATAGCATGGATTGACTACCAAAACGCCTATTATTCAGTTCTATATTCATGGATACAAGAAACAATAAAAATGTACAAAATAGTACCATCAGTACAGAACCAAATTCAGGAATCAATGAAAAACTAGAAAACCACCCTCACATGCAACAACATAGTAAATTGCAGACATAACAATAAACTGTGGAATCTTCCAAGGTGATTCCATAACACCACTGCTGTTCTGCATTGCCCTAAATCCTCTCAGTTAAGTCATCCAGAAAACAGGATTAGTACACAAACTGAAATTTGGATAGGTTATCAATCATTTATTGTACATGGATGATCTTAATCTCTACAGTAAAACATGAACGCGACATCACATCACTGATCAGTAATGTCAAGATCTGCAGTGAGGACATTAACATGAAATATGGCATTGAGAAATGTGGAAGATTATTGTCCAGAAAGGCAGGGTAAAACAACAGAGGGCCTGAAATTCTACATCAATTATGTTACAATAGAAAGAGGATGTACATATATGGAGATACTACAACATCAAGAAAATATGCAGAGTGAAACCCAAAGTTAAGAGAGAGTATGAAAAATGGGTTAGACAAATCCTGAAGTCCACGCTAAATGGGGCTAACAAAATACAAGCCCTTAACACATACTCAATATCTGTGGTCAGCTACACTGGAGATATCATAGATTGGACAACAAATGAAATAAATGAACTGGACAGAAACACAAGATAACTATTCACAGTGACAGGTGCAGACCTGTCAAGAAAGGAGTCGTTTATTCTAAGTATTATGTACATTGAAGAACATACACAGATTGAAGTAAAAATCAGTTACAAAGCAAATTGAAAAATACGACAGAAACATATACCTTTATTGCATTCATTGAGTACACAATTGTAATTTCTTATTAATAATATTTACTTTTTAGTCGGATTGCTTCCATAAAAATCTGATTGCGTGTGCCATAAAGGTGAATGTCGAATTATTTAAATGGTATTATACAGGAAATAGCTAATTAATGAAGAAGAGTCATTCAAAGATGTACCAAAAAATCTGTCCTGCAATCATTCTCAGGTGTACCAAATGATATTACAGTATTTCATCGATATACAAAATAATACTACAGTCATTCTTAGATGTATCATATAATGCTATTATAGTTCTTATATGTATCAGATAAAACTATCGTTCTTAGATGTACTAGATAATCCTAAACAACACATTTATGTCCCAGATGATAATACAATCCTTCTTTGATATGCCAAATAATGAAATATATCTCTCGTGTATAGAATCACAATTCCTTTCGCTCTACGGTGCAAATTCGGTGGAGTGCATATTGTATTGCTGCTCATTTTTAAAAATATTTTTCTTTCACTTTACGACTTTACGTTATTGCTTTAGCACCAAAAAAAAAAAAGGGTTAAATCCTGCCACTTAAACAACTAAAACGTGATTAATTTATTTTATGCTTCATTCAGGGTCAGCCAGGTGGCTCAGAATCTAAAATCTCTGACAGTGACGTTCGTGATGACCTTGCTCAAGAACGTGTCCTTCGCTGCCTGCGCAAGCTGGCCGAATGCCAGAATGAGGTCATGATGGTCGTCTCGCAGCTTCAGTTTGGCGAGTATCTAAAAAAACCAGCTTACGCAGCTGCTACAAAGACCCTACCTAAACCGAGAGACCTACTACCTGAACATCGCCAAGGCGACTTTGATGTACTCATTATACACAGGAAATACGGCCTGATTGCTGGAGAAGTGAAGAGCGTGGGGGGCCTTTCCAGTCACCAAGATAAAGGACAGGATGCCAAGAATATTGTTGTGAACAAGAAGATACAGGATGCAGTCATGCAGTTGAATAAAGCAGAGAAGGTTTTGAAACGCCTTGTGTCCGATCCGAAATTAAAAAAGTCTGCTCCAAACCTAAACATCATAAAAACCCTTATCTTACCTAACGTCATGTCTTCTGATCTGACTCTTTGTTTAAAGAGTTGTGATAGAACAGCTAAGGTGAGTACAGGAGAGGTCCACACGAATTATTCACTGGGTTCTGCTGGAAGGTATATATTATGATAATGTATTTCATAAACTGATAGTTAATGACGGATTAGCTTGAAGAAATTAATATTCGCGATTGTTTGTTAATTTACTTTAGTGGATTCGATTTTTTAATCATGACAGGGCCTACGTGACTGTCTGGGCATCGAAGACAACGCGACCTGCATAGCAATGTGCTTGTGTGCAGACCAGTTATCAGATAGCAAAACTCCCCATGAGATCTCGAACGAGGTTGAGAAAAGATTATGCAACTGGTGGGACCTTCTCGTCTCTTGCCGTCGGTTCAAGGATGAAGTTTCCAATGAATCTATTGCATCTATATATGACAGTCTTCTGGTCAGGTACATGCGAGTTTGTATGTTTGTATGAACAAAATGACACACCCGAATTTGTAACACCCATGAGACCTTTGCTTGATGAGTATGCAAATTTAAGTACAAATCTTTTTCTTTGGAAGGAAACACACACACACACACACACACACACACACACACACACACACACACACACACACACACACACACACACTCAAGACACCATCACAGACATATATATGTATTATTGATGTGTACTGACAAAATGTGATATATTCTGCCTGAAATTGATCACAATGAATGTTATTAAACTGATGATATCCTCCTTCGATAGGATAGTCCAAATTTATTTAATTACATTTGCGGCATTTTCCTACTTATTATGCTACATTGCAATATTTCTTGTGTACACATTGCAATATTTTTTGTACACATGTTGCAATGTTTCTTTTCACACATACACACATATATTTCTTGTACACACGTTGCAATAACACGGTGTCATGGACGTGTACAATCTGTTAACAAGCAAATAAAATACTCACTAACTTAGAACTAAGTTCACCTGTGTACCTGGGCGCATTGGGCAGAAAATTTTCTCAAGATATGTTAGTCATTTGATATATGCATAACGCAATTGCTGATTGCATTGAATCAATGCTGACTTCGTCAGGTGAGTTCTTCAATATGTCCTTAGAAATGCCACTATTTCGTACCTAGTACTATCTTTCTTAAATGAATGACAATCTTGGTGCAATCGTCCAGCATATTAATAAATTAAGTAAGATTTCTCCTACTGAACATTCTTAATAGATTGACTTAATTAGCTTTAGCTATTACCGTCACCCACAATCCGAAGAACAAAATAGATTAAAATGTAGGAAAATATTAATTACAATTAAAAAATATTAAAAGCACAATTTAATAATAAAGATAGATTAGATGAAATTAGATTCATCTCTTTCTCATCCCAAATTTGACAGTGAACACGGATGTCCCATAAATGCCTGTATGCATCATGTTAATAAATGACTTAATTATTTTAATACACATCTCACTTAATAAAGCTATGGTTCACTTTCAGCAATGAGTGTTTTCTTACTGAAAAGTTCACTAGCAAAATACTGTGATTATCAGGACTGGCGAGTAGTGGCAAATTTAGAAGTGATATACACTAAGTAATGTCGATTAAGTAGTCTGCAGCAATCAAATGAGGCAGAGGATTCATAGAAAAATAAACTAGCACCAAGCGAGTGAACAGTCTATCACCAAGGGAGTGAACAAACTAGTACCAAATGAGTGATCAGACTAGCAATAGACTAGTGAACACAAACTAGCACGAAGATACTGTACAGATTGACACCAAACGAGTTAACAAACTATTATCTGATTAGCACCAAGTTATTGAATTGACCAGTAACAATCTAGCAAACAGACTAACACCAAGCTAGCGAACAAACTAGCACCAAACTAGCTAACAGATTGACACCAATCTAGCGAATAGATTGATACCAAGCTAGTGAACAGATTGACACCAAGCTAGCCACATGCGACTTATGTTAGCATTATTAACAGATTATCAAATCCGTTTCTCTGTTAATGTGGGGTGAATTTACTACTTTACTCTGACGTAATAGAGTAGAATTAGTGAATCAGTTTTCCATAAATAAACCACTTGACTTTCATTCTGACTTCTCTAAGAAATCCCTGTCGTGAGTGTACAACACGTTACTGTGGAATGCAGCATGTGTCTGCTCGTGTGACACCTATCCTTCTCTAACTATGTCAGTGTCATTCAGAACTTGACACTTGACACTGGTCGAATTCTGACATAAGATTCCACACTAGTGGTCGAATTTTTATTGGTTGAATTTTACTGTTGACTTACTTCCCTTGTTCTAGGTTCTGTGGGCCAGCAACTACAATCAGAGTTTACTGTGTGCAAACACCTCGCCTCGAACTGAGAACAGTAGGGGACGGTGTGTCTGAAACAGGGGAGAGAATCGCCCAGTTTGTCCTTTTTCCCGAGCAGGTCGAACTTTTGAATAAATCACAACCCTTGGTCTTCCTAAGCGGGCCGCCAGGGACCGGAAAAACGATGCTTTTAATAATAATGGGCCTCTCCTGGCTCCAAAATAGATTGGACGTCTACGTGGTCAGCACATCCAGGGAGAGCCGAACGGCGTCTTACATCATCGAACATCAGTTGATGAAAACGCTTGAGGATTGGAAGCTGCAAGACGCCGGCAAGGTGAATCGATATCACTTTGACTTCAAGGTCATGTCAGAGGTTAAGTCTGCTGTCAAGTGTCTCGTCGAAGCAAGTAATGGGCAAGACCTCTCGCTCCTGATAGACGAGATATACAAGTAAGATATGTACATTACACATGTTCTTGGTGCTTTAAGAAGCAAAATAAAACTTATTCCCAATAAATCCAAGGAGTGTCTTTAGAGACGAACAAGTACTGATAGTGCGTATCATGAAATAGTGTGCAAATTTACTGTAGTTATGTGGCTATCTTTCTATTACACAGACTGCAAAGTTAGCTAACAATATTTTATTTGTAAATACATTTTAGTTAAGTTGAAAGCTTTCTATCGCATACGTGAAGATGTGTACATTTACGCAAAGTTAAATATCAAGTATTATGTGGTCTGCTTACCTAATTTTAAACTGTAAGCTTTCTGTTGCACACACGGCTTGTATATTGGAAGTTATTGTAAAGTTCGTGTTTTTCACACTCAACCAGAAGTTAAATTATCACCTTTTTAATGTCCACAGACTTCAAGTTAACCTGTGGGCTTATTGATGCACACATACAATAAAAAGTTAAATTATCAGCTTTCTGATGTCACAGACTTCAAGTTAAATTATAAGCTCTCTGATGCCCACAGATTTCTAGTTAAATTGCACACTTTCTGTTGTACATGCGCAATGAAAAGTTAAATTATCAGCTTTTTAATGTCCACAGACCACGTGAAATTATTAGCTTCTGGTGAATACATACTTTCATTATTTTGTAACTCTGGTATAGCACACACTTGAAGTTAATCTGTAAGCTGTCTGTCGTACACACTTGAAGTTAATCTGTAAGCTGTCTGTTGTACACACTTGAAGTTAATCTGTAAGCTGTCTGTTGTACACACTTGAAGTTAATCTGTAAGCTGTCTCTCGTACACACTTGAAGTTAATCTGTAAGCTGTCTCTCGTACACACTTGAAGTTAATCTGTAAGCTGTCTCTCGTACACACTTGAAGTTAATCTGTAAGCTGTCTCTCGTACACACTTGAAGTTAATGTGTAAGCTGTCTGTTGTACACACGTTTGAGATTAACTATAAGTTGTCGGTTGCATACCACAGTTTTGAAGTTGAATTGTATATGTCTTAATTATCGCTGTCAGACTTGAGGTTCAACTGTAAGCTTTCTGTGGCACATCAAACTTTGTAGGTGAACTATACACTTTTTATCTTAGAAAGACCAGGTTTACACATACAACTTTTTGCTGACACACCACAGACATAAAGATAAAGTATACGTTTGATTGGACACAGACTTGAGGTTTAACTGTAATTAAAGCTGTTTTCTTTCTAAGAGACATAAAGGACCCCGTCTCAGACTTGTGCTTTAATCTGAAATGCATGGTGAAGTCATTGCGGTTCTGGGCTGCTTCTGTCCACCATGAAGCCATACCCAGGTATCTCCATGATGAAAAGCTGACATTGCCTCTACGGTCTCCACCTGTAGTGGTCAGTATGGTGAAGAAAGCGGTAGAAATTGAAAAACATAACGATGTCCAAGACTACAAGGAAAGTGGACTCCCTACCTCGACATACGGTCCTCCGGTCAAGCAAATCACCCACCACGAAGACCAGTCAGGTCACACAAGGAGCGCACCTTTAAACTGTGTGGAGTGTGGGAGGCTCATTGCCAAAGTCCTTAAAGAACTCCATGTTGGTGAGACCACTCCGAGTGAGTATAAGTTCATGTGAGGAGGTCACAGTATGCAAGACATTTTTCATGTGTGTCGAAAATAAAAACACCTTATCCAAAAGCCATCTCTCAAAATCAATCTATACTTGTTTATTGATGCGCACAAGAAAATAAATTAAACGAAATAATTATTTAAACAGCCACAACCATGAAATGAAAATGTAAAAATAAAATGCGTGAATAATATACTTGTAAAGTGAGAATAACCAATGAGAATTGAGAACTTGTTTATATTTCACAATATGCATAAATAAACGAGGTTAATATTTGATGGTTTCTTAGCCATAAATGTTTCTAGTTAATGTACCAGATGGGTTGTCATGGATCTTTTTCTTCTTCGTTTTGTAATTAGGTGCGTAAAACTTACAAGCACTTGATCAGGAGGAAAATTAATTTTTACTGTCGCCGCTGTTTGTATTTACATTATGGCTGAAGTACCATATCTCAGCTGTTTCACAATCACAAATGTAAACTACACTATACCTTACCTGTTTCACAATCACAAATGTAAACTACACTATACCTTACCTGTTTCACAATCACAAATGTAAACTACACTATACCTTACCTGTTTCACAAAAAGAAATCTAAACTATACCAAACCTCAGCTGTTTCACAATCACAAATGTAAACTACACTATACCTTACCTGTTTCACAAACGGAAATCTAAACTATACCAAACCTCAGCTGTTTCACAATCACAAATGTAAACTACACTATACCTTATCTGTTTCACAAACGGAAATCTAAACTATACCAAACATCAGCTGTTTCATAAACACAAATGCAAACTACACTTAACCTTAGCTGTTTCACAAATACAAATTAAAAATATACCATATCTCAGCTGTTTCACAGACAAAAATCTTTAAACTACACCACAATTAGCTGTTTCACAAACATAAATCGAAACTATACCAAACCACAGCTATTTCACAAACAAAAATCTAAACTACACCATATCTTAGCTGTTTCCCATACAAATATCTAAACTACACCATATCTTAGCTGTTTCCCATACAAATATCTAAACTACACCATATCTTAGCTGTTTCCCATACAAATATCTAAACTACACCAAATCTTAGCTGTTCCACTAACATATCTAACGAATATCAATCTGTATTAGTACTGAACTACAATTTGTAATTGATAATGGAGATATGAAACAGTTTATAGGTAGTTTACAGAAGTCAGCACCTTCGAGACTGATTCAAGTATGGAGTAGCCAAGTGTAATATTAAATTACACACACACACACACACACACACACACACACACACACACACACACACACACACACACACACACACACACACACACACATACACACTCACACACACACACACACACACACACACACACACTTAATCGTTCTTCACCTTGTCATTTTATCAGAGATAATTCTACAAACAATACGGAACATGGTGTGTTGAGAAGAATGTTACCAAAAACAAAAAAAAAATAGCAAGAAGAAACATTGCAACTCAAACCAGATTCTAGTGCGTGCTAAGTTACTAGGCTTGTTTAGGCTCGTTATTGATTGTGTGTTAGCCAGACTCTAGTGTGTGCTAAGTTATTAGGCTTGTTTAGGCGCGTTATTGATTGAGTTAGCATGAAAGATGACGAACGTATGCACAGATAGATTTTTAGGCGAGTTAAATTCTACAATAAAGTTCACTATTTTTAGGTGAGTTAAATTCTACAATAAAGTTCACTATTTTTAGGTGAGTTAATTTCTACAATAAAGTTCGCTATTGCAGCATCCATTTCGCCAAAAGACGCCAGTACTAGACCACCACCACTGCAGTACCGCGACGTCCTGATTCTATGCGATGACTACCCCAAGGACGACCGGACAGGAATCCTAAGTTCAAAGGCTGACGGTCTGGTTCAAGGTCTTCGAGAAGTCTACGTAGACCATGTACGTGTGGTGGAAAGTAGTGACGACGACAACGCCATTCGAGATACGGCCTTGGCCCTGACTGACAAGATCACGGTGACGCATTGGGATGACGTTCATGGGATAGAGAGGAAGGTGGTGGTCGTCCTGGCAGAAAACGGGAGGCTGAGTGACGTTTACCACAGACTGCGTTCCGCTTCTCGCTGTACGTCACAGCTAGTGTGGGTTGGCTTAGAGAAACTTGCATGAAGTTGTTATATGAGACTAGACTTATATTTTAAGCTTTATTAAAAGAAAGTCCTCTAAGATTAATAATATAATAACAGTTAATGAGTAAAATAGGAAAGGTGCATGCTCCTTTGTTTGTGAATAAATACTTTGATCTCAGGGAACTGGAGTAAATAATACCACCAAACATGAATGGTAGATAGTGTTAATGGTAAATAAAAACAGCCCCCAGAATAACAACATTAATGACCTCTTAAATTAACCAAAGTAATATAATATAAATAGCATTCATGTATTTGTTTGTTTCACACTCTTCTCCATTATAAAATCGGATATGTCTCTTTTTCTTTTACTATTTTACAATCACAAATATTTTACCTTGATGATCTGTTGCGCAAAACACTAATTAAAGTATTGATTTATTTTAAAGAATTGTAGATGGTTCGTTAATGTCTGTATGATTTTACTGTGGTCTGGCACTATTGTACATATTAAGGTGTGCATGCAACATTTGCTTTTGTTGTGACACGAACTGTATTCCTTTCTAGTGTAGAGATGTTATGTCTGAAAAAATGTAAAGAGAACATTTCTCATTGAGCAATCACATTTCCCTTTCCCTAGTGTAGTCAAAAAATGTCTTGGAAAATTAGTACTCACAGATTTATTTTTCTAAAGACTTTGAATATTCAATGCCGCATACATTTAATCAAAATCTCACTGCTAAAATATTAAAATTATTTCGCAATCATATCCTATGTGGCTAACATAGAGGAATACAATAATAATGCAAGAGCACATAAATTACATAGTACTTATCTTAGACACAGCAAAGCGTCCGCTGTTTATTCCACTGTCCTGAATTTGAATATTTACATTGTGGCTAACATAGAGGAATACAATAATAATGCAAGAGCACATAAATTACATAGTACTTGTCTTAGACACAGCAAAACGTCCGCTGTTTATTCCGCTGTCCTGAATTTGAATATTTACATTGTGGCTAACATAGAGGAATACAATAATAATGCAAGAGCACATAAATTACATAGTACTTGTCTTAGACACAGCAAAGCGTCCGCTGTTTATTCCGCTGTCCTGAATTTGAATATTTACATTGCGGTTACGCTGCTTCTTTCGTGTTTACAAGAATTTAATTTCTTTTATATGTTGGTCTCTCCCTTTGTGTTTACAAGAATTTAATTTCTTATATTTGTTAGTCTCTCCCTTTGTGTTTACAAGAATTTAATTTCTTATATTTGTTAGTCTCTCCCTTTGTGTTTACAAGAATTTCATTTCTTATATTTGTTAGTCTCTCCCTTTGTGTTTACAAGAATTTCATTTCTTATATATGTTGGTCTCTTCCTTTGTGTTTACGAGAATTCCATTTCTTATATTTGTTGGTCTCTCCCTAGCAAACCTTTATGTGTTGTGGTTTGTTTAAAGTGTGTTCCTTTTATGCTAATTATTATATATTTATAAGTGATTTATATATTTTTTTAATTTACGTTAACCGGGCCAGCATTAATATTGAGTCATGGTGTACATCATTTATCGTAATAACAATGCCAATCATCGGAATTTATTTTGTAAAGTTCAATGACTAAGTACTAATGTTAGTATTAAACTCATGTTTTTGTAACGTTCAATGACTAAGTACTAATATTAGTATTAAAACTCATGTTTTTGTAACGTTCAATGACTAAGTACTAATATTAGTATTAAACTCATGTTTTTGTAACGTTCAATGACTAAGTACTAATGTTAGTATTAAAACTCATGTTTTTGTAACGTTCAATGACTAAGTACTAATGTTAGTATTAAAACTCATGTTCATGTAACGTTCAATGACTAAGTACTAATGCTATTATTAAAACTCATGTTTTTGTAATAAAATTTGTTACAAAGTACAAACGACGTGTAAGTGAGGGTGGAACTCTGCCATGGTTGTCATGTTTTCAGTTTATTTTCTTGCAAACTTATCTTCATGTGGTTTGATTAATTCATTTATTAATGTAATATCAAGAACATTTTAAATATCGATTATTTAAAAATAATCCACACAAAATTAATGGTCAGTGGATTCCTATGTCAGAAAATAATTCTAGATTGTGATGAGAATATGTTAATATATGATAAAATTATTCTATATTGTGATGAGAATATGTTAATATATGATAAAATTATTCTAGATTGTGATGAGAATATGTTAAAATATGTCAGAAAATTATTCTAGATTGTGATGAGAATATGTTAAAATATGTCAGAAAATTATTCTAGATTGTGATGAGAATATGTTAAAATATGTCAGAAAATTATTCTAGATTGTGATGAGAATATGTTAATATATGATAAAATTATTCTAGATTGTGATGAGAATATGTTAATATATGATAAAATTATTCTAGATTGTTGAGTTATTGCATTACTATATCAGAAAAGTATTCTACATTGTGGTGTTATTGTAATACTGTAGCAGAAAAAATGTTTTACGTTGATTTGTTATTGTAATACTGTAGCAGAAAAAATGTTTTACGTTGATTTATTATTGTAATACTGTAGCAGAAAAAATGTTTTACGTTGATTTGTTATTGCATTACTGTATCAGAAAATTATTCCTCGTTGTGATGTTAATGAATTAGTATAACAAAATTATTCCTCGTTGTGATGTTAATGAATTAGTATAACAAAATTATTCCTCGTTGTGATGTTAATGAATTAGTATAACAAAATTATTCCTCGTTGTGATGTTAATGAATTAGTATAACAAAATTATTCTAAGTTGTGATGTTAATGAATTAGTATAACAAAATTATTCTAAGTTGTGATGTTAATGCATTACTAAATCAGAAATCTATTCATCGTTCTGATGTTAATATAATATTATATCAGAAAATTATTCTAAGTTCAATTGTCAATGAATTGCTGTAATAGAAAAATATTATACGTTAATTTGTAAATGCATTATTATGCACTGCATAAGAAAATGTTCAATGTGGAAATTATGACCGTGTTGATAATGTTTTGATGAAAAGCGTCCGGAGAACAACGATATCTCGATTGAAGGTTTCATCAGCTCTTGCTTTCATATGCAGGGTTCGAACCCTTGCTTGACTTTCTTAGGAGAAACATAAAATGTCACACTTCTCTTTATTACTGAGCGAATTGTATTGTTAGGGAAGGCTTAGATTACTCATGGATCTTTACATTTATTTGAAAAAGTCTAACGAATGTTCATGAATCAAAACTGTTAGCACACGTCACGAAGAAAGCTGACACGCGCTATATAATAGAGATAGATAGATAGATAGATAGATAGATAGATAGATAGATAGATAGATAGATAGATAGATAGACAGATAGAGAGATAGATAGATAGATAGATAGATAGATAGATAGATAGATAGATAGATAGATAGATAGATAGATAGACAGACAGATAGATAGATAGATAGATAGATAGATGCATACTTACATACATACGTACATATCATTAGAGACAACACAGAAAGAGTCAGATAATGATACTGACTGCGCTATAGATAGATAAACAGTTAGACCTACACACTAAACACTGAATTAGACAAACAGTTTAATACGTAAAGTGATGTGAAATGCGATGATGAACAAATCCAAAACATGCCGTGATTTGCGTTGAGCTCTATATTGGAAGGGTTAAAGAGAGCCAACTGGACGGTGACATAAACATCTGTGGTCACACATTTCGTTTCAAAGAAGGTACACATAGTTCATTATAAGTTTAAATTCTTTATTTAAAGAACAAATTTTGTGCTCTTAAAACATTCATAATCTCTAAATAAAAACTTTATATAACTTATAAGAGGATATTGAAGATAATTTATAATTTAATTTTTGTTTTACAATCATTACTGTGAAAAGTGTCTGCGACAATGTTTGAATGCAGTAAATGTGTTAGATTTAATGTAGAACACTTAATATTGAAATACAAATAAGATTTAAGGTAGAACACTTAATAGTGAAATACAAATAAGATTTAATGTAGAACACTTAATAGTGTAATACAAATAAGATTTAATGTAGAACACTTAACAGTGAAATACAAACAGGATTAAAATGAAGACTAATGTAAAATTTTACTATTCTGAGATAATGATTTATAATTATTCTGTCTTTCTTATAAGCTGGGTGCATGATCTTTTTAATATGGATATTATTATTGTTTTTCTTTTAAAATTGATATATTCTTGCTTTTTTTAAAAATTGATATTTTATTGCTTTATAGAAATACAAATGTTATTAATATTTTAAAAGAGTAAGTTTGTTGGCTGTTTCGTGTTTTCTGTTGTTAATGATTGAACACCACTGATGTTTTACAGAAATAAAATTGATGAACATGTTGTTATCTATCATTGTCGTCTAATGGTTGTAAATGCTAGTGATATTTAATTTAATATTGTAGGACTTTGTGCTCAATATGTACATTCAATTTTGTGTGTGTGTATATATATATGTGTGTATGTGTGTATGTGTGTGTGTGTGTGTGTGTGTGTATGTGCGTATGTAAATATGTGTGTGTTTGTGTGTGTGTGTGTGTGTGTGTGTGTGTGTGTGTTATACTTGAAATGATTGCTCATAATAAAAACATCATAGTTTGAAATAACTATTTTGTTATAGTTAAATATATTAGTAACAAACACAATAAGGAAAATATCATTAAAAAATAATTACTCCTTCACAAATATATATGACAATCATATGCTATAATAAAATTATTTCTTTACAAATATTATTTCAAATAAATTTACATAAGGTGCAAAAGGATAGGAATGAACAACATTTTAAAAGTAAAATTATATACAAAGCACAAGATAGATTCAAATTCTCTGCATTACTCCATATCGGAATGAAGGTTAATCACCCAGTGAAACAGAAATGTAAAAGTTAGTCATTCACTAAGAAAAGGGAAAGAACTTTGTAAGAAACCGACAGCAAATTTCTGTTTCTGATGTTAGTAAAATAATCCGTTGAGTAGCTTTACCTTTTTAAATTTTATGTATGAAATAAAAGTTCACATACAGTTTTGAGCATGGAGGAGAAAAGAAATCTGAATTAAAAAAGAATAATAATTAGTGTAGTGTTAGTAAAATTTAGTGTTCTCTCTCTATTAGTCTATATAAGCAATATTTTTAAAATAGAACTTATCTACCTGAGAATATCGTGAAGATAAAAAGTCTACTTAGGCTTCTGGGGTATCAGCGAGAGAGAGAGAGAGAGAGAGAGAGAGAGAGAGAGATCGTTACTTACAATCACTGATTGTAATTCATTTATCGATATGTGCAAAATTTCAGGAAATGTCATTGAGTTTACTTTTGAACTGTGCAACATTAAGTTGATATAATTATCCATGTGCTGAATGTGTGTGGGGTCGATATCAACATTAACATTATTTTATATTTACATTGAAATCTCAAAGAGTAAAATAAGAATGGTATTTCTTTAAATAATGAAGATATTTTTATATGTGGTTTTTATTAATTACTCATTTTCTGAGAAACTTTTTTGGATACAATGTTATGAACCTACACACACAAAACAATGCCCGTGCTGTATACTGAATTAGTTATTAAATGACACTTTGTTTTATACTTTAGTAGTAGGTAGTAATATTAATAAAGTACAAAGTACTGAATATTAGCAAATGTGCAGCATGAACGAATATTCAATGTTTTTGAATTTAACTCAAATGGTTTAATTTCTGTTAATATTATACAGTCGAACCAAATGCAGACTTTCCGATTGCAGACATGCTCTAACCATCTTTTTTGTTGTTATTGTTGCATATCGTTAGAATTCTTCAAGTATTTTATTAAGAAATAGCACATTTCTTATATAATCATTACAATATTTACGTTGTTTTATTTTCTAATAGCAATACATTGGAACCGTTTAAGAATAAGATGGCGGGATTTTGAATGCGTTCTTCCCTGCTGTTGGACTTACCAGATAATGTATACAATTACAAATTACAATGCACCTTAACTTAAAAAAGACATGAAGTTTCGAGCAAAGCTTGTCGATGTAAGCTGCATTCAGCAATTCACAAGTAAGTCAGAACAATGTTTTAATTAATACAAGCTAAGAAGCTTATGTTTTGATCACAACGCTAAAAAAAAAAATAGTATTATCATTATGATTATCAAAGTCTTGTTGATTATACATTTTTAAAATGTTAATTTATTGTTTAAATATGTTGATTTGTTTTGTTTGTGTTAAGGTCATTTTGTCTCTAATACATATAATTTGATTCTCTAGTGTGCTCTTGTTAATATTTAATTGTTATATTGTTTCAATGTATTGTTTTGTACTGTGTAATTATGATTTTATGTAATAATTTGTGCTGCATTACATAATGATGACTTTGAGACAAATGTCCATAAATGTCCTTTAAAATTGTTTTTGAAATTTTAAATTATTGTATCGTTTCTTTGTTTTCAGATGTTGTGGGCATTATTTCCAAGCTGATAAAAATTTGCACTCTCCGCATCACATCAGATAAACTTTATTTTATTTTATCGGAACAGGTAGCCAATGGTGGTGTGCAGATATGGTGTGAATTGTCACAGGTAACTTGCCAGCAGTGAAAATTTTCATTTTAAAATTTTCTTTGGAACATAAGTATGTGCATGTTTAAGTTTAACCTATAGCTACTACTTACTAGCTAGACTATGCAGATATTATTATTAAGCTGAGACAGGTCAGGAAGGTGTAGCTCAGACATATCTTATAAAAGTATTAAAACTGAATTGCAGTAGTTGTTGAGAAAATACTAAAGACTTTAGTAAAGGACAAATAACTTAAAGTCAAGTAGTGCATAACTTTTGAGATGATTATACTGAGCTTTTATAAATATAAATTTGCCACTTTTAAAAAGTTGTATTTAGGTGCTTGGACTGATTTTATATCTTCTTGTCATTGTATCAGAGTCACTTCTGTGATGAGTATGCCATGCAAGGTGTGTCAGCTGAGGCAAATGAAATCTTTGTGGAGCTTAGTCCTGAGAACTTGCTCCGTGCACTGAAAACAGGTCAATCTGCTCGGTGGATCAAGCTGAAACTAACAAATAAGCACATGCCATGCATAACTGTGGAGATTGATTTAGTATGTTTATTTGTTTTTTTTTGTGGGTGATGTGTGTGCATGTGCATGCTATGTCTTTATTCTTTTATTTAAGAAGTAGTTATCCTTTTGCATGATATTGCCAGATATTTCCTTCTTCAGACAAATTACAGTAAGTTTTTCCATCACTAAAGTATGAATTATGATTTCCTTATTTATTTCTGTTCGGTTTTTCTTATGTTCTGACAACGTGATGTATTAAAAACAGAAATTCTGTAGACATTAAAAGTTGTTACCTCACATTATTCCATCACAAGCACACAAGATATGAAGAATTAAAAGCTAAGCTTGTCGAAATAGCTAACTCATAGACATATTGGCTGGTCATTGTGCTGTTGCACTAATTTATCATTAACTAGTATAGAACATTGTTTACATTCTGCCTTCAACTTTGATTTAATATATCAATCAACTATTTGCGTGAACCCAAATGGATACTAAAGAGAAGAGAAATGTTTCTTTTGGTAAGTACTGGTTTTATATTTTTGTGTCTGAATGTCCTGGAAAATGTATGAAAAGGGTATTAAAAGTCATGGACTTTCAAGCTTACAAACTTGTTTGGACCCTGGACTGAGCAATTAGACTTAAGTTCATTAAAGTAACACCAAGCTTTTTATTTTAATGTATATTTACTGAATTCATTAAAATTGTAAATAATTATTTAATTAGATTTGATTGCAGTTACCTGCCATCCCCATTTTATTTGTAAAATCTCACATGGTAATAAATTAAGAAAAGTCAGTAGTTACCAAGGATTGATATGATGATATCACACTGAGATTTAATTATCTGTTTTAATGTGATAATGGGTAATGTGATTTCAGCCATCTGTGGGCTCGTTCCAACGTTTGGTTGTGCATGATATTCCTATTACAATTGTCAAGCGCCGTAATTGGGATGACTATGCTGAACCAGAAATGCCTCGTTTTGATGCAAGTATTTGGGTATTTGTAGCGTGTTTCATATTAAGATATTTTGCTTCATCTGTTTTCAGTAAAATTCTTTGATACAGTTAATTTTAAGCAATGAACAGGGATAAATGCATTTACACACACAACTGTGCTAATCTTTATCAAACATCTTTTTTTCAAATTTAACCTGACATTTATTGTTTTTATATGACAGATGGTTTCCCTATTACAGTATGTTTTATTTCTTTTTTTTCTGAACATTTTACTTTATCTACAAGATTTGTTGTTGAGATTGCTTTTAAAATTGATTGTAGGGAGCATCACAGAAAGTAAAGACTAATTTGTGTTGTCAAATAAAATTTATTAATTAGTCCTGTGTGGGACTGTACATAAAATATGATTGGCTCCTTAAAATGAGCAAAAATAACCCTTTACACTCACATATTTTTTATGCTGGTGTGTTTTGGATAATCTGATAAAAATTAAACGATAAACATTTTGAAGCAACATTTTTTTTTATACTAAATTTCAAATTTTTATAGAAAATATATAATCTCCATTCCATGCAGATTACACAACGCATTTAAAATTATTAATTTTTTATTAATTATTAATTAAGCTGTTTTGTGTTAAAAAATTATTACAATTTGGAGCTTCATGTTTCATTAATTTTTCTACCATGTATATCAGCTGATGTCTTTTATCAGTGTAAATTAATTTTAAGCATTTCTTAATGCACATTTTGATTTCTCCTTTATTTTTTGCTAAATAAATATGTGATGTTGTTTGGGAAAACCCAGCTACTGTCGCTAAAATTGATTTTGTGCTACAGCCATTTGTAGTTGTAATTTTTTTTAAAAATCAGTTGTGTAATTACTTTAAAAATAACTATTAACATTATTTTTCAACAAACCAAGAGTTTTTTGCTGTTTGAACTCATGATTATAGCTTTTTAAGCATAAAATGACTACTGGGGGGGGTGTGTGTGTTCAACTCTTTGATCCAGTATCGGACTACTTCGTTCCCTATTAATAGGTAGTCCCACCGCCGCTGTTTTATTGGGGTCAAACGCTCTTTTGCACGCAAATTCACTGAACTTTGACTCACAACAGTTTTCTTCACACTAAACCTGGACTAACGATGTTTATATAAAAAATAAAGAGCTATCTTTCATCTTTTAAAGCATATTCTTGCTTTTCATCTGAACTTTATTATTGTATCCATAAACTTTGACGAAAGTACCCTAGGGTTACGTCGAAAATTTCTAATCGGGCGCCTCACGGCCGAAAAAGTAAAATTCGCGTTTTTCGGTACTATACTTTAACTTTTCGGCAAGAAACAGCCAGATAGGTTGTCGAAATTCTGATTGGTCCATTAAAAAGAAGAGAGATAACTCTATACACTCATATTTTTTTCCATATTGTACGTTAAGAATAACACCAAAAAAAATTTAAGTTAAAAATTTGAGACCAATTTTTGGGATCAAATATTTTTCAGAAAAACTAGGAAAACATATCATTTTATTCAGCATTTCAACCTCTTTCTAAAAACATGACACAATACGCGATTATTAGTCCAGCCGGTTCTTGCGAAATCAAAAACCCCGTAGCATCTTTCTCAATTCACGCCACAGTCATGGCTTTCATTTCTGAGACACGGTGTACCGACGCTAACGCTGATTATTCCGCCTTATACGATCAGTTGAAACCATTTATCGGTCATATCTATTTGTGAGTGTTTATTAAAGTTTATTTTCATTTTCTTGAATTTTTTTGTAAGCATATTATTATTATTTTTCAAGTACTGAAGTAGAATTATTGACAGTTTCCGAATTAACTCGTTCAAATATAGGCCGATCTCGGAGTGACTTGCAAATAATTATGTGAAAATATACTATTTTCTTGAAATATTTCGTTTTAAAGACGCAGATCATATTTGTGAATATTGCTTTATTTACTCATTTAATTTTAGTTATGGGTGACAATTTTATTATGTAGAAAAAATAGTTTTAAATCATCGTTAATTTCAACAAGAAAAGATAACTCTAGATGTTAAAATTGTAGAAAAACATCGCTCTGAAATATTTCAGTTCTTTCAAGCGTTCTGTGTACTGTAACACAAACTTAATATTTAGTTTATTATTTCGTTTTTGATTATATTTAAACAAATTCTTTTCCCATTTTGTTTCTTATTTGAACATCGTTTTCAAGTGTAAAAAATCTCTTTTTTGGGGGGGTCCCCCCCCCCTCCCCTGACTTGTAATTTCTTTACACTTCTACATAAATGGAGAAATAGCTAACTTAAAAGGTTGTTGTTTCGTTTTTTAATAATAAAGACAGCAGGCTGCTGTACATTTGTTCTTAATCTTATAGCTAACTTAATATTTCTTCTTGTTTTACTTTATTTTAAGACAGCAGGCTGCTGTACATTTGTTCTTAATCTTATACTATAGCTAACTTAATATTTCTTCATGTTTTACTTTATTTTATTTTAAAGAGTAATATTTAAATATTGTTTGGTCCTTTCACTCTGTTAGCTGGTAAGCAATGTATACTTTTTTCTTTACATCAAAAGCAAGTTATTAAAAGTATGCAGCTAATAGTTATCCTACTTACAGCATACTTGTTTGCATAAAGAAAATTTTAAGGATTGAACATTTGTGGAATATTTTTTTTAGCTGATGAGCAGTATACTAACTTATCTTCAGGGTTATGACTGAACTTAAGAACACCCCTTGTAACAACTGGGAAACTGTTCTTTCCAAAGCATTACAACTTAGTGATGGGACTTTTTGTGAAAAGTATGGTATTAGTCAGGAGATGCTGTTGAAGTATGTTATTCATTAACAGCTGTTAATGAAGTTTCTGATAATCTAATTTTAATTTTACTACTTCAAAGTTTTGCCAAGAAATTAAGTTTGAAAGATTGCTGTCTGAATGAGTGGCTTGTTCAGTTTTGCCCATCTCTCAAAAATGCAAAAACATAAAATACAGAATCACTAAAAAAAAAAATGCAGTGCACTGTTCTTTAAACTTTTCATTTAAAACCAGATAGTCAAATTATTCTTGTTTTGTCTATGAATGAAAGTGTTTGCAAAGAGCTTCAGACTTTAAATAAAGCTAGCACTAGTAGTACTCCATAGTAATCATGGGTACAAGGTTGATTTGGGTGCTAAAAGTCTGAATATAAAAATAAAAGGTAAAGTCATCAACACCCTTGTTGATAAAATAATTTATGCAAATATTTGCTAGAAGGCACTCCAGTATCTGATTGTGCACATGCTGAGCTGTTGTAAATGCAGGTAGTAGCTTAGATGAAGCTGAAGTGGCAAGAACAACTAATGTAGATAACTTTCCAAGTAGCCAACCACCAAAGAGACTGAAAGAAGATGGTGGATTTACAAACTAAGATGTTGCTGTTTGTTATGATAATGGATGTATGTGTGTCACTGTGTGTTATTGTGCATATTCATTATTTAAAATAAATAAAACAAAAATGAAATGATCTTTTATTCATAACCTACATAGTACATTATAATTATATAAATATGTTAATATTTCTTTAAATAATGTACATGTGTGCAGAGCACTCTTTTAATTTAAGAATAAATTTTTCATGCACACTTTCACAAGTTTCAGTGATTTAAGACCTTGTCAAACCTTCAGAATAAAACGATATGATTTGGATTTTTTAGTGTGTGTGTGTGTAGTGATATAATTAGCAATGGCATGGGTTCAACATCTTTATGTATCTTTGATACATATAGAGATATAGAGTGCTTTTATACCAATCAAGCAGTTTTAATACGGTTTTTAAGATTTTAAATATTAAATTTTGTATTATAAAATATTAAAACAAATAAAATGCTGAACAAATCTTTTGTTTAGTTTCATGTATAACATCTTGCTGGTCATTTTAATAGGTGAACCATAACTGTGTTATGTATAGTTTCAGAGATATGACAATTTATCCATTTTCATTTTCTTCGTAAATAGGAATTTTATAAAAAAAACTAAAAATGTAAATTAAATAAATGATTAAACATAACTAAACTTTATATATTTAGATAGAGCACAACTTACTGATCATTTTGATATGTGAACCAGTTCTGTATGTTGTATAGTTTTAGAGATATGACAATTTGCTTTTTTACGTTTTCCCTATAACACTTGGTTACTGCTCTTTTTTGGTTAAAATTAGTTGAAATGGCCATTTTCAGCATCAAATAATTTCTTCACTGTTATTGCTATGCTTTTGGAAAAAAATAGGCATTAACTACATAGCAAATGATTTAATAATATGCATTCTGGATATACTTTGTTCATCAGTTGATTATGCTATGATGCCATGAATATTCCAGTTTGTTGCATTTTGTAAGCAATTTTATGAAACAAAAGCACGTTTTCCGTCATAATTTATAAGAAATTTAAATTTCGATTCTGCATTATGTTTGTTTTTTCTTGTTGTCTGTGATTATGTTAATTTAAAATGTTGGACTGTTGATCAGTGTGGTTTATATTTTACTTGTACTGAACTTGACAAACTGCACATTCATTACGTCTAAAAAATGTTGATCACAAATTACGACACTAAATTGACAATATCTCAAAAAGTATTATAGCTATCATCATAATTTTTTCTGTACAACCTTATTTCATCAGAACGCACATTTTGAGCATAAAACATTTGTAAAATATCAATTAGAAAAAAATGAGTGGGACTACCTACTATTAACACATGACTGTTTGCATGGTATTTTTAGTGATCGAAGGTGCACATATGTGTCACCTTGAGTGAGAAGGCTCTTTGTTTCTATTTTTATTATACAGGGCTGATTGTTCTACACAGTTGGTTTCAGTACAACTATAAAAAACAAAACACAAATATATATTTGACTGCTTTATTGTTATTTATTATGTTGAAGGTTATAATTACATGTATTTAGATGTTTTTAACTAGCTATAGAATAAAAGACACTAAAGATTAAATTTTAAACCAATTACAAAATGAAAAGAATAACTTAAAGCCTGCAGAAACTAACACAACACATGATACCCATGTCGGTCATAAGTTTGACGCAATTGACTTTTTTGAATCTGAACTGGTCAGAATTTTGCTGATTTACTTCAGTGTACAGGTGTGCAGTTGACAACAAGCCAAATGGGGTGGGTATCTGTGTGCTGAATGTGCCTCTAAAAATCCATTTCTCAACCTCACATGGCATGCATTCAAGACATATAAGTACATTATTATTGTAATTCTAATTCTTTGTTCTCAGCATTTGCGACTCACAGTAGCATGGTCAAATTGATTGCCAGTAATGAAATTATTTTCTGGGAAAAGTAGAAAGAATCTTGATTTTTTTGTGAAAAAATTCAGTCTTATGATGGCCTATTTGTTATTTTTTAGCTTGCAAACAAAATTTTCCACTAGCAAATTGTGAGCTAGTGAGTGGGATTTTTGAGGGTTGCACACACACAAAAATGTTGGTAAAAGATTGGTATCACTACAAGTTTATAAGTGATCACTAAAATTAAACTTTTTTCCCACATAAACTGCATTTCTGGAATGTTATTTTAAAAGTGTTTATATATTAAAATCATATATTTGCAGGTGAGCATTTCAATGCCTCCTTTGAAGATACTGAAAAATGTTGTTGACAAGATGAAAAGTCTTAGCAATTTTGTGGTAAGTAGTTGAGCAAGTGTTGTCAACGAGATGAAAAGTCTTAGCAATTTTGTGGTAATTGAGCAAATGTTGTTGAAAAATCTTAGCAATTTTATGGTAAGTAATTGAGCAAATGTTGTTGAAAAATCTTAGCAATTTTATGGTAAGTAATTGAGCAAGTGTTGTTGACGAGATAAAAAGTCTTAGCAATTTTGTGGTAAATGAGCAAGTGTTGAACAAATTATATGCAATTGAGTGGCAGAGAGTGGTTAAAGCTTAGTGTAATGATAGTTACTTGTCATTTGTTTTTAAGCCACAGAATATACTTTTATATTTTTTGTGTGTACAGTATTTATTTGTTTCTTCTGTTAATGAGCAGTGGAAGAAATGTGTTTCTAGTAAATGTAGCCAGTATGGAATGTATCTGTGATATGTATGATTATCAAAAACGTAATTAAATCATTAATGTTTCTCTTCTCTTAGTGGGCCAAAACCAGTCTTGTTTCCTTATGTGAGAGTAATTGTTAATAGAAATTTATATTCATTTCTGTAGCAACTCATTCATCACATAGGCCCCTTTAATTTCACCATTTTTTAGGACATTCCTCTGTTCATGGTTAGCACTTATCATTCAGGCACTTTCACATGAGACTCGTAAATATCTCCACCTTTCATGCACTAGATAATCTTTCCAGTTAAATGAAAATGAGAAATGCTTACCATTGAAATAACTCATTTATTTATATAATGTATTCCTCATCTTCCCCAAATAAAATACTAAGAGCAGTCATTTTCATAATACTGAAATTTCAGATTAAAACAATCATTCATGTGTCGTCATCACAAACATTTGAAATCAAATAAAGAAATATTAGATATTTTACTGTCCAATTGTGCATAACAAACTCACACACGCACACACACAAACTTAGCATAATTTTAGTGCATATCTTTTTCCTGGGAATAATTCAGATTTTTACTTCAAACTGTCTTGATTGAAGCAGTTTGAATTGAGCTGAATCCATTTATTTTTAATTGCAATCATATGTTTCAGATGCTAGCAGCTAATCAAAGTGGTGAGATGAAATTGTCAGTGGAAACAGATATGGTTGCTGTCAACACTCATTTCAAGAATCTTTTTAACCCATCTTGGCGTAAGTATGCAAAGTGAATAAAATTGATCAACATGTTAATCTTTAATTTTATATTAGAATGCTGTAACTTGTTAATAAACCTGACACCTTTATTCATTTGCATTTTATTTTATTTAATTCTCAGAGAATTTTCTTATTTCTATTACTTTTTAAAAAAAAATACTGCAGTTATAAGATTTCATACTTTAAAAAAAAATCTATTATTTAATTAGCTAAAGATTCCTATTGTTTTAATTTCATCACATCACTTTTGACACATTACAATCTGGAGAAATATTATTGGCTTAATAAATATATTGAAGCCGAATACATGAATGATAAATAACTTTTCCATTAGGAAAGAAATATGTGAACCAAAATGTAGTTTTTATTTGATAATTTCTTTATAATTATTTTATTTACAGTTTTGACATTTGAATCATGAATAGTTTAAAGACAAATGATAACAATGTGGATGTCAAATTTCAACAACTCAAATCAGTTTAAAATTTCACTATTATATAATAAATATTTAAAATGTATATGTACAAGCATCCTTGGATTTACAAAATTCACTTGGCCCATAAACATAGTTCATCGGTTTAATCTCACACATCATATAGGGTTAAAATCCTAATACATGTACATATAATGTTAATGCCTATAATATGTTCTCAAGACTATAGACAATACATCTGCTATAATTAACTCTTACCTCGATATGGTGTGTTTAACATAATAATACTGGAGTTGTTAACTTTAACTGAATAGTATGTGCATATTTTGAGTTGGTATTCCAGACATATTTTGCAAAATCATTAGTAATAATTTAAAAGTACATAGAACTTTTTCAGCTGATTTTATTCATACTGAAATCATTTTATAACTCAGGATCATTTTTTTACTGTGTGTTTCTTCAGACTTGAATTGATAATGCTTTAATCCTTTTTTTATAATAGAATTTAGATATCTCCAGCGATTCATTATCGCTTATACTTTCGTCTATCTGACTGGTAGGCATGCTGCTCAACATATCTTTGTTGCCACTCAGTGAACTTCACAACTATATGCAGTCTTGAAGCCTTTCATTTAGCAAAGTTTGCGAAGGGAAATATATTTTAATTCACAGAGTGCATTATATCATTCATTAATAACAGTGACTAGGTTTTGTTGAAATAGTCATTTTTGTTTTAAAATTAATTGAAAAATGTTTGAAGCCAGTACTAATCCTTTAGTGTACCCTAGTATGGGTCTCAACAATTGTCATACTCTTAAATAAAAAATTAGTTTCATTAGTAATAGATGTACACATTTTGATTTGTTTACTATTTATAAAATTTGTAATATGAAATTCTATAAAAATAAAAATTTTAAATTGATTTTCTTTCTTTAATTTTAAAATATTTTACTGTGATATTTTTTTCTCCACACAGGTCATGATATTGGAGAAGGGGACAAGGGAGATAACCAATGTTCTCCATTTTCCCAGCATGATGTGACAGAGTTTGCACAAGTTCGTATAGATATAAGGCGTTTTGCGCAGTTTCTCTCTAGCCAGTTGGTCAACCCTAACAGAGTCATCTGCAGTGAGTAATCTGTGCATCTTTAATTTTTGTCTGTGAATTATACAGTTGATAAGAGAAAAGCAGTAACTAATGGCTTACAACATAACTCTAGTGATGTACACAGCATAATGCTTCTATCATCTTTTCTGGTTTATGCATTCCTCTTTCTGTATGTGGTATTTTTTACGTTGTGCAGAAGCTAACAGAAGGAACACTTTTAATGTACACAGGAACATGTCTGTGACAACAAAAACAGTATATTCCATTTACTAACAAATAAAATGATTTAATAATTGCCTTTTAGGTCTGCCTGTCCTTTGAGAAACTTGAACTCTTCAGAATCACTTTAAGGCGCAGATAGTGCATTATCCGTCACAAGATGTAATCTCATTGGTTGAAAAAGTTGGAGTCTAATATGTCCCCCTAATACAGAATTCTTGGAAACACCTTCCAGATCTTTATCTTCAGACAAAATTAGTTCCAGCAATTACAAGTGAATCCTGCTTGTGAAACAGACTCTTTTTCTGAAACATTTGTTTGAAGTAATTAACAAGTCATTTCTCACTAGGATAGCAAAAGTTTGTCGCAGGGCATTTTTACTGGCTGTTAAACTTGAGGTTGATGGATAAAATTTGTATTGAAAATTGGCTTCCAATTGCACTTAAGAAGTGAAATATACTGCTGTGCAAAGTTATATTTTATACGACCATGAATTGATGTTTTACAACTTATGGCCATTCATATTACCATTTTCAAACAGTGTTACACAAAATTACAAGGAAAAATGTGTATGGTAATCAAAATTCTTCTTTTTTTAAATATGTGATGAAAGAATTATAGAAATTTTAATCTTTTGTTTGTATATGACAGTATGGACAATAAGCATACCATGAATATATTTTTCTGTTTTAATCATTGATAATTTCATGTGGCATTATGTAATATAAGTAATCTAGATGAAAATAAAACTATGTTTGGAATTTTGATATGTATATTAAATTTTTTGCAAATATTTTAATGAATTTCAGATAATACTTATTTTCATGCATATAAAAATTAATAAAATGAAAATATTGTAAAATTAATACTAGTACTAGTAGTCCTACTGTCACTCTGTTTCAGGAATAAGAAGTAATTTGTGCACAAATTTGGTGATTTTTCTATAGAGATTTGTTTCAGATTTTAATAAAATTATTAGTATAACTCATTTCTTTATCTAACAAAATGTTGATTTATATTTAATGTGATTTAAACCATGCTTAAAAGTAAAATAACTATACTTACTAAGTGTTAGATGCATTTTTGCCAAATATGGGGCTTAGCAACTTGTATGTCACCATGATAAAAAAAAAATACTTTGGATTTCTTTTGATGTGTAACTTCACATGACTTTTACATGAAAAATAACAAAAAATAAACATGTTGAGATGTGATCATAAGATTTCTCTTGATACCACTTTTATTATCAGAGCACTCATGCTTTGGAAATCATTTCCAAAATTACTTATTTTGAAAATATTTCTGTGAACACATTTGAATGAAAATTTTTTTACTGAACATTGTGCAGACAAGAGCTTTCATTTGCAATTTGAGTGAACACTTTGTTCTTTTGAAGTTAGAAACAAGTTAGTTCTTCATTACCTCTTTCTGCTTTTTAATCCCTGTAGAAAAATTCTAGACTGAGTTCAGATTTCTGAGATTCCTTGATGGATGACCTGTAAATTCAATGCTGCAATGTTAAATCTTTTGATTACCTAGAATTTCTTATTTAAACTTGACATGAACACCTAGTGCCAAATATCGCAAGACAGAATCAGAGACTGTTGATGAATGAACTGATGTCTGGGTTTACAAGAGAAAATTATGAAAGATGCTCCATTATCTTTACCAGGAGGACAGAAATGTCACCATCTACTGTTTCAATCAGACTTTATCCTATGCTTTACTTCACCATTGTACGTCTGTGGTAGAGTTAAATGTCACTTTTCATTCTTTCAGTCAGACTTTAGCCCTATGCTTTGCTTCACCATTGTAGTCTGTGGTAGACTTAAATGTCACTTCAGATTAAATTAAAACTGTACAAGGTAACATTTGTGAGAATTCGAGTTTATAAGATTTTTAGTGCACCTTAAAAATATATATAATAAAATTTAATGTTGAATGTTGCTCTTTCTGTAGTTTCACTGAAATGAGATTGGGTTATGCCTAATTATTATATGAGGAATTTCACAAATATATTCCATAAATCTTGCTACTAAAAATTTGCTAGTCACTTTATGTAGTGAGTTGAGTTTTTATTGGAGTAAAGTATGTCTTTATTCTTTCATTTAATAACAGTTATTTATTTTCTAGTAATATATGTCTTTATTTATGGTATATATATGCATATTTAGTTTATTTATAGTTGAAGTAAATAATGATTATTTTGTTTCAGATATTGTGAGCAACCGCATGGTGCATTTCTACTTGATGCATGATGACGTATCTTTGCAGTACTTCATGCCGGCTATTTCAGCTTGATATCTTGGAAAACAGCGGCTCTTTGTAGTACTTCATGCCGGCTAGCTTGATGTCTTGGGAAACAGCAGTTCTTTGTAGTACATACCTGCTATTTCAGCTTGATGTCTAGGAAAACAGCGGCTCTTTTCAGTATTTCAATCCTGCTATCTCAACTTGATATCTTGGAAAACAGTGGCTCTATGTAGTACTTCACATTATTTATCTCATTGTGAAATCTTTGAAAAAAACTGTATTTGTTTCCTGAAACCATGTCTGTGAAATACTTTTGATTTGTTTAACATTGATTCTAAAACCTTGTTGCTTTTTCTATGACTTTAAAAATACTTATCACAAAATCTGCATATTTATGTAGTTGCTTCCAGCCATCTGTTGCAGGTTGGTTTCCTGAAAATGTTAAATCATGGCTTCTGTCTCAAGTCGATATCTTAAAATCTTGGCTATCTGAAATCTTTGATGGTGTTATCTCAAATTTGTTCCATAACCTTAACTGTCTGAAATACTTCAAGTCTGTTAGGCCTGATTAATGTCTTGAAAATGCAGTTCTCAGAAAGGAAAATTTGCTTTGTGTTTTCAATCTCAGATTGAAGAATTCAAACCTTATCTCTGAAGTACTTCATGTAGTGTCAAATCATGATCTTCTGGAAAATGAGAGTAAGTCTATAAATAAGGTGAATTTAATATAGATTCAAAAGATTTTTTTCCAGAAGGAGGTGAGGGCAATATTTCATTTCAACACATTTAGTCCATTGACTGATGGATTTCTTATTTCTGTCAGGAAAATAGTGTTTGATAGAGAGCTTTTACAAATATGGTTCACATATATATCATTCCTAAACTTGCACCTAAACACAGTGTATTGTATCTGTGTGACCATATCTGAACAGTTCACATTTCTTGTTGATGAACAACTGTCGCAGTAGGGTATGCATATTCTAAGATAAATGTCACTGGCTTTGACTGAGAGTATACTATGAATGATTCTTCACTGCACAACTATGATGTAATCAGACAGAGAAGCCATGATTTTGAAAATAGAATGCTGTTAAATATGTTGCCTGTTTTAACAGTACAAACACTACCAGTATTACATTTTCTGATATGTTGTATTGATTCATTTAGAAATTTTGAGACTTGCATTAATGAGGGTATGTAGAAGTGAATATATAATGGATAAATGTCTGAAAAATGTGAGTTCACCTTATTTATTGACTCTTCACATTTTTAGGCTGACGAGCTAAAATCCCCATCTTTCTAAAATGCTTTATGTCTGCCGTCTTGAGCTGTACACCCAAAAATAATCCACAATCACTCTAGCCTCTTAAAGATGGATTCTGTTGTAATTGTTGAACTGTTATTTAACTGTATTTTATTAAGTTATTTTTTATTGCTAAAGGATCTCATTGATCATTGTTATACTGTTATTTCGGAATGAATCATTAAGAAAGCTTATTAGAGTGTAATGGATGTTTAGTAGAATGTAACGAATGTTTAGTAGAATGTAACGAATGTTTAGTAGAATGTTAAGAATGTTTAGTAGAATGTAACGAATGTTTAGTAGAATGTTAAGAATGTTTAGTAGAATGTAACGAATGTTTAGTAGAATGTTAAGAATGTTTAGTAGAAATTTTAGAATGTTTAGTACAATGTTAAGAATGTTTAGTAGAATATGAATTACAATACATGTAGTTTAATAAAAGAAAAAACATGAATGTGTGGCTGTTATATGAATTTTAAAAAATATAATCACTTAATAAAAGAAATGAAAAATGTGGTTTTTTGTTTGTGCAATATGACTTGTAAAATATATTTTATGTTGTGACATGCAAAGTTCTCTTTTTCTCACATCATTATTAAATGGAAGTTGTCAGTTATAGTTTTACAGAGTGTATAACTGTAATGTAAAGTACTCTGATCTTGGGAATCCACACTGAGAAGAAATTCTGATAATTGTGTGAACTCTGACAGGAATAATCATAAAAGCTTTAAAATCAGTATCTAGTAAAATGAATGAATAACTACTGCAACCTTTTATGATTATCTGGAAAAAGGTGCAAAGTTTCATTGTCTTTGAGAAGTTTGCATAACTGGGTTGGTCCATTCTTGAATGCTTCTAAAGTAAATTAAAATATCCTGCAATCTTAAATTTTAATTATATATGTAAAATATTCCTGTTTAGGATTTTAATACTTACAAGGAGAATGTAATTTTTGTTGCTTTTTTTTCTTCAGAATTTGTCATTTAGATATTTTTAATGTAACAAAGAAGAATCGAATTGATATTAATATTAAAATGATTGATCTATTTTAGATTTGTCTTGTTAAATTCACATTCAGTGACTCATTGATAATGTTCATTAAATTATAGTTTTCTCCTCATATTAAGTTTACGAGATTTAAATTATCACAGGATGATATTTAGAGTATTGTTAGGTTATTTTGTATGTGTAGATGCATTGTGTTAATTTCTGTCTTTTGATCTTTATAACACGAAGTATCATTACTGGACAAAGATGTGTCTGTGGTCAGATACCACTTGCAACTCTCTGTGTATTACTAATTCAGAAAAATAAAGATACGCCCAACTTAGATCATAGAAAATCAGAAATTACTGTAAGAGTTAAAGTTCGTTCTACAATTACTGACCATTACAAATCGTACTAATGAATGTCAATGAAACTTACCATTACAAATCGTACTAATGAATGTCAATAAAACTTACCATTACAAATCGTACTAATGAATGTCAATAATACTGACCATTAAAAATTGTACTAATGAATTTCAATGATGCAAAACTTGTGAAGACGTGATGGTAGTAGTCTGACCTTTAACCTATGGTGGAGAACCCTGGTCTTTCAGAAGGGGAATGCTTGAAGGAATCAATCAGTTACCTTGAGAACATTCGCTTCAAACAATAAAATTACTGAAGACATGTGACCTCATTTCCAAGAGTAATAGATTACTGTAAGTAGTTTGTAAGTGATAACTAGGAAGTAAAATTCCAAAAAAAAATTTTTTTTACTCTCATTTTGTGCATCAAGTTTGACCTAGTCTTGATTAACCCCTTCATTCCAAAATACATAGTGTACAAATCAATATAAATGTAAGTGTCAACAAAAGACACACAAAGTCTGGCTTCTAATTAAACGTGTAGAAATTAATTCATGAGAACTTTGCCTTTAGGTAAATATATTCAGTGACCTTTTTTTTCCCTATCAGTTTTCCGCACATTATATCATATCAAAATTAATTTCTTAGCATTAACTGTGCAACAACTCTGCTCGGCGATAACACGCTTTATCCCGAAGCCGTAATACTGGGCTCCAACTCAGTACTACCAATTTATTTAGAACCGGGTCTAAAATAAATTCTCCCAGTGCTACACATTCTGCTGATGCTTGGCGACAATGCGTTTGTCCCAAGGCTTCCTCATAATGCTAGGCGACAACCTAACAGCACCACTAACCTTTATATTTAGCTGTCTAGCGACAGCCAGACAGCCTGATCTATCTTCCACGAATGGACACGGTGAGGAAAGTGCTCGGGTTCTTCGAGAATAGAAAAGCGCATCAGTGGGTTCCACGCATGGTGGGAGACACGTTTTAACGGACATTGTGACACTGTTGCAAAGGCCACTGAAAGACTGTTGAAGCAGTGCTTAATCCAGGTCATGTAGAAAATTGCAATAACTTACCTCTTTTCTCTGATAGGACTAATCTGCGATTTGTATTGACTCTATTGTTGAACTGTGATTTTTATTTCTTTATGTATAGAGACTGTAATATAAAACTATCTGAACGTGCATGTGTGAAATAGTGATGTTAAGTAATCTATTTCATTGTAATTGTATTTGATTGTTCATTTAATAAATTTATTGACCTTCTTACGCATATTAATAACTTTATGATGGAGAAGAAAGTGGGTGGATGGATGCTCGCTGAATATAGATTTATGATGGATTCGCCTTCTCCTTTAGTGAGAAGCTTTCCACTCGGGGAAACACGTGATTGTAAATGTTGTTTCATGTTGCGGAATACAGAAAACGTTTACAGCGCAGTTATGAAAGATTAATTAATAATTGTAATCATTTTCATTAACTAAGCAGCGTGCCTATCACACTACTACTACCACCACAACCACCATCATCACTACTACTACCACCACTACCACCACAACCACCACAACCACCACCACTAGTACTACGATTAATCGTAATGCCTTAGTTTTGTCCAGTGTGAAATACATCTCTAGAATAATTTGACGTCTTCGGTTCAGTGTATAGGTAAAGGATTCTCAACCAGTTCCTCGAGAGATCGAGGTTTATAAAAACAAGCATTTCATGAATACAGTATTTTTTATGCAGGGGTTCCCTGAGGGATTTTGTGAGACCTGAAAATTTATTTCAAAGATTCCTCCAGGGTACAAAAATTGAGAAAGGCTTAGACTGTGAATACTGCCACAGGTGAAATGTTGTGCTGTTACATATGATGATACATTAACAGTATTTATTTATTTGGAGGGGACATGCGGTTGCAATTTTCCCGAATATCTGGCCACAACACAGGACATCATATTATTAGTGCGAAGAGCCAAACAGTAAGAGTAGCACTTTACTTTTAATTGTTATTTAATAAAAATGTAAGAATCTCCGTTTAGTAAACAAACAAATAAACAAACTTTTGACATGATGAAAATGAAGATGATTGTTTTAAAGCTATTAATATGCCATTCATATGTGACTGATGCAGGCCTACATAAAATATAGACAATTTGTTTCATGTCATTTTGTGGATGATCCTTATAATTATATATATGTATGATCAATGATTGCCAAGAAAATTAAAGTCCTTAGATCCACTTCTGGTAGTTTACTCCATTCTTGATCAAATAAGCATTCCGTCAGAAGAGATGACGTCACAATTATGGGTAATTATGTTATGACGTGAAACATCTAAATTTGCATTATGGGAAGGAGAAACGTTTTTTTTTTGGTTTTTTTCTGGTTGTTTTTTTGTGTGGAGGGATTGTTGTTTGGTCAGTCTTGGACACCGCTGTTTACAAGCAGAACGCGTGTGGACTATGTGAGCCAGACACATGGTATGTAAGAAATCCATTGTTTTTGACGATCAACTATTTTGGGGATTTTTGTTACTTGATACAATTACAGGCTGGATAATAAGAGTGTATGGGTGTATTCCGATTCTTTCTCTTGTCTCTAAATATTTGTGCTTCATATTTGGACAACTGGAAAACACGTTCACATTTCTTTCAGAAGTCAAGTCCGTTTGTATGTCAGTATTGCATAAGGCGAGTGATATTTGGAAAAAGTCACTTGTGAAGACTTAGTACGACTCGTGAAATTAAAACAAGCTGTCTTGTTATTCAATGTTTATAAGTGATGCTTCAAATAACTTTTGATTTGTTTGTGAAAGTATAGAGGAGATAATTATTCATAGAAAGAAATGTGTGTAATTTAATATACTGTTTCTCTTTTTCCTTTTGCAGCTGTCATACCTAGATCTTTTATTTACAAGTGACCATACCTGCATGAGTGGTGAAACCATCATCAAGAAGACAGAAATTAATTAGCTTCATTAGCCTTCACCGGATCCAGGTAAATGTTGCTTTTGACTTTTGTAACTGTATTCCTGATATTCACGGGAGTTTATCTGTCAGTACTTCTGTACCTCACTCCTACCAATTTGTTACAAGTAAGACACCTCTTTTAAAATTAAAGAAAACATCGCACTTAAGTTTTAGATCTGCAGAAAACATATTTCTAAGCAAAGCAAAATATACACACACAAATAGTTTTGTAAATATAATTACAGCAGTATTATACGAAACTATATAGAGTTTTATTGCAAGTTACAGACCTTGATGATGGACACGGTTATCAATAAACATAGTTACCGGAAGTCTAAATCCAAAGGAAAAAAGTGACGCGTAACTTAACTCTCTCACATACACATATACACAAACTCCCTGTCACAAAACGGGCGGGCTCGTTACAAGCCGACCCGAGCTGAAGTTAGAGATGCAAGGGGTGAAGTCTATTTTTGGCCTGCTCCGGTGCACCTCCAAAAAAAGCCCGTGACGTGTGCCAGTACTACGTCGCGTCAAGTTGTTACATAGACACACATGACATACGCCATTGATGTTTGGGTGGGGCCCAATTTATTAATGTCATGCCAAGGAACGTTTTATTGGCGGTGTGTGTTGTGAGTGTGTATCATAAATGTGAATAAATGGACGAACAGACGAACGGTGCAAAACAATAGTACAAATTCTTTCGTCCCTCTCAAAAACTATGAATAACAAGAGAGTTGAAAGATGTTTAAATCAGGTTATTTATTTCCCGATTTAAAAGGGGCACTACTCTTTCGCACAGTGATTAATCATTCATTCAACTTTCCAATGTCATGCACTCTTTGGGGAATAAGGGGAGATGAAAATGATGAAATTCAAAATATAAAATAAAGATTAATTACACAATTCTTATGCGGCAAATGTGGCCGCTTTAACAATAGTTGACATGTAAATAAGCATTACTTTTAACATGAAAGTTCTTATTTTGCAAACGATATAATAGTGTTCATTTTCTTCAGTCCTAGAGTTAAGTATGTGCGCGTTAGCCGTGCTAATTATTACTCACTATTAATGTCAGAGTTCCAAGGAGACGACGTAAGCTCACACGTCACTTATAAGCGGCACTTCAAAGTGAAGACGGGACGCAATTGAGGCGTCGCATTACAGGTGAAGATTCTGCAGAATCTAGGCACCACTTTCAGATTATCACTGAGGAGAAATCTGAAATTTAGCTGACTGTTGTCAGCCTCGATAATTATCGTTGTTTGTCGTGGAAAACGGACACCTCAACGACGTTTAGCATTATCGGGTAGAGTCGTCCAGTGGGATGTGTCGTCGCATTACATTGAGTGTAGAAATCCGGATTGTCTGTAAGAAAATCTCGGTGCTAGCCTCTCAATTAGCGGGATAGATCTGTCAAACCAAACTGAGACAGGGGGAGAAGAATAAGTTGGTCCCTCGTGTCGTTAACTGCATACAACCAGCGTCGCATGCATCGGGTTTTTCTTGGACAGTGAACTTTCCACTTTGCCAAAAGTTATACTGAGTAATTTTGCCTCGTTACTCAATATATGGCATCAGACGGATGGAAAACGGATGGAAAGAGATTATTGCAGCTTTCCTTTATGAAATCTCTGTACATGAGATAATTCATACGTGAAGTTAGACTGGCTTCAGACGAATCGACGTTTTCAACATTGAGAGTAAAAGTCTTCATTTTGCCTCTTATATAGCTCTCACTGAAGGTTTCCAAAACTTCCAGAAGCTATGTCCTGTGACATGATTTTTGCCTTGGATATATAGTGGTAATCGTGATGCACGCTTTTCTGTGGTCAATCCTAATGCGCACTGGCCATTTCACTCGTCAACAACACGTGACCGTAGTGCGCAGTTGTCCCAATTTATTTAATATACATATTCTTCATAAACTAATACATATATTCAATATGATAATTAACACACACTGCGTCACGAACGTCTGTCTACTAAAGAGATCTTAGGTGACCGTTACTGGAAGTTACATGCTACATACGAAAAATAACAAAACTCGGATTACTTCAATTAGTTTTGTTAGCGGTTTTTTAAAATGAAATAAAATATAATTTCTGTCCCTCATTTCCTGTGACAACCCCCTTCTTAAAATTGATTGGAGCTCACAGAGTGGAAATCAATTAGGAACAAAAAAATTTTATTTCACACGATAGTCTCCACAGGAATTATATGCGCATCTGTGGAGAGACTATCCTCTCTCTTGTTTATATCGCGGTTATGGTATGCCGGGATAATGCATCGGCACCCGAATTTTCTCGGCCCGCGATGTGTTCGACAACGAAGCTATACTCCTGTAGCAGGAGTGTCCATCTAGTTAGCCTAGCGTTATCATACATGCTAGTGCGCAGATATGTCAGCGGCTTATGATCGCACTGCAGGATGAATGGTTTAGAGTACAGATATGCACTAAATTTCTTGAGTGCCCATACGATTGCTAAGCACTCTTTTTCGATCGTAGAATACCGTGTCTCACGATCTAACAGTTTCTTAGATGCGTATGCTACCGGTAGGTATTCGTCATCTGTCTCTTGGAGAAGTATGGCACCGAGGCCTTCGTCTGATGCGTCGGTCCTGACAATAAATCTCTTGTCAAAGTCTGGTAACTGTAGGACGGGTTTACTGGTCAAGATGTCCTTCACTTTTTCGAGGGCGGTGCTACACTCTGCCGTCCATCGTATTTTCGTGGGTTGTTTGTTCCCAGTTAAGTCCGTCAGTGGTTTAAGGAGCGTACTGAAGTTTGGGACAAATTTTCGGTAGTACCCCACTAGCCCCAAAACTGCCCTGACCTGTTTCTTTGTAGTCGGTAAGGTCATGTCACGAATGGCTGCAGTTAAGTCTAGATTTGGGCCTATTTGTCCGTCACTTATGATATGGCCAAGAAATTCAATCTCTCGAAAGCCCGCGCGAACTTTGGAGGGTTTCACGGTCAATCTATGGCGCTCGAGAATGTCAAGTAGACCATCCACTGAGGATAAATGTTGGTCCCATGTTCCTGTTGCTACCAGTATGTCATCAAAGAAATTCAATGCGTCAACGCTCTCTAACGGTAATTTTCGCATGAAGCGCGCGAATGTTGCGGGTGCGTTCGCTAGTCCGAACGGTAGTCGGCAAAACTGAAACAAGCCTAGCGGAGTTGGGAATGCTGTTTTTGGTCTGTCGTCAATAGCAACCGACAGTTGCCAGTACCCTTTGCACATGTCAAACTTTGAAAAGTAATGTGCCTTAGTTAGTTTTGCGAATAATTCGTCCTGATTTGGGATAGGTTCCGCATCGAATTCAGTTATCTCATTTAACTGTCTGTAGTCCACACAAAAACGAAGCGTACCGTCTTTCTTTTTAACTAAGACGACCGGTGATGAATATGGGGAGATTGACTGTTCAATCACGCCCTGTTCTTGCATTTCACGCACCTGTTCTGCTATGTACTTTGTGCTCTCATATTTCTGTGGGTACTGTTTTAAGCGTATCGGTTTGTCACTTAAAAGTTTGATGCGGTGTTCAACCAAATCTGAGTGGCCCGGTTGGTCGGTGAATATGCGCGCGTGTCTGTGTAAGAGCTTTGACATTGCGTCGCGCTGTTCGACGGTTAAGTTCGAGTCAATCTCGACTTGATCGACTGTAACTGCGGGGTTAGGCTGGGTTTCGGCGGACATCATGTCTGTTCTGAAATTGGAGTCTTCCAATTGTATCAGTGCGACATTCACGTTTTGTATCTGTTCGTCGCTGCGTTCATAGTAACGCTTTAGCATATTTATGTGATAGATTTTCTGCTTATTTCCTATCTGTATGCTATAATCGTTCTGCTTCACACGCTTAATAACGCGGTAGGGTCCACGCCAGTGCATTTGCATGCGGTTGTTATGCGTGGGCCGCAAGAGTAACACGAGCTGACCTGGTTCGAGGTCACGCTCCACAGCCGTACGGTCAAAATTTCGCTTGTATCGGGGTTGTTTTTCGCGAATGTTTTCCTGTGCTAAGTGACACGTTTCGGTCAGACGTTGACGTAGTTCGGCTACGTACGTGTGAACATCTTTACCATCGGTCACAGTGTCTCCCTTGACCCATGTTTCTTTAATTAGCTTAAGGGGACCACGAGGTTGCCTGCCGTATAGTAGTTGGAACGGTGAGTAGCCCGTACTCTCTTGTGGGAGTTCGCGATACGCGAAGAGTAATGGTGCTAGAAAACGTGGCCACTGGTCGGGTTGTTCCGAGGCCATTTTAATTAACATTTTCTTTATTGTACCGTTGAAACGTTCAACGGCACCATTAGACTGAGCGTGATATGGTGATGAGAACAACTGTTTACACGCCAGTAGACGCATTGTTTCAGCCATCATTGCTGAGGTGAATTGAGTGCCCTGGTCACTCAATATCTCTCGGGGAACGCCCGTGCGAGAAAATACGTCTATTAAAGCGTCTGCGACTTCGATTGCTGTGATGCCCTTTAATGCGACTGCTTCTGGATATCGTGTTGCAAAATCCACGATTGTTAGGATATAGCGATATCCTCCTTCGGCCGCGGGAATGATTGGGCCAATAATGTCTACTGCGACTTTTAGGAATGGTTCCTCTACTGTTGGTACTATCTCGAGGGGAACTCGACTGACACGCCCTCGGTCAATATGTTGTTGACACTGCGTACATGTACGAACGTACGAGCGAACATCCCTACTCAGGCCCGGCCAGAAAAAGTCCTCGCGAACTCGCTGCTCAGTGCGACGCGCGCCCTGATGTCCAGACATGATTGAGTCGTGTGCAAAGCTAAGAATCAGCGGTCTGAGTGGTGTAGGGGTAAATAAACACGTGGTGCTTCTAGTATCATTTTCCTTAAAGTCGGTGCGCCGAAACGCTAGTCCGTCCTTCAGGAAATACGTTATTGTTGCGTACTTGCTGGACGTAATAGTGTTTTTCCGTGCCAGCTTTAGCATTGAGGACAAGCTTTTGTCCTCCTGCTGCAGGTGACTGAGTTGACTTGGGGTCAACTGCGGAAATGTGTTCTCGACTATCTTTAGAGCTGGGGGTCCTTGTTTACTACGTTCCCGTTGTGCTCTAGTGGTTACGGGGAGAACAGGATAGATGTCATCAGTGTGTGCGTCACACTGTTCGGGCGATAGTATGAATCCGAACTGCATGTCTCTTATTACTGCGGCGGTGACTGTACCGGAAAATACGGGTGAGGTAACATGTACAGTGGCTCTTGGACATGTACTAAGGTGTCCCATAACACATCGAATGCGGACACTACCTCTTAGATACTGTTCAGGGCGTACAAGTTTAGCATTTATGCAGCTTATGGACGCACCTGTATCGACCAGTATTTTGACTTTTTGTCCGTTTACTGTAGCCTGTTGGGTCTTTAGAGTTGCACCTGTTTCAGTGCATACCTTTACATCACGTGGACTGGGACAGTTCTGAGAACTATGCCCCTTCCCTTTGCAAGTGTAACATGTCATTGGCGGGGAGTCACGTGTGTGACGTCGTACGTCTTGTGACTTAGTATATGTCCGCTGTACCGGTTCGGGTTTTTCCGATTTCGTCATTGGTCGGTTCGGTTTCGGTGTATACTTCTGCCGATTTGTAGGAGGAGGGCGTGGTGTGCTCCTCGTAATTACCGGATCAGGGTAATCATTATACGTGTCTGCTAACCTCAACATATCACTGAAGTTAGCCGGGGGGTTTCGCTGCAAATATGTCGTCATTGCAGGCGGAGCAATATGGAGAAATTGATCTCTTAATATCAAATCAAATAGGCCCTCATATGTCTTCCGGATGTCTGTCAAATCAATCCATCTATCAAGATAATGGCGTAACCGGGTACCGAAGGCTTGCATGGTGTCATTAGCTTTGGGTATGGCTCTCCTAAACATTTTTCGAAAGCCTTCTGCTGTACATTGAAAAGTACGCATCAAACCCGTTTTGAGATCTTCATAAGTAATAGCGGGATCGCGTGTTAGATCAGTAAATGCGCGCGAGCTTTCACCTTGAAGTATTTGACCCAGTTGTTGTTTCTTTTCAATGTCAGTGTAATTAAAGTTGGCAATGAAACTGTCAAAGCGTGTCAAAAACTCGTCAATTGTCTCGACTTCAGGGTTAAAGAAAGCTAGCCGTGTACGGGGTTTATTTAATTCGGCCTGTTGCTTAGCAGTCCCATCTAACAACTTCTCTCTAGCTGTTACCTCTTGCTTAGCTAGTTCAAGCTGTTCCTGATGTGCTCTAGCTTTTAACTTAAGCTTTTTCTCTTCTACTTCCTGCCTTTTATCTTCTAAATCCCTAGCTGACTGAATCTTTAATAACTCTATTTCTCTCATATCTTGGATTTCTTTCTCTTTAAAATCTCTCGCCTCTTTCGCTCTTTTTTCCTCTAGCTCATTTCTTCTTTCCTCTAGCTCTCTCAGGTTTTGCATCTCTAGCTGTTTAGCTAACTCTCTCTTATCTTCTAGCTCTCTCAAAGTTCGCATCTCTAAGTCCTTAGCTACCTGTCTCTTATCTTCTAGCTCTCTCACCTCTTTCGCCTCATTTTCTTTCGCAACATACCATTTAACTATCTCCTCATCCACGTATTTCTTTAACTCGGCTTTCTCATACCCGAATTCTCTACCCATAGCCATGAGTTCTTTCTTTATGTTTACTAGCTCGGCCATTTTTAAAATTGCTAGTTATCACGAGTATGGATAAAGTGACTTAGAATATTCGCGGGATTTTGACCTCTGTAGGTCACAAGTGGTGCAATGGTGTGCGTATGAACACCAGCCACCACGTGATTAGGATTATTACAAACACGAGTAAAAGAAATCCTAATCGGAAATTTGCAAAGTTAGCAAAATTAGCAAAACAACAGTTGCTAATGTAGCGTACAAAATATCGATCTATGTACGTCTAAACACGAGTCGGTACGCGTTAACGATAATAGCGTAAAGATAATAAAACTTATTTCAACACAATAATAAGTCTTATCAAAATCCAGTTCACCTAAGTCTCAATAGCAAAGCCCTAACATGCAATAAACAATGCATAATGGTGATGAGATAGAAAAGCAGGAAAGAGATGACACTTTCTTACAACAACACAATTTACCTTGTCAGATCACGGTCAGTGGTCACCAGATGTCACAAAACGGGCGGGCTCGTTACAAGCCGACCCGAGCTGAAGTTAGAGATGCAAGGGGTGAAGTCTATTTTTGGCCTGCTCCGGTGCACCTCCAAAAAAAGCCCGTGACGTGTGCCAGTACTACGTCGCGTCAAGTTGTTACATAGACACACATGACATACGCCATTGATGTTTGGGTGGGGCCCAATTTATTAATGTCATGCCAAGGAACGTTTTATTGGCGGTGTGTGTTGTGAGTGTGTATCATAAATGTGAATAAATGGACGAACAGACGAACGGTGCAAAACAATAGTACAAATTCTTTCGTCCCTCTCAAAAACTATGAATAACAAGAGAGTTGAAAGATGTTTAAATCAGGTTATTTATTTCCCGATTTAAAAGGGGCACTACTCTTTCGCACAGTGATTAATCATTCATTCAACTTTCCAATGTCATGCACTCTTTGGGGAATAAGGGGAGATGAAAATGATGAAATTCAAAATATAAAATAAAGATTAATTACACAATTCTTATGCGGCAAATGTGGCCGCTTTAACAATAGTTGACATGTAAATAAGCATTACTTTTAACATGAAAGTTCTTATTTTGCAAACGATATAATAGTGTTCATTTTCTTCAGTCCTAGAGTTAAGTATGTGCGCGTTAGCCGTGCTAATTATTACTCACTATTAATGTCAGAGTTCCAAGGAGACGACGTAAGCTCACACGTCACTTATAAGCGGCACTTCAAAGTGAAGACGGGACGCAATTGAGGCGTCGCATTACAGGTGAAGATTCTGCAGAATCTAGGCACCACTTTCAGATTATCACTGAGGAGAAATCTGAAATTTAGCTGACTGTTGTCAGCCTCGATAATTATCGTTGTTTGTCGTGGAAAACGGACACCTCAACGACGTTTAGCATTATCGGGTAGAGTCGTCCAGTGGGATGTGTCGTCGCATTACATTGAGTGTAGAAATCCGGATTGTCTGTAAGAAAATCTCGGTGCTAGCCTCTCAATTAGCGGGATAGATCTGTCAAACCAAACTGAGACAGGGGGAGAAGAATAAGTTGGTCCCTCGTGTCGTTAACTGCATACAACCAGCGTCGCATGCATCGGGTTTTTCTTGGACAGTGAACTTTCCACTTTGCCAAAAGTTATACTGAGTAATTTTGCCTCGTTACTCAATATATGGCATCAGACGGATGGAAAACGGATGGAAAGAGATTATTGCAGCTTTCCTTTATGAAATCTCTGTACATGAGATAATTCATACGTGAAGTTAGACTGGCTTCAGACGAATCGACGTTTTCAACATTGAGAGTAAAAGTCTTCATTTTGCCTCTTATATAGCTCTCACTGAAGGTTTCCAAAACTTCCAGAAGCTATGTCCTGTGACATGATTTTTGCCTTGGATATATAGTGGTAATCGTGATGCACGCTTTTCTGTGGTCAATCCTAATGCGCACTGGCCATTTCACTCGTCAACAACACGTGACCGTAGTGCGCAGTTGTCCCAATTTATTTAATATACATATTCTTCATAAACTAATACATATATTCAATATGATAATTAACACACACTGCGTCACGAACGTCTGTCTACTAAAGAGATCTTAGGTGACCGTTACTGGAAGTTACATGCTACATACGAAAAATAACAAAACTCGGATTACTTCAATTAGTTTTGTTAGCGGTTTTTTAAAATGAAATAAAATATAATTTCTGTCCCTCATTTCCTGTGACACTCCCTCTCTCCGACACACACATGCACATTCTCTCTCTCTCTCTCACTCACACTCATACACACACAATCTAATATTTAATGTATATTTACATATTTCAACAAATGAAATAAATTCACTCTTCATGAAACTAACAGCTAAGGCGTAATATATGTTTGAATATTGATAACAATTATCTGAATAATAACCGAAGTAAATGCATGTTGTTTCCTATTTCCTTATAGTCCAGACTTCTGATCCACTTGTACAAATATGTAGGTCAAAAGAAGTAGAGAGATCTATTTTAAAAAGAGAATAAACACGCAAACTGAAATATGTTCATGTTGACAATGCGTGTTATACAAATTTCATGGGGCTTAACCCCACAGGTAGCTGCATGTATTTTTGTAGTCGAGCAAGAGTTGTCCTTATTGTTGCTCGCTAACCGAGCGACAGGAATATTACCAAGGACGGTAAAGAAAATGGAAAATATACTACAGTAATAATATTTCCAGAGGCATTGTTTAACGAAGGCCAGAAGTATATATACAGTGTAAAGCAGACCAGTTATGTATGCACAGTATAACGAAAGCCAGTAGTAGGCCTATATGTACAGTCTAAAGCAGGCCAATAAAATATGTACAGTCTAATGAAGGCCAGTAATATATGTACAGTCTAACGAAGGCCATTAATATATGTACAGTCTAACGAAGGCCATTAATATATGTACAGTCTAATGAAGGCCAGTAATATATGTACAGTCTAGCGAAGGCCAGTAATATATGTACAGTGTAATGAAGGCCAGTAATATATGTACAGTCTAGCGAAGGCCAGTAATATATGTACAGTCTAATGAAGGCCAGTAATATATATATAGAGAGAGATTAACGAAAGCCAGTAGCAGGCCTATATGTACAGTCTAAAGCATGTCTTCGTTAAACAATACCTCTAAACTAAAGCATCGTGCTATATGTACAGTCTCTCGCTCAAAGTGTGTGATCCCTGACTGAATTCTGGGCGAAGAAATCTGATTGGTGACCTTTAACCTTTCCGTAGCACATTGAGGAAGGTTCCTGGAAAATCTGTTAAAATTCAGGTCTGGACTCTTACTACTCCCTTATTGTTTCTGTCCCCTTCCAGACAGAAAATTTTCAACTTGGAGCTTGCTCTCAAGTATCTGACCGAGTTGTCACTCTTTGTAATCTCATTTTACCGTTCTGTACTTTCTGTAGGACATTTAGTCATGACCTACATCTTCATTTGTAACTGGCTATGAAAATACACTGGGCGTGGAGATGAATGATGCGAAAGGATATTGTTGCAATTTCACGGGTGTATGGTTGGGGTTTTGTGGAAGCCTGATTACCATTTTTGTTGTGCTTTCTGTTATCTGTTTTTATTTTTGTCTATTAAACACACATACTGACGTACACCACGCACTCACATACCCTCACACTCGCATACACATGCACGCACGCACACACACACACACACACACACACACACACACACACACACACACACACACACACACACACACATAAGTTCCTGTTACGAATTTTCCTGTCTTATGCCATTAAACTGTTAGATATTCCCATCAGACCCGGTAGAGACTTCATTTGTTTTGTTTGATTTTTCTCACTTCGTCCATATTTAATAAGCTACTGTATTGGTACATACGCCAGAAATGCCGAATCATCTTGTCTGTCTTGGCAGTTTATTACGTAGACAGAAAAAAGTTCTCTAGAACGCATGTTAATTTATAACAGTCTCTTGATATTGCCTTTGCTAAACGTTCTACCATTTAAAGGTGGGGGGGTTACCCCACCCCCCTCGCCACCGAACCTTCTTTCCGCACAGAAACCACAATAGACTTTTGATTATATCTGTCTTGGTTTGTTCCTGTGAGAATTTCCTCTTCTCAACTTATTCTGAAGAGGGCATTATACTATTAAAAGTTCATGTGGATGTGGTTAGTTCCTTAAATTGCATGTGGTGACTGTGTTTTTGTTTGTTTGTTTGTTTGTTTTTATTAGTTTATTTGTTTTGTTTTAAAATCACAATCTAAAATGTTTTAAAGAAAGTATTGTGTTTGTTTTTGTAAGGAAATTGAGTGCTTCTTGAATTAATTTTTTGTTTCTGACCGTGGATAAAGTAGTGGATACGTGGAGAGTGGGACTTGCTACAGAATTGTGGTAACACTGATTGTGTTTCTTAGTTCATTGTGTCCTGAACAGTGCAATAGGAAGTGTTGTAGAGTGTTCTCTGTTCTACATATTTTTGTTTGACCTTGTGTGTTAGAAGTGTTAATCTAAAAGATGGCTTTGTTATGTAAGTTGTCGTGTTAGAAGTGTTGAATCTAGTCTTAATCTGAAAAAATGGCTTTGTTGTGTAAGTTGTTGTGTTAGAAGTGTTGAATCTAGTCCTAATCTGAAAAATGGCTTTATTGTGTAAGTTGTCGTGTTAGAAGTATTGAGTCTAGTCTTAATCTGAAAATGGCTTTGTTGTGTAAGTTGTTTGGTAAGTTAGGAGGTCTTGACGTATTTTTGATTTTATAAATGTGTTTAATTAGCGCATGCATTTTTTTAATTGTATATGGGAGTTTATGTTCTAGAAATGATATTTGTGTTGCATACTGTATTAAAGATAGTGAGTCAGCATTAGTATGTTTTTATTTAAGGGTAAAGATGGACTTTTGTTCAGTTGTGAAAGTATGGTGTCGCAGGGTTGTTGTTGTTGTTGTTGTATTGTTGTTGTTGTTGCTGCTGCTGCTGCTGACTGTCGCTGGCCTCTCTCTTCTCGGTCAAAGGGGGGAGGGGGTCAGGTCAGCTATTGCGACTTGCTGAGATCACACAGAGTGACTTAAGGTGTTAAAATAATTACTCTCACATACAGATACCAACGTGTGTTCTTGTGGGGAAAAAATCTTTATTCTGCATGTGGGGTAAAGTGTGAAAGTCAGCATGTATGTATGAATGCGGGATGAATGTGATGTGAAGGACGAACGGAAAGAACAAACAACCGTACCAACGCACTTGCACAACAGAGAGAGAAAAACCCAACTCTTGATGAAGAGTTAACAAAGAAGAAATTTATTCTAAAAAAAGGCTACTCTCTCGTACAAATTTATGCATTCATTCAGAAAAACATCCACTCAGCAACATTCATGGGGTGGTGGGACCAGAGCAATTAGTGATGATAAATAAAATAAAATAAAATGACAAAATCGATAATGACTAGTGGTGAAGACTGCAAAAAAGGACTATCCTGAGCTAATAATAGCTTTACACAACAGGGTGAGGACCCAAGATGATTTACACTATTGATGAAAATCATAATGATGGGTGAAAACCCAAAGCTAATAAATATAAATGTCTACAAAATATTTAGGGTAAAAAAACAATTATCATCCTAATTAAATGTTTATAAAAAATGTTAATGTTATACTAACTAAATATTTGGGGTGGAAACCCAATCCACAATAATGTTCAATATGAAAAAAAAGTCAATAGTGTTCATAGACTAAATAATTAATAAACTAATCTAACTTACCTACCTAAATGAATGCACCACTAACTAAATTTTTCCTACTTACTAATGTCAAATGCTAAATGATGAAAAGGACACTCCTGCAGGAATACACGTCTGTGAGAAGAGTGAAGAAAAATGTGGTCACACTGGCGAAGAAAAACACAGGAACACAAATGCCAAGGGACTGGTAATGCAAAAGTCATGGGTGATAATTCAGCCCCCCCCCCTCCCGCAGATAACAATGTACGGTGATAATTCAGCCTCCCCCCCCCCCCCCCGTAGATGTACGTGGTACATGTATACAATCACGAGTTGACACTGAAGAGCTGTCAGGCCTCGTAGACGTGCCTCCCTTGCTGAACAGCAAGAAGGCCCTCACACTGAATAATGTGAGGAAAAACGTCGGTGTAGACCAGTGAGTGTAAGTGAAGAGTGCCCCGTCCAGACTTGTCCCAGAATCCCCAGTCTGAAACACGATAGCCCTGGTTTCTGCTGACAATCTAGTAAGGGTGCCCCACTTGTGGCTGGGTGGGTAGAGGCCGGCTGGTCCTATCCCATGAAGATACTTCAATGTATGGAAGTCTCTGCCAATGAAGTGTGAGCACTCCTGTAGCCCTATTTTGCTAATTATGAAAATTAGGCAAAAGGGACAGCTCCAGAACGTGATGACAAAAAAAACGTCTATGCTTTCTGTAGCTCCCACTGTTGTTCTGCACGCCTACACTCTACACTGAAGAAAAAAGTCCCGTAATTCTCATATATATATATAAACCAAGTCTTCCACAGCCTTCTTATTACGCGAAAGCGGCGGAAGCCGGAAGCGCCCCCTACACTCAATCAATCAATCAATCAAAGCCTTCTTATTAGCGTGAAAGCGCCCCCTACATTAGCAAGCAACAGCTTTCTTATCACCAGCGCAAAAGCGGCGGAAGCCGAAAGCGCCCCCCGCCCCCTCTACATTAGCAAGCAACAGCCTTCTAGAAAGAAAAGGCACGTGAAATAATGGTTACCTATTGTTATTTGATGCATTAATTTTGTGGTGCATTGGCTAAAATAATCCCTAGTTAAATTTCTATTTAATGAACATTTAACAATTAAATATACTATCTACCCATTACTAATTTAATTGTCTATCACCTAACATAAATAAACAAGCAAACAAATCGAATTAAAATGTTATAAATAAGAAATGAGCAATCACGCTTTCAAATTCACTGACAATGCATGCATCACGCCACTTTCACTCAACAATCAGCTGACACATAGTGCGACTGATAAAGGGAGACAAATAGGTAAATAAAAAAAATAGATTTTTATGATTTCTCACCACTTTTTCCCGTGACATACGGCTGGCTACCAGTTCAGCTGTTAGTATTGAATTAGCAGGCTGTAATTTGTAAGTATATGTTCGTTCCTTGGTAATAGTGTATGGCCGCTTCAGTTTCGTTAGATATTTTGGAACTATCTGTATACATTTTTAGATGATCTAGATCATTTTTGTATGTCTTCTAATGTTTGTCGTAGTTAAATTGAAATGTTTTGCATTATTGCTTAATAAATGTATTCAAACATTGAACACAGAATAGCATAAGATAACGTTAGCAGGTCTATTGTATTTTGAACAAGAGAGTTTTGTAAATATTATGTGCTGGACGGTTTCCATAACCTAGCGAAAGTAGTACTGCACATTTCCCTAATAAATTTTCATACAAAATTATTATATTAATAAAATAATTTTTTGTTTTCCCTGACGACAAAGTGAAGAAGAATCAAGGTGAGTTGTGGAGATATCTAAAACTTTTGTGTTTCATGTGCAATATTTGATCAAGCTTTCAAAGACAAAAGTCAATAGTTTAAAACAACAGGGGATTGAAACAGCCAGTTTCGGCTTATATGAAGTAAAATCAAATGAAAAACAGAATAATGTATGTACGCTGAATAAAATTTCCTATAAAGGTCACGACGATCTAAGGTATATAAATCTCGATGACCTTATCCATTTGGTAATAGACATTTTGAGAATATATGATTCTAAGAATGTTTAATCATGCAATTTACATGCTACTGCTGACAGTAACGTTGTCAATTCAGTGTGAATTGTTTGGCAAGTAATTTATTGGAATGTAATCTTAATGGAGGTGACCTTAATTAATAAGCAAATAATTTGTTAAAAGATCCAATGATTGTCTACTTAAAACTTTGATCTGGAAGAGTTATCAATATTCTTTATAAGCTTTCTTGTTCAATACACGTATACCATTGATATGGTGAGCTCAATTGTGTATATCAAGAGAGCTGTGAATTGTGATATCAAATTTCAACGTTAAGGAGCATTTTTTAAAACATGCTGCCTTACTAAACTTTGGTAAAAGTTGAAAAATTTGCAATTGTTAATTTATAAAGTTTTATAAAATACATTTTATTAATCCCTCACTCTTATGGAAACACATCAGCATCTGTTAAAATGAAAACAAAAAAATGTGTCTTCTTCTTCTTCTTCTTCTTCTCGTTAAACAGAATGGCTGCAGAAGGCACTGGTGAATTTCCATGCTGGAATGACTTGAGTTCCATTGCTGCCAAAATGCTCGACCCAAACTTGCAGCCAGACTACATCAAGCAGTTCTATGATGAGTGGGCAAAAAGTGGCACCTATGACACGGTAAGAAAGTCGAATTCTGTAGACGTTGGTCGTGCCTTACAAAATGTATGCAATTTCTACTCACAGCTCACCTTTATATTGAGCAGGTGTACATTTGCAAAGGACCACAACTGTGGATGACTCGAAGAACAGTGACAGAAGAAAATGTTCTTCATTTATGACAGTAGTACAACTCTTGCTCTTTCGTCACGTTAAAACATGTCATATCTATCTCACTAACTATGAACTATTCATATACATGCACACACACACACACACACACACACACACACACACACACACACACACACACACACACACATACACACACATATATATATATATATATACAGACATACACTATATATACACATACACTATTGATGAGAATATACAGATTTGGAAGTATAATTATTAGTATCTTTGGCTATCCACTCAGATCAATGGCCCGAATGTATACAGTTCACCATTCAGAATGCTAGCGGAGATGGAACACCTGTTTCCTACCGATCGAGAGAATGTGAGGGTGCTTGACGTGGGTGCTGGCAGCGGACTGCCTGCTAAAATGGTAAAATAGACTTTTTAGAGATTCTTACTGTTGGTAATGTGGCTATATCCTTCTTGCACTCATCCACGGAGCCATCACATGACATCCCACCTCCCACCCGTTTTCTTCCTTCATTCTGCCGATCTGTTCAAGTGATATAACATTTACTAACGTGCTTACACTATTGTAACTAGTAATGGTTTTTTAGGCAGTTTACAAAGTACATGTGACTTGAGTACTTAGGTTAGCTCCCTTTCTTTTCTCAGGATCCTTTTCCACTTTGGAATCGGTTTCCACATTTAGCTCATGCTCTCACACCAGATTCTGACTTTCAATACCAAAACGTTAAAAAAGCCAAAATTTCTTCTAGCACAAAAATATGTCCCAGCACCAATACACAGGCATCAAGCAATGAAGCCCTCTGTAATTTCAATTTACAGTTTTGTAAGTGATTTGGTTTCAAGACACAAATCGATGTAACCATTGGGCCTTAACAGACCTGTTTGTATTATATGTTTTATAACTACCCTCGTATTCTAAAACAGAGTTTCACAATCATATTCTCCCAATATTTGTACTGTACACAGTAAATTTAATAATCATTCCTGTCACTGAAATAAACACTTTATCTTTCTAGGGTCTGTTCTGATTCACGCACTTAGAAAAGAAATTAGAATTTCAGTCAGTTTTCTTTCCTGTTGCCTTTTGCGCTCACTTCCACTTCCACCAGGCTGAAAGTAGCTTTTTGATCGTACATACAAATTGTCAGAATTCTCGAGAACCGCGCATCGATTCACGATTTCATCTGTATCACGTGACCACTCTACGTCATCTTTCCGGTACTTTACTAGGGTTGGTTAGTTTCTGCACCTCGCCGGTCTTCTTTGATACCCTCAGCCTGTAAGTCGTAACATCTATTTCTAAATGCATCACTCACCTCAGCTCAGTTCACTTATATTTGGTTTTGTTCCCAGTCTTACTTTCCTATGATGTCGACAGTTCTCTATAACTTCAGGTTTGGGTCAACCTTTCTCTCGATGTTACTAAACTTTCGACAGTGTGGATTCCAGTACATCTAGTATACTTTAGATTTATTTCATAATTATCGATGAAATTATTCTAATGAGATCCTGTGGACCATGACATTGATATACAGATAAGTACACTGTATATATGCATTATATTTGTTTTCACACATCTCTCTCTCTCTCCCCATCTGTCCGTCATTCCGTCCATTCGGCCTATCTATCTATCTATCTATCTATCTATCTATCTATCTATCTATTTATCTATCTATCTATCTATCTATCTATCTATCTATCTATCTATCTATCTATCTATCTATCTATCTATCTATCTATCTATCTATCTATCTATCTGTCTGTCTGTCTGTCTGTCTATCGATCCCCCCTACCCCATCAGTTTTATTTTACATTTGCCTTTTTGTAAGTTAGATGAAATTTGAAGTAAGATTTCTCCTTTAACTGGTCATGAACATTTACTTTCAACCCAAGCTCTACGATGTGGGTTTCACTAACATGGACGCTCTGGACACCTCCGAGGAAATGCTCCGCCTGGCCAAGGAAAAGGGAATCTACAAGAATTACTTCAACGTCATGATGACCGGGAATCCTTTGGACATTCCTGAAAGTAAATCAAAGTCTAAAAACATTTCAGGCTTAGTTCTTACCATCGGATAGACCGATAAAAAGACACGTCAGGAAGGCAGACTGTCATTCATGCACACGTACAGAATGACAGACAATTTCCTAATTTAATTATTTTGAGCTGTCAGGATTACTTTTAGTGCATGCTAACCATTTCTAGAAGACACTGAACGGAAGCAGAATTATCTTTTACGAACGGAAACAAGAAGGTGATAGTGTACTGATAAGAGTCGTGATAAATAAGAAATATTTAATGTTTGTCTTAACACTAATTCTCTCTTAACGCAATAAACGTTCAGAAACACATATTTAGACCCCGTCATAACACAACATACGTTTTGCTCTCATGTACTTATCAAATGATAATAAATATGATGGTGACTATTTCTTTCTTCTTCGTACCACCACCACCAACAACAACAACACCGCCTTCACCACCATCACTACCATCATCATCACCCCTACTACCACTCCATCATTGTCACACTATTTATTAACTTTTAAAATGCTCTGTTACAGACTCGTACGACGCCATTATATTGGTTGGCGTCCTTGGTTACGGGTGTCTCCCAGTGGCTGCTTTTGAGGAAATACTTCGACTCACCAAGCCCGGTAATCAATGGCAATTAATTCAGTCTCATTTAGCTTCGGTATAGTTGCTGTTAAAGTACCTGTCTAAAGTGTTTATCATGTCAAACTCGACTGATCGACCTATGTGACTGAATTAGTCTCTTTAATCAATTGGTTTGTTTGCCAGGTCTAGGTTTGTTGACTTGCTTCGGGTGTTTAGGTAGAATGGGACAAGGTGCGCTGTGTGTGTGTGTGTGTGTGTGTGTGTGTGTGTGTGTGTGTGTGTGTGTGTGTGTGTGTGTTTATTTTAATTTATCATTCTTTCTTTGTCTCCAAAACAAAAATTACCTTTTCAAAAGCTGGGTTAAAAATAGCGTGGTGTTGCAATAGCGAAGTTGCTGTAATACTTCTGAAGAGTTCTTACAGTTATATGGCTATATCAAGTACCAAAAAAAAGTAAACACTGCTGACCTAGATTATTTTAACAAGTCTGAGCAGTTTCATTTGCAGTTTGCATTAAATTACTGTTACAAAATCGATGGTGGTGGTGGTGACTGCTGTTGCTGTTTGCTGGGTGAAATAGTTCAAACAATAGCAATACAAATAATAATAATTGGAGTTCAGATAATAGCACTATTTGTAGAAATGATAGCAGTAGTTATTTAGTAATACGTATAACAGTATGCATATGCTAGCATCATTTCTACATATAATAGAGGTAATAGTCCACATAATGTCAGTAGTAGTACTTGTAATGGCAATAGAAGTACGCACAAACGCACAATGCTAATAGAAGTAGTAATACTTATAATAGCAATAGAAGTACGCATAAACGCACATTGCTAATAGAAGTAGTAGTACTTATAATAGCAAAAGTCTTACGATAAACGCACAATGCTAATAGAAGTAGTAGTATTTATAATAGCAATAGAAGTACGCATAAACGCACATTGCTAATAGAAGTAGTAGTACTTATAATAGCAAAAGTCTTACGATAAACGCACAATGTTAATAGAAGTAGTAGTATTTATAATAGCAATAGAAGTACGCATAAACGCACATTGCTAATAGAAGTAGTAGTACTTATAATAGCAAAAGTCTTACGATAAACGCACAATGCTAATAACAGTTGTAGTACTTATTATTGCAAAAGTAGTACGCATAAAGGCACAGTGCTAGTAGTAATGGGACATAAATAGTAGTACACATAATAGTACAGTACTTATAAGCTTAATAAACAGAACAATAAAGCAATATTAACAGCAAAGTAGTATAATTAATAGCACAAAACAAAGAAAAGTAATAGTACAGATAAAATAATTGCACTATACTAACAGCAGCAGTAGTTGTAACATTTGTTACAGAAGTAGCAGTAGTTGTAGTTGCATTATTTGTAATAGAAGTAGAACAAGCAATATCAACACTAGTAAGTGTAGCAGTAGAAATAATAATACCTGTAGTAGTCAACAGAAGCAGTAGCACTTGTATTGGAAGCACATGCTGCATTACAAGCTACAACCTCAGAACTAAAGACGTAGCATAGTATCAGAAGTAGTAACATTTCTGGTAGACGTAGCATAGTATCAGAAGTAGTAAAATTTCTAGTAGACGTTGCAAAGTATCAGGAGTAGTAACATTTCTGGTAGAATTCGAATAGTAACAGGAGTAGTAACTTTTCTGGTAGACGTTGCAGAGAGTCAGAAGTAGTAACATGTTTGGTAGGCGTCGCAGAGTGTCAGAAGTAGTAACTTTTCCGGTAGACGTTGCAGAGTGTCAGAAGTAGTAATATTTCTGGAAGACTATGAATAGTAACAGGAGTAGTAACATTTCTGGTAGGCGTTGCAGAGTGTCAGAAGTAGTAACATTTGTAGTACGCGTATTTATTTATAGTAGCAGAAATAGTAATATTTTAAAGAGACGTAACATTGGAGCAGAAGAAGTAATATTTGTAGTAGAAAGAGTAGTAGTAGCAGTAACTGTAGGAGTAGCAACACCCCTGCAGCCGCTGTAGCGTGAACACAATTTTAACTAGGCGAGCATTTGTAATCCTAATCGAACAGTTAATAATTTAAACTTGAACAAACATTACCAAATGTTTTGACACTTCCATCCATTCTCATCCCACACACACACCCCTTTTCTGCAGGTGGCTACATCCTGAACTGCATGCGTGCAAGCTACCTGCAAACAATTCCAGAGTACGCAGAGAAATGGGAGCCCTTGATGAATCGACTTCAGAGCGAGAAGCATTGGAACATCGTAAAGTATGAGAAATACCCCAACCACTACATTGGCAACGAGGGGTTGATGCAGATTTTTCAAAAGTGTGACTTGACAAGTGCTGCGTCCAGCGTCCAGAACGCAGGATAGTGTGTGTCGTACACACGAACAAACACATGCATGTCTGATTCGTTGACAAATGCTGAGTCCAGAATGCCAGGGATAGTGAATGTCATACACACCAACAAACACACGCTCTGTCTGACTTGTTGACGAATGCAGAGTCCAGAGTTCAAGACAGCATGTGTCATACGCACTGACAAACACGCGCTCAGTTCGCAGATACTTGCCGCTCGCTCTGAAGGCGCACTCTCATAGTCACACCGATGCACAAACATAATGTAATAAGGCGTAATTCTGGTTTGCTGGACTCAGCCTCTCGGTGAAATAATTACACACGTATATATAAACTCTCTTGTGCGCACACACATGCACAAACATGACTGCTGCCTTGACATATATGGGCATGCAAATAAAAAGGCTTTATCTTTTAATACTGTATCAGTTATAAACCAGTCATTGATACTTTTCAATATTATTAATAAAGATATGATCACATCAAATTTTTGCACTTACTCGCCATATTAATATATTGCTAATTCTTACCATCTATCTCTCTCTCGAATGCGCGCGCAGACTCGTGGCATTGTTAACAAGAAGAACAAAAGACAGACTTGCTCAACATTAATCTCTATATATAACAAACAAGTTCTTTAGTTTCTATTCGTTCTCTTTTGCTGTACTCTTTCTCTCTCCTCTCTCTCTCTCTCTTTGATCTGTCATCTGTCTCTCATCTTGTCTCTCTTGCTCTTCTTCTCATCACACGTGAATATGTTCGTATGTAAACTCAGATATATTTCACTTAGAGGTGATAATATTTCCATTTCACTTTTTTTTATTCATTTAAGTTAGTAGCAGGCACACTAATTCTAAACTCTCGCGTTATGACCTTGGTTTCTGAGCAGCCATCGTGTTGAGCCAACAGCAGTAAAGTGTTCACTGTCACTTGCTTTGTTGTCCAGGAACTTAGTACATCAGTTAGTTCTCGGGGTCATTGGACATTCATGTTATACAGGCTCATAGTTGAACTGTTTAAATGTGTTCCGGCACACTTAAGTATATATGCTAGAGTTAAATAAAGACTTGTGCAGCATAAAACACGAACAATTTGTGGTGCAGCAATATATTTCAGTGTATATTTCAAAGGCGACATTCTTAAAGCAGTTGCATAGAAAATGCCATTTCTAAAAGGAATTTCACTGAAAACAAGTTTACCGTAAGAGAATCGGCGAGCACCTTTTTCATTTACAATTGTTCTACAGTTCAATTCTCAAACTGACTGGATACACAAATAAATGCACAGTGCAATTTCCACAGTTCGTTCGTGATTTTGTAATGATGTTTTAGGTGTGCACCGTAAGTAAAAATCGGAACGTGTTTCAATATTGAAATGTTCATACGCGAGCGTGTGTGTAAATTACAAATGCGTGAGACCGTGTTTGTAAGTGCATGTACGGCGTAAGACTGCGTGAGGTAGTGTGCATGTGCGCGCGCACATTTTTGTTTGTGCGTAGTGCATGCGTGTGTGCAGGTTGAAAACAAACTTCGATCTTACCATTTACCTTCTCTTGTGTGTGTGTGTGTGTGGTGTTTGTATATATATATGTGTGTGTGTGTGTGTGTGTGTGTGTGGTGTTTGTATATATATATATGTGTGTGTGTGTGTGGTGTTTGTATGTGTGTGTGTGTGTGTGTGTGTGTGTGTGGTGTTTGTGTGTGTGTGTGTGTGTGTGTGTGTTTGTATATGTTTGTGAGTGTATGTGCCTACGCGCGTGCGCATCATTTCAGTTTATGTCGGTTTGTGAACGTGTTCAAATGTTTCTTCGTGTGTGAGTGAGTGAGTGAGCGAGCGACTGAAAAAGAAATGAATGATTGAGAGTGAAAAATTAAGTCAGTGAAGGATTGAGTGACTAATTGACGGAGTTAGAGAGTTGGGAACTGTTAAAAAAACATGACCAAATCAAGGACAAGAATTAGTTATGTTTTCAAGTTATAGCAACTTTTAAAAAAAGCACAAAAAGAAAGAAATCAAACATGACCAAATCAAGGACAAGAATTAGTTATGTTTTCAAGTTCTAGCAACTTTAAAAGAAAAGCACAAAAAGAAAGAAATAAAACAGCAACATGCGAGAGAGAATATAGGGTTCAACAGCTGCCTTAGATTTCTAATGTAAATAAGCAAACGTTTCTTTTAAAAAAAAACAACAAACAAACATAAAGTAGAATATGGCAAATAAAAAACAATGAAAACAATAATAAGAGAAAGAGAACGTTGCTTCTGATTTAGGTAGAGCAAGTTATTATTCTCAAACACAGTTAGTATAGTATATATCATATAGTGATACAGTTAAATAGCTCATTCCATCAAGACTAGGGCGTGGTCAAAGTTAGAACATGTACAATATCCATGATATGAATCACCCTAAATGTTGTCTAGCAGACCAGCCTAATGACATTTAACCCTAAACATTATCAAGTTTCTGTTAACGTTATTCAGCCATCAGCCATATAGGCCTATCTATAGAAAGTTACAGCAAGCAACTGTTTATTTACCGTTATTATTATCAGACGAACTGAAACCCATTTCATGACCCGAACACCCCAGTACCACGAAAGCGTGCGATTAAGCTAGAAATGAATAAATAAACTGATCTCGATAAGGAGATTAATCAAGCAATAAATACCTCCTTATGGTTTACTAAGGTGTGTCGGTCATTTCCCCCCCTCCCCTTTCTTTTCACTTAAATTTTATTAGATCTTATAACGGATTGGTACCTTGAGCAATCAATAGGCAATTCTTCGTGAGCAATCAGTGGGTAATTCTGTGTGAGCAGTCAGTAAGATATTCGATGTAATAAAACCTTAATCGACATTGAAAAATGTCCTTTGAAGTAAACGTGTGCAGTGCTGAAAATTTCTAGACCGACACATGATTATTTCTAATTCTTTTTCCGAGTTCTCTGATCAGTAGTAGAAATGGAGACGTCGGCTGACACACACACACACACACACACACACACACACACACACACACACACACACACACACACACACACACACACAATAATAATGATAAATTTGTTTCTCTACAGTAATCTTACAAATAAAATATATTGAAAGTTAGCGTAATTGCTTTAAAAATATTTCTTTAATAACAACATGTGAGAAGTGCATATCCAGCAAGAACCATTTTCCTATCATTTCTTTGCTTCATTATGTCAAGACTGCTCTTTATCCGGACTGTTGGACCAAGGGTTGCCAGCTTTCTTTAAAGACCTCAATCTTAGACACTGTCAAGACATCTCAATGTCATTCCCTTATGTCGAGTCTGTATCAAGGGGAGACTACGTCAAGACCGTTGAATTCTGGATACTATGAAATCAGTTCAAGGTTATCTTTTAATTTTTTTTTAATTTGGTGACCTCTGGCTGTTATAAGCCATTCATGAGTAAAGAAAACTTTTATATATCATGGTAACCTCTGGCCATAAAAAGATGTAATTTAGTAATAAAGAAAATTAATGTGTGGATTAGGGGGAAGAAAGAATCGCACTGCCCCCGCCCCACCTCCTTCATTCAAACACTCATGTTTAGTCACTTCCTCAAATAGAAATTTACTTATCTACACTTAGTTTCCACTGAGTATTGTTGTAAATGAAAACATCGCTGGAATTAACTGGTCCCGAGCTATTTTTCTTGTTGTCATTTATTCTTTTACCAACAACGTCTGTCGTCAGAAAAGAAAAACATAAAAAGAAGGAGAAAGAACTGATTCATTGGCCTCAACCGTTGTATAAAAAAATGTCAGATTTAATTTTAAATTTATTGATTTTTTTTCGCTTTACTAGCACCCAACGAAAGGAATGAAGGGTTTTGAACACACCTACTGAGGTATACATTAAGGCAGTATTTTAACACACATAACCCCCCACCCCCCAAAAAGAAAGAAATAGTAATTAAGTTTTTAACAGCAAAGTTAAAGATTTAAGTTTAACGCCAGTGGTGAAAGTATAAACTGCTTTTTAAAAAAAAATGTTAGGTTTACACCTATAACACTTCTTAAGAGTAACGTGATCTTACGGGACTGTCAGCACAAACACTGCTCCCCACTATTATACGAAGTGTGCCAATTTCTCAGGCACATCTTAACTTGAGGGACTGAAATTGTCACTCTACCAATTTCTCAGGCACATCTTAACTTGTGAGACTGACGTAACTGTACCAATTTCTCAGGTGCGTCTTAATTTATGGAACTGGCATTATCACTGTACCAATTTCTCAGGTGCGTCTTAATTTATGGGACTGGCATTATTACTGTGCCAATTTTTCGGGCACATCTTAACTTGTGAGACTGACGTCACTGTGCCATTTTCTCAGATACATCTTAACCTGTATTATTATTTTATTTTACCTCCGTGTCCCGAAATCAGTTTTGGTTTCGAAGAAATGTCTAACCAGCTGAGTTGAACCAAGAATAATGACAATGTCAGTCTTGCAAGTTAAGATGTAACTGAGTAAAGTCAGTCTTATAAATTAAGAGGTACTTGAGAAATTGGCACATTGATAATGTCATTCATTCAAGCTAACTCTACCTGAGAAATTGGCATAGTAACAATGCCATTCCTACAAGTTAAGATATATTTGGGAAATTGGCATATTGATATCAGTCTTACAAGTTAAGTGGTACATGAAAAACTGACATAAGGGCTGTCGATTAGTCTTATAAGTTAAGATGTATCTGAGAAACTGGCACAGTGATAATGTCAGTCCTACAAGTTAAAATGTACATGGGAAACTGGCACAGTTATGCCAGTCCTACAAGTTAAAATGTACATAGGGAACTGGCACAGTGATAATGTCAGTCCTACAAGTTAAAATGTACATGGGAAACTGGCACAGTGGTAATGTCAGTCCTACAAGTTAATATATATATAGGGAACTTACACAGTGATAATAACAGTCCTACAAATTAAGATATATCTGAGAAGTTGGCACAGTGATAATATCAGTTTACCAAAAGTCAAGATGTACCCGAGAAATTGGCACAGTGATAATATCCGTCTTATAAGTTAAGATGTACCCGAAACAATGTCACAATGATAATATCAGTCTCAAAAGTTAACATGTACCCAAGCAATTGGCAGAGTAATAATTTCAGTCTTTCAAGTTAAGATGTACCCCAGAAATTGCCACAGTGATAATATCAGTCTCAAAAGTTAAGATGTATCTGAGAAATTGGAACTGTGATAATATCAGTTTTACTTAAGATGCACCTGAGAAGTTGGCATGAATCTTTCCGAAAATTGTTGTATAATCATTGCAAAGAGTTAATTACGTGAAACACTTGTTAATTAAGAAATAGCATGATGGAAAGAAAAAATGCACTATGATACTCACAGAAGAATTAGAGGCACACATTCAAGAAAATTAATAAAATGATATGAATAAATGTTTAAGCAGGCGCATACAAACACTTTGATACACCTTTTTTATGCACATACACGAACATTCATTATGTACATTGTCACAGTCTGATAAAATTGTCCGACTTCGTGACCCACTTGCCTTGTTTACTTCAAATTCGAATATTTGAAACCCTTGGCCCTTTGTTCAAAGCTTCCTTTTTCTAGGTGCTTCTAGAACAGGTCAAGATGTTATGTAACTTTAGGACCATTGTCCAGTTCTCGAACCAACCACATGCTTTGCGAACAGTCACGTGATACGCAATATACCTTTCTATATATGTACCCACACGCTTCCGCTCCCTCACTTCGAGCACATTTTAGCTAATTCCATCAGCTTACTCGGGTCGTGAGAGGCAGCCGGCGCCATAGAGAATCAAGGTACCCTTCGACTTCTCTCAAAGGTATCATTTTATTTAATAGTATTTGCCTATGTATTGTTTAAGTATGTATTTGTGCTATGTATTATATGATTTCCATATACACTTGAGCATGGTTCAGAGAAATAGCTGAAAACCTATATGTTACGGAATATAAATTTATTGTAACCATTTTTCCATTTCTGTACTTTAATTTATATTGTTTTAATTCACTAAGAGCCAGAATGCTGCGCTCGATATGAATTCTTCATGTAATTCAATTATTGCGTGTAATTTTAATTGTAAATTGTGAAGCGCTCTGTTGGTTTGAATTACCTCTTTGTATGAACATTAATTTAACGTTGTATCTATTTTATTGCTTCATACGTCATGACTGTTAAATGGAACACATGTGAGACGATTATATTTTTTCTAAAATCTAATTGTAAGCGACGCGAAGTCGAAACTCTTTGTTCAGCGCATTTAATTGAGCCATGCCTAAGTAGGACCTGTTAGGTTGAGAATTATATCCAAACACGTTGCATCCACAGGTCGGCTCATGGTTCATGTTCACCCATGCCTCACCTGCATTAGCTTATTGGTGTAAGCGTGTCGAAATCCACTCTGAGGGCCATGCTGCAAAAATTCCAGTTCCTAGCCACTAACAAAGGGACATCATTCCTTATGCACCACGTGTGTCGTTAAAGGGGGACTGAGGGAACGAATCCGCATGACTGAGTGTTGAGACCAAGGACACAAGAATAGAGCTAAGTGCAAGATCAAGTGTACAGATCTCAAAGGAACACTTTTCTGGCAATTTAGATTGACAAAAATCAGGCATAGGCGCGTAAAGACAGAGTGAAGACTATTCGCGTTGCATTCGATTTATTGTTAATTTGTTAAACTTTATTAAATCTTATTTTCTTTGTTAATACCTCTTAGTAGTTGATTTCTATGCACAATAGACCAATTAGATTAATTCTTAGATTTGAATGGGGGCGGATGAGCAGAAAGATTGATGACGAGTGCATATTAATTTAGAGGGATTTAACTGTTTTCAAATCTAGCTAAAAGTTCGCAGTTTATTAGTCTGTAAATTTGTCGTCTGAACTACAAGACGCACTTTTAATTAGTCAGATAATAAATTGAGCAACCAGTCTGCGTAGAATATGAGAGGAAGAATTAATTATATTTAAAGTCTTTTAATTATTCTAAGCAGGGTCTTTAAATAAATACTGGAAACGTAACAAGTGTGGGTCGTCGCGGGATTGATATGTATTAAATTGTAAATTGTAACATTTTTATACATAGGGCGCATCATAACCTAGAAACGAACGAACGAACAGAATTGCCAATTGTTCTTTTGATTTTTGTATCACTGATTTTCTTTGCTTTTGTTGTGACATGTGCATGTATTCTTTTGCAGAGTAGCGTGCATGTTAGTTAATGTTGATATATTTAAGCGTAGTTAAATATGTCATGTTAGCTATTGAATGATTTATTTAGTATTGTATTACTGAGTACTTCATTGCGAGGAGTCGAAGGTTATACCGCCAGCTAGGAGAGTTATCGGTAATAACAGACTTCGGACTATTATATTTAGGGTGCTAGATATAATGTGTAATGTTGTATGGTAGGAGCCGTGACATTACGGAAGTCTTGGAACAGCGGACACTGTGACAAGCAGGTGAAACGTGTAAAGAGTTAACGCGTAATTTATTTCGGAAGGTGTTCTGAGTAAATTAAATAATTTTTGTAAGGTTGTACCCTAAAAGTTATTTTCGGGATAAGCGGAGTTATCGCCGACGGTTAAAACACACAATTCACGAGATACATTCTTATTGTAGCCAGCGCGCTAAGACAGTAAAATGGATCGCAAACAGGTTATCGAAGACCTGAAAGAAACCGGTATCATGATAGGATACCAGGGTGACGAACTGACTAGCTACATTAAAACTGAGCTAGAGAAAGCGGAAAAAGCGGAAAAAGAGAGACAAGAGATAGAAAGGGAAGAACGGTTAGCTGCCCGCGAAGCTAAGAAGTTAGAGGCTGAAAGACTAGCTGAAACCGAGGCTAAACGCATCGCAGCGGACACAGAAGCAAAACGCATCGCAGCGGATACAGAAGCCAAACGCATCGCCGCAGACGCGGAAATAAAACGGTTAGAATGGGAAGTAAAGAAACTAGAAGTTACCAATCCAAACCGTGATCGCAGAAGCAGTGGTGATTCGCGTTCTAGCGATGGAAATAATCACAGTAGAATTGAAAATATCATTCCAAAGATAAATATGGTCCCATTTGATGAGAACAAAGATCAAATAGACGCGTATTTAAAAACGTTTGAAAAGTTAGCCAGAGCAACGAACATTCCAGCGGAACATTGGGCGATAAATTTATCGGGGTTATTGCAGGGCAGTGCGAAAAACGAGTTCAATAAGCTTAGCGATTCTGAGTCAGATAATTACGACACAGTCAAGGCCGCATTATTGAAACGTTACAAACTCACAGCAGATACATACCGACGTAAGTTTAAACAGGCCACTAAAGCCAGTTCAGAGACGCACGCACAGTACATACGGCGCGTAGCTGACTTGTTCCAAAGATGGATAGATCTAGCCGAAACTCCACAGACGTACGCAGGTCTTAGGGATGAAATGATAAAGGACCACATTCTCGGGTCGTACAAATCAGATCTACTGATTCACTTAGCAATAAGGGAAAAATCTACGCTAGAGGAGATAGGCAACGCCGCCGATCGCTTTGATGACGCACATTCTCAATTCTCGAACGCACACGCGAACAACAAGTCTCGACCGAATGAACCGCAGACTCGAAAGGATAAGAAAAATGACGGGAAGGCACCTAGTGAGCGTGATGATAAAACATCTAAACCCGACACTAAAAACAAGTCCGACAAACAGAAAGATAAAAAGAATCTTGCATGTTACACTTGTGGTGATAGTGGCCATTTTTCACGAACATGTCCTGAAAAGAAAACAGCTAAAGTTTACGCAGTAGAAAGTCATACACCTAAAACAGAAAAGTCGAATCGAACACCAGTACAGGCAAACGGTCACGATACAATCGCTTTGCTTGATACAGGGTGTGAGCTAGACGCTATTGTAAATGCATCATTAGTTAACCGTACCGACTACACAGGGGAGACAATCTCTGTCACCTTTGCAAACGGCGAACAAGACATTTTACCAGTAGCTGAAGTCTCGATTGTTTCAGACTTTGTAGAAGGAACAGTCAAAGCGGCAGTTATGGAAAACTCACCGCATGACGTGATCCTTGGTTGCAAGTATGTTTTGCCGTGCAAAAAACAAACTTCAACTGAACCACCACTGGTTAACGCTGTAACCAGAGCAGCGAGTAGTAAAGACAAATCTGTAACTGCACCGATGTCTGCCGCACCAGCCGTAGATAAAGCAACAGTTAGCGAGATTAAAATATTACAAGCTGAGGACGAAACACTATACAAGTTACGCAAGCAAGCTGTACTTGTTAGTGACGTCAACACTGACGATTCGAATAAGAAAGCGTGCATTATTCTGAAAAAGGGTTTATTGTACCGCTATTCGAAAGTGGGAGACGAATTTCGGAAACAATTAGTCGTTCCACAAACCAAACGAAATGACGTATTACGATTAGGTCATGAGAGTCTTTTTGGTGCACACATGGGTGTACAAAAAACAACTAGTCGTATTACAAGTGAGTTTTATTGGCCGGACATCACTGCCGATATCCGTAGATTCGTGTTAAGTTGCGACACATGCCAGAGAACACAGTCTAAAAATTCAATCAGACCCGCACCGTTAGGAGAGCCTGAACTGATCAGTGAACCCTACAAGCGCGTAGCATTGGATTTGATTGGGCCTATAATACCCACATCAACGAGAGGTAATCGATACGTGCTGACCACTATTGATTACGCAACAAGATTCGCCGACGCAGTACCATTGAAAAATATTGATACTGAAACTGTCGCCGAAGCCCTTTTCGGTCTTTGGAGTCGTGTTGGAATTCCTACTGAAATTTTGACAGATCAGGGGAGTCAATTCATAGGCAACGTAATGAAGGAAGTAAATCGTTTACTTTCCATCAAACATCTTACTTGCACACCATACCACCCCCAGGCAAATGGTCTGATTGAAAAATACAATGGGACATTAAAAACAGCACTTAAAAAGCTCGCCACAGATAAACCGAAAGACTGGGACAGATACATCCCTGCCCTACTATTTGCATATAGGGAGGTGCCACAATCTTCCACCGGGTTTTCACCATTTGAGCTACTTTACGGACGTACTGTACGCGGACCGATGATGATTTTGAAGGCACTTTGGACTGATGAAAAGACAGATGACGAAGTTAAGACAACTTATACATACGTCACTGACTTAAGAAACCGTCTTGAAACTATAGGCAAGATAGCACGGGAAAACTTGACGATAGCTCAGTCTAGACAGGCAGAATATTACAATAAGCACACCAAACCTAGAGAATTTGAAGTTAATGACAAAGTGTTACTGTTGCTTCCTGAAGCACATAACAAACTTCAGATGAAATGGAAGGGGCCCTTTGTAGTTACCGCCAAGCTAGGGGGACTGAACTATAAGGTGCAGACAGGAAAGAGAGAGAAAATCTTTCATGTTAACCTACTCAAAAAGTACATAAGCCGTGAGGATCAAACCACTCAAGCTGATTTTGTCGTAGCGACGATAGTTACAGAAGACGAGGGGGATACTGATTGCGTCACTGGTACTTTACCAAACTGTCCTCTACAGACGGACGAAACTGTCAAAGACGTTAGGGTAAATGAAGCCTTGACAGAAAGACAGAAAAAAGAAGTGAATGAATTGCTTAATGAGTTCTCATCTACTCTGACAGACAAACCAGGGTTGACAGACTTAATAGAATTTTCACTGAAGCTGACTGACAACAAACCGATACGTTTGAAGCCGTATCCGTTGCCACACGCTAAGATAGATGACGTTAGACGTGAGATTAAGACTATGCTAGATCTAGGGGTCATAGAGAAGACTGACAGTGCCTACGGATCACCCATCGTGTTGATTAAAAAACGTGATAACTCGTTCCGTTTTTGCGTAGACTACCGCAAACTCAATCAAGTGACAGAGTTTTGTGCCGAGCCTCTCCCTGATCCGGATCTCATCTTCACTAAGCTAGCTAACGCTCATTACTATACCAAAATAGATTTGTCACGCGGTTTTTGGCAAATCAAGGTCAAGGACACTGATCGACACATACTAGCTTTCACTACACCAGTAGGAAACTACACATGGAAAGTTATGCCTTTCGGAGTTTCAAACGCTCCAAGCATTTTTTCTAAAATGATGCGGTCATTGTTAGAACCACTGTACGGACGTGGAGTTGAGAACTTCATGGATGATTTAATTCTAGGCACCCAGACATGGGAGGAGCACTTAACACTCTTACGAGATGTGCTAGCCAGATTAAAGCAAGCCAACCTCACTGCCCGCCCTACGAAGTGTGAAATAGCACAATTCTCCTTAGACTTCCTGGGACACAAGTTGAGTCATGGAACTATGTCGCCAAGTGAAGCTAAGATAGCACAACTTAAGGACACTTCACAACCGCTAACAAAAACACAAGTTAGAAGTTTTCTTGGTCTTGCTAATTACTACAGAAAATTCGTACCAGATTTTAGTGCCATTGCATGTCCTCTGACTGACTTGACACGTAAGAATATGCCTACAAAAGTAGTGTGGACTGATGCATGCCAAAACGCTTTTGACACACTGAAATCTAGACTGACTTCAGATTTAGTTGTTAAACTGCCAGATTTGACAAAACCATTCTTGTTAAGGACTGATGCTAGCAACACAGGATTAGGAGCAGTGTTATTACAAGAACACAATGACACCAAACACCCAGTTGCATATGCAAGCCGTAAACTCACAACTACTGAACAGAAATATTCCACCAGTGAAAAGGAATGTCTTGCAATAGTTTGGGCCATAAAAAAGTTCGAAAACTATTTGTACGGAAAAACCTTTGTCATTGAGTGCGATCACCAGCCGTTGGCCTTTCTCGGACAGGCGCAATTTACGAACAGCCGTTTAATGCGTTGGTCTTTGTTTCTGACACAGTATGACGCAAATATTCATTACATCAAAGGGTCTTTGAATGTTGGCGCAGATTACATGAGTCGTGCTTGATGCCATCAAGTGCCGGTACTGATAGAATGTCGTTTAATCAATTAACTGAACCCTACGGATTCCTTCCTGTAAATATGAAATATAGTTGCACACTTTATTTCTAGGAATGTCGAAATTTTTTTTGTGTAAATTTTTCTTCATTGTGGACTTCTACATTTTATCATACATAATTTGTAGGAGGCATTTTATCTTGGCAAGATAAACGCCTCAAAAGCAAGGGGGTGTCACAGTCTGATAAAATTGTCCGACTTCGTGACCCACTTGCCTTGTTTACTTCAAATTCGAATATTTGAAACCCTTGGCCCTTTGTTCAAAGCTTCCTTTTTCTAGGTGCTTCTAGAACAGGTCAAGATGTTATGTAACTTTAGGACCATTGTCCAGTTCTCGAACCAACCACATGCTTTGCGAACAGTCACGTGATACGCAATATACCTTTCTATATATGTACCCACACGCTTCCGCTCCCTCACTTCGAGCACATTTTAGCTAATTCCATCAGCTTACTCGGGTCGTGAGAGGCAGCCGGCGCCATAGAGAATCAAGGTACCCTTCGACTTCTCTCAAAGGTATCATTTTATTTAATAGTATTTGCCTATGTATTGTTTAAGTATGTATTTGTGCTATGTATTATATGATTTCCATATACACTTGAGCATGGTTCAGAGAAATAGCTGAAAACCTATATGTTACGGAATATAAATTTATTGTAACCATTTTTCCATTTCTGTACTTTAATTTATATTGTTTTAATTCACTAAGAGCCAGAATGCTGCGCTCGATATGAATTCTTCATGTAATTCAATTATTGCGTGTAATTTTAATTGTAAATTGTGAAGCGCTCTGTTGGTTTGAATTACCTCTTTGTATGAACATTAATTTAACGTTGTATCTATTTTATTGCTTCATACGTCATGACTGTTAAATGGAACACATGTGAGACGATTATATTTTTTCTAAAATCTAATTGTAAGCGACGCGAAGTCGAAACTCTTTGTTCAGCGCATTTAATTGAGCCATGCCTAAGTAGGACCTGTTAGGTTGAGAATTATATCCAAACACGTTGCATCCACAGGTCGGCTCATGGTTCATGTTCACCCATGCCTCACCTGCATTAGCTTATTGGTGTAAGCGTGTCGAAATCCACTCTGAGGGCCATGCTGCAAAAATTCCAGTTCCTAGCCACTAACAAAGGGACATCATTCCTTATGCACCACGTGTGTCGTTAAAGGGGGACTGAGGGAACGAATCCGCATGACTGAGTGTTGAGACCAAGGACACAAGAATAGAGCTAAGTGCAAGATCAAGTGTACAGATCTCAAAGGAACACTTTTCTGGCAATTTAGATTGACAAAAATCAGGCATAGGCGCGTAAAGACAGAGTGAAGACTATTCGCGTTGCATTCGATTTATTGTTAATTTGTTAAACTTTATTAAATCTTATTTTCTTTGTTAATACCTCTTAGTAGTTGATTTCTATGCACAATAGACCAATTAGATTAATTCTTAGATTTGAATGGGGGCGGATGAGCAGAAAGATTGATGACGAGTGCATATTAATTTAGAGGGATTTAACTGTTTTCAAATCTAGCTAAAAGTTCGCAGTTTATTAGTCTGTAAATTTGTCGTCTGAACTACAAGACGCACTTTTAATTAGTCAGATAATAAATTGAGCAACCAGTCTGCGTAGAATATGAGAGGAAGAATTAATTATATTTAAAGTCTTTTAATTATTCTAAGCAGGGTCTTTAAATAAATACTGGAAACGTAACATACATACATACACACATATGCACATACGTACATAACCTACACATATGCTCATACTCGTTATACATTGCACACCAAACCTACCATACACACATACGTGTAACCTACCATACACACATGCATGTAATCTATCATACACACATACATGTAATCTATCATACACACATACATGTAACCTACCATACACACATACATGTAATCTATCATACACACATACATGTAATCTATCATACACACATACATGTAACCTACCATACACACATACGTGTAACCTACCATACACACATACATGTAATCTATCATACACACATACATGTAACCTACCATACACACATACATGTAATCTATCATACACACATACATGTAACCTACCATACACACATACATGTAATCTATCATACACACATACATGTAACCTACCATACACACATACATGTAATCTATCATACACACATACATGTAATCTATCATACACACATACATGTAATCTATCATACACACATACATTTAATCGTACACACATAAGCTACATGTAACCCACAATACACGTATATACAAAGCCTAAACACATGCGAGGATATGCACGTGTAACAAAATATATGACCATTTCTTGTCCGCATTCATTATACAGACAGTTTCAATTAAAAGTAATATGCGGTTACACCACCACCCCTATCCCACCCCTGGCACTCAAATAGAGCGCAACACTATTTTAAAGCCATTCATTCGCCATGAATGCTTGTCTGGCTTAATGCAGTAGCTTGAGACACCTCTCCACCTTCCAAAACACAATTAGTACAGCACGAACCACAGCAAACCGACCAACACACCTTTGTAGCGAATAGCACCTCTGTCCTGAGCACGACTCTCCAATAAATTTGCGCGCGCACGTCCTCGACGTAATTGTTTGGTATAAAGTACGACCGAGAGTTTATAACACGGTCTTTACTCTCATAGCCCCTCAGGATACGACCATTGCACGTAGGTGCAGCGTCCACGATGGAGGACACAAGTACGCAGGACCAACGGGAAATGGGGTAAGTTCTAGTGACTAATTAAGTTAGTCCTTGCACTCCCTTCAACTCGCTCTCAGTCATCCTCGTCATGTCTTTCAGACGGAGGTTCGTGACGTCTCATTGAACGAGTCAATGATGGTTTTTGCATGCTTTTCGTCATTACAATTGTCATCGTTTATTCTTCTTATTGCTATTGCTTTCGTCTTTGTTGTTATTAATAGTGTAGTGCATTTGTTTACATTATCAATGCCTAGTTATTTGGTTTTCAACTGCTTGATTTAATTGGGAAAGCCACTAACCGTCTTTAAACTGTCTGTGACATATGACAAAAGTCTATATGTTACAAAGAGTCACCCGTAAAGTCTTCTAGATCCTAAAGAATTATCACAGAAATATCCACCCTTATCTCAGTCCTAAGCCTACCAACAAACCACATTCTTTCACTTGAAAGACGAAGGCACCCGGAGTGTTCTTTCATTGGAGCGTACATATTTTCTTAAATGCACTCCTCATAGACGACTTTTGTTTACCGATCTGAGCTTGAACTCAGTGGTACCGTTATTGTGTTAGTGTGTCACCCACAAGTTGACCTTAACTCTATAATTCCGTACGTGTACTATTATGACGCCCTCTGCAGACTTGTTAGTCTGTCGCTGAGGTCACCGTTTGCAAGGCCTTACGTGGCTTAAGGGTTGGCTATGAAAGACCTCTTTAATGACGTCACGTTTATTCCCTCTCTTCCTGATAAGGATGCACGTTCAATGAACTAGTCATCGTCATTTTAGTGTACCTAGTTACTGCGTAGTTCCGTGTAGTAAATACGCATTGAAGTGTACCTAGTTACTGCGTAGCTCCGTGTAGTAAATACGCATTGAAGTGTGGTTTAAGCATTTCTGTAAACAGAAAACTAAGCATTGTATAATTTTGTAAACAGAACAATAAATATTGTACAACAATATAAACAAAACATTAAACGCTGTACAAATGAGTGTGAGAGGAACAGTAAACAATATATAACGTTGCAAACGGAACATTAAACATTGCGTAGAAATCTTGTCAACATAACATTAAACATTGCATAGCACTGTAAACAGAACAATAAACATTGAAAAGCACATTAAATAGAACACTAAACATTGCATAGTACAAAAAACCCATTAAATAGAACATTGTAAATAGAATAACAAACATAGTAGAACAATGTAAATAGAAAATAAACAATGTATAATACTGTAATCAGAGCATTAAACATTGTATAGCACTGCAAACAGCACATTAAACACTGTACAACACTGTAAACAGATAACTGAACACTGTACAACACTGCGAACAGAACAACTATACAACAAAGGTCATCATAGTTTGCTTTTAATGGCTGGTCACAGTCGCGCCGTTTACATTAAAAGATGTTTATTTTAAAAATCTTTGTCCTATATGTTGTAAACAAAACTGATATAATCTTCTTTGAATCGACGACGGTTTAATCTTCAAATACATTTTAATACATTAATACGCTTCTTATTTCATTATTTATCTGTCATTGTAAGTGTAGTATTCTAATGATTGCATTTTTAACTGTAAAGTCGATTAGTAATTATACACACATTGTATATATATATATAGAGAGAGAGAGAGAGAGAGAGAGAGAGAGAGAGAGAGAGAGAGAGAGAGAGAGAGAGAGAGAGAGAGAGAGAGAGAGAGAGAGAGAGAGAGAGAGAGAGAGATGTATGCGTGTACATTCAGCAGATATAGACAAAACGGAAAATCCTGTTCTTATGCTGGCATTTTGTGTAACTTACTTTGCTGTCCTCTTTGACCTTAAAGGTCGTCAAAGTTTCTTGGTGAGTGTGTGACGACGTTATGCCTCAGTGCGGCATGTTCCGACTAAAACAGTTCGCTCCCTTATAATACAACCGCTCCACCTTTTATGCTTCATAATCCTTTAATGACACATCCCTACCCAACTTTCACGGACCCCCTCTCGCCCATCCATAGGCCTTAGGTTAAGAACCCTTGGTAAAGGCGATGTTATAATGTGTAGGCGATATTATAATGTGTTGGCGATATTATAATGTGTAGGCGATATTATAATGTGTAGGCGATATTATAATGTGTAGGCGATATTATAATATGTAGACGATATTATAATGTGTAGGCGATAATATAATGTATGCGATATTATAATGTGTAGGTGTTATTATAATGTGTAGGCATTATCAGTAATATATAGGTAATATTAATAAAGTTCACCCACACAGAGATCAATGAGCGTGTGAAATAAAAACAAATCAACTCGCTAACGCTGGAAACATTAGGCGTCATGCGACAAAGTGTGAAAATGTAAATCAAAGGACTTTCTTGTCACTTTTCTACAAACAGCCCAGATGGAAAGCCTGATAGCGAAATATCTATTAGATAACAACGTAAAGTTTAGCTGGAGAAAATATTTGAAGTCACACTTGTTATGTATATGCATTTAATTTCGTTGACAACGCATAACCAAGATACATTTTAACAGTTTTATTTGAAAATCAGACAGTGTGTGTGATACGAAGTAATGGCGGCCATAACGTCTCAAACGTTTCTCTTACGTGCCGGAAGTGCGTAAGCTAATTACTATGACAACATATCCGGGAGGACGTTTCCCCACACGGATTAGCAAAGAATATTTCGATATGACTATGATACTACAATCATCTTCAACTTCAAATACAAGCATTCTGTGATCTCTAAAATGTATTCCTTTTGTGACTGATAGATCATCTTTGAATCTTGCGAACTTAGACACATTAGGATATTACCATCTCCCTGACTGCATTGCTGCCATCAATTTCTGGAGTTGACTGTCTTGGCTTGTGGCTACTCTGACTTCTTCAAGTGGTATTGACTTGAGTATTGACTTGGGTATTGACTTGTTTGCAACTTAGCTCATCAATTCTTCTGCTATGTTTATGTGTAGACATTAATCTATCTGCCCCATTCATTCATTAATGAATTCATCCAATAATCCATACACCAACCAATTCATCTATCCATTAATTAAAATACCATTATCTGCCCATTTATTCATCCATTTAATTTTCTTATTAATTCACCCGTACGTCCATTAGTCCATCCATATTAATAATTCTTCATCCTTCTTGCAATCCAAATATTCATTCATTTGAGTTCTGTCCATCCATCCACCCATCCACCTTCACTCATCCCATTATTTCAATAATCCATCATCAAGCCATCCATTGCTTTACCCAGCCATCAAAGCATATAAAGACGTTCATGTTTGGAAGTTTGATTATAATATTTGTTTCAAGTGTACTACCACTTCCATGATATTTGAACATTTCCACGATTTCCATACAAACATTTATTTTAGCTGACATTTGCATTTGTTTGACTACGCAGGTCATATATATATATATATACTCAATAGGTATACGTATGAAATGCTAGGTTCCTTAGTTTTGTTTTTACCGTCAATTGCGCGAGGTAAATTTAACGTCTCTAAGTTGATATATACGAACAATGGGTAGAGAGAGGGATTTGATGGTTGTACGTTTATTAAGCAAGAAGAAAGCGCGTTCTAACCAAGGTAAACTCTCTTTTGAAATGGAGGTCCTCTCCGATAAATACTCATACAGATCGAATGCCGAGATGTGTTAACGATCGTTTACTACTGTTGCAGCTAAAAATATTGGTGACCATGTAATACTTTTACAGATAGATATATTAGTGACCATATGATATTGTTACAACTAGATGTTAGTGACCATTTAATACCGTTACAATTAGATATATTGGTGACCATATAATTCCATTGTATCTAGATATATAGTTGACCATATGATACCATTACAGCCAGATATATTGGTGACCATATAATTGTATTTAGATATATAGTAGACCATAAGATACCGTTACAACTAGATACATTGGTGACCACATAATACCGTTACAGCCAGGTATATTTGTGACTATATAATACCATTACAGATAGATATGTTAGTTACCATATAATTCCGTTGTATCTAGATATATAATTGACCATATAATACCGTTACAGCCAGACATATTGGTGACCACATAATACCGTTACAAGTAGATACATTGGTGACCACATAATACTTTTATAACTAGATATATTGGTGATCATATAATACTTTTATAACTAGATATGTTGGTGACCATATAATACTTTTATAACTAGATATGTTGGTGACCACATAATACCTTTACAACTAGATACATTGGTGACCATATAATACTTTTATAACTAGATATGTTGGTGACCACATAATACCTTTACAACTAGATACATTGGTGACCACATAATACCTTTACAACTAGATACATTGGTGACCACATAATACCTTTACAACTAGATACATTGGTGACCACATAATACCTTTACAACTAGATATATTTGTGACCATATAATACTTTTATAACTAGATGTATTGGTGACCATATAATACCCTTACTGTTAGATATGTTAACGACTATTTGCACTGAGTATATCTAATGATTTATTGAACACGAATCGATAAACACTGTCTTAACACAGGAACTTACATTAATGTATTTTATCTTAATACTGACATCTACTCATACTTCCTGAATACGTTTAGGTCTGGGTGACCTGTAATCCACTCACATAACGATAACAATCCCTACCAACAACTGAGAGTGTTCTAACGAATCTCAGTATCGCTGGCAGCAGACACGTGCTAGCATAGAGGTTACTTTGAGAAAGTAACTTCATAGTACGATAGTATTTACAGTTTGTGTACGGGCTATCTATTTACAATCCCGAACAGGAGCGCAAATAAATATTTTCTTACAACTGTGAGGTTCTCTATGTTGAGCAGTAATTTGTTTGTGTGACTATTAAGTGAACTCCGACTGAAATTACCTTGTTTCATTTTTATAGTAGTCAGTTTTGCTTACTGTATGCTTTTCATGCCTTACACTCTTTCACCGTTCACTCTATTGTGTGTTGTGTGTGTTTGTGTTTCTATGTGTATGTGTGTATGTGTGTGTGTGTGTGCGTGTGTGCGTGTGTGCGTGTGTGCGCATGTGTGTATTGAATGAAGTTGAAGAAAAATATAGACATATTTAAATGATTGTTGGAACTGTATGCAAAGCTCGCTAGTCTATTCATTACTGCACACAACGTATTTTCCTTAATATTATTTGAGTGAACATAAATTAAACCACGATGAAATTTAAAATTCTCAATGCAGACCTGTGGATGTACACGTTTAAATTACTATTATATCAGTATATATTTTCTGTTGTGACTGTTATGTATCTATCATACGTGGTCAAGTTTCTGCATTTTACACTTTTCCTGTTAGTATTTACTTCGAGATAATAACACGTACTTTTGAAGGTGCTATCAAATGGTTTCAATAAATTCTTATTTTTACAAAGTCACTATCTCTGTCATCCCTATACATAATGAGAGTTTGAAATGAAAGGACATTAATTTACTTTTTAAAAGAATTTATGAAATAATTTTGCATCGTATAGGTATTATATAGCAGTAAAATTCAAGCATAAAATGTGCACTCAACCTGAGATCGTGTTGCAAGCATTCCTCACTTGTTTATTTCGTAAAGCAACATGTCGTAACAGACAAGAGGAAACGAACAAGCAGAAAAAGTAATGTAAATTGATATACCCATCCAAGAATTCCCTGAAGTAGGTCTTTTGCAACATAGTGCTTACCAAAACATACAAATGAAATTAAAGCTCATAACAAGTTCATAACGAGATAGACATGAGCGTTGACCTTTAACCTCAAAAGCTATTATTATTATTATTCAGTCTCTTTCCACGACTTCTGTTTGACTGTCGGCTGTGATCCAAGGTCTCGAAATCTTACCAAGATTCTGGGAGATCCAAGGTTTTACGGAGGATGTGGGCACTTCCGAGGAGCGCTGCTTTGAGTAGTAGAGCGATTCTGTGGTTTCCAGGGAGTTTATTCAGGTAGCCTTCCAATTCTGATGTTATGTTCCCCAAGGCTCCTATCACTATTGGTATCACTTCTGCTTTTACATTCCACAGTCTCTGGATTTCTAATCTGAGGTCTTGGTATTTTTCTATTTTTTCTCTTTCTTTTGTTTTTATGTTTCTATCACTTGGAACAGCGACATCAATAATTGTTACTGTTCTGTTGGACTTATTGAGAACTACAATGTCTGGTCGTCTTGCAGGAATCACCCGGTCTGTTCTTATCTCGAAGTCCCATAGTATTTTGACTTCTTCTGTTTCGGTGACTGCTTCTGGTTGATGCATCCATGCTCTTTCTGGGGTTTTTATGCCATAGTTCTCACACAGATTTCTATGTATGTGTTTTGCCACTTCATTGTGTCGTTTGGTGTATTCTGTTCCAGCCAGAACCTGACATCCAGATATTATGTGTTCTGTTGTCTCATCCATGGATTTGCAAAGTCTACATTTGGAATCATTTGAAATTTTCATAATTTTCGTTTTGTGTGCTTTGGTGTTGAGTGCTTGATCTTGTGCAGCTGTAATGAGTGCTTCTGTTTCTGCTTTCAATCCTGCCTCTTTCAACCATTTGTACGTTGATTGCTTTGTTGATATTTCGTCTGCTTGTCGTACATATTGGCCATGCAGAGGTTTCTGTCTTCTCTTGTTGTTGGCTGGCTTTGATAGTAAGAAACCATGATTTGTATGTTTTCCTCTCTGGTCCATTTCCTCCGAGTTTTTCCATGTGTTTCAGTAGCCCATTTTTCACTAGAACACCCCGAAACATCAGTGCCTAGTGCAGACCTTGTTAATCCGGGCGACGTCTGATCCGGTATGGAATCAAAGTTTGTTTTCTCCATCATGAATAATAATGAAAAGATGGCGACTATCATGGCGACTGCCTATACCAGCGACCAGCGGCGTTGGAGGTTCAGTGTTTGCTTTGGAACGAAATAACATCACCGACAGATCAAAACCTGTTGGTTCATCTGCTGTGTTAAAGATGCAACATCTGTTTGAAAACTAGACCTCACCAATTGTATCAACCCATTAATAATTACTAAGAAGATTCCGAGACCTTGGATCATAACCGACAGTCAAACAGAAGTCGTGGAAAGAGGTATAATAATGAAGTGAAATTTGAAAGAAGTATTAATGAAGTGATGTTCGATGTGTGTTTAGATTAAAATTTGGTACAGTGAAATTGATGGGTAGGACGGCAAGAGAGGTATTGACGAAAAGACATAAAGATAGCGGTGTGATGTAATTGTTTGGGTTACGTCAGAGGAGTATTTACGTCAAGTTGGCTTGCGTGGTATCTTTTGCCTTGAAAACTCAACACTTCAGGACAAATTTTCTAAATTAACCAATATAAGGAAAAGATAAACATACAAAACAAGATAAGTAAAGAAGAAGAAGAATATAAAATAACGTTAATGTCAAGAGATAAACATGACTGTAATATTAATTAGGCAAACATAATCACATAACTGAATACCATAATAATAATAACAATAGTAATAGTGGTAATAGGGGTAACATCCAGAGTCCAAATCTGGAATATTGTGGGAGGGAAAAGCGGATCCCTCCAAAATACACGCTTGCCCATCCCATTCATGATGGAGAAAACAAACTTTGATTATTATTATTATTATTATTATTATTATTATTATTATTGCATAATTACTGTAATGTGTCTTAAATTATAAAAAAAAATGCAAAAGTTTGAAATTTAAATTCTTTACTTTAACTTTGAAAAGCGGAAGTGCTCTTATTTGGGTGGTCTTCTTCACAAACGCACTCTCATTATATAGGCCAAATGGTACTGTAAATCAGTGTCAGAAAGTAGGCCAAATAGTACTGTAAATCAGTGTCAGAAAGTAGGCCAAATAGTACTGTAAACCAGTGTCAGAAAGTAGGCCAAATAGTATTGTAAATCAGTGTCAGAATGTAGACTAAATTGTATTATAAATCAATGTCGGCAATAAACGTAACAATCCTTAAGAACCTAAAAATTACAATTGCGAGAGATCAATATTTTAGCTTAACATTTGCATCAAAATAAATATATTTGCTTATAAATTTGTATGTTGTATATAACCGTAATTTCTATAACTGAAATTTGAGAAGTAGGCCTATTCTGCAACGGCGTAGACCAGACAAGAGAGGGCAAATGGGGTGGGGGTGTCACAATCAATGTTTCTAACACGCTCTAGTTTAACAGAACATTTAATAAAAAATTTCTCTTTATGAGGGCTTTTTGTAAAGCACTCAGTATTGTTCATAAAATTAATCACTCCACTTATGAAACCAGGTGAAACCAAGTTTACAGCCGAGCCCAGCTCTCCTTGTCTGAAAAGGAGGTCCTCTCCGTTAAATACAATGACCCGATCGACTGCCGAGAACAGTCAGGGCGTGAATAAATCTACTTCCTTCCGATTTGTGCCTCTAGTCTCACGGCTAGTACTCAGTGTCACCTGGGACGGTGGGCAGAACTCAGTGGCACCTGTGTGGGTAGGTAGCACTCAGTAACACCTGTGTCGGTGGGTTTCAGTAACACCTGTGAGGGTAGGTAGCACTCAGTGATACCTCTGAGGGAAGGCAGCACTCAGTGATACCTGTGACCGTGGATAGCATTCAATGCATCTTGTCTAGATAAGAGAAGAGAATGGATGGGGGTGGGGGGTGCTCTCAGGAAACGCCACATTAGATGAGATGGGAAAGATATGATGTACTCGTCACAAGGAGGCCAGATTACGGCTGATGCACTCAAGGAGCTCTTCACAGGTGGAGGAAAGTCGTACAACAAATGACACGAAGCACAGATTACAGGTTAATGCCGAAATCAGGTTAGAATAAAGCGAAGGTCACTGTGTTTTGTTGACCTGTGGGGAGAAATAAACCTCTGACCTATTCTTTTCATGTGGTCTTATTAAATGCAGTACTGTGATTTATTCTGTTGCAGTTGCGAAAAGGACAATGGGATCAAACTAATGAATCCTCACCTTAAAAAAACTCAAATACATTTCCTGTATCACTTGGGGATAAGCAGTGCAACTACAGATTTCCCAGCATCCTTTGGTGACGTCAAGGTATTTATTTTGCACATTAAGCGGAAATGTAATTTCCTTGCATTGTTAACTTATTTCTCTCTCAGTCAATGACATTCATCTGACAAAATCGCTATATGTGTCTGCACTGGCGAAGTGAGTCGAGGTTGTGGGCAAAATTAGAGTGCATTGAAAAAAATAAGGTTAATACAATAAATTGAAAAAGAGAAACAACTTCAGCAGTAGTAGGAGCAACAATACTGTTGCTATCACTACTAGCAATACGATTATTGCACTACTACAACTACCACTACTATTACCACTACTACCTCTTCTACTGCTAGAGTACTGCTTTCAGTGCTGGTCATTAATAGTGTCATAAATATTTTTTTGTATTCAGTATTCCACTATTACAATTCGAACACTCTAAACTGTAGTCTGCTAAGCATTAAAGAAAATATGCATCAGGTCTATCTATCTATCTATCTACTATCTATCTATCTATCTAATTATCTATCTATCTATCTATCTAATTATCTATCTATCTATCAATCTGTCTGTCTGTCTGTGAACTTCGATAATATCGTGAATGGACAGTATTATTGATGGATTTGTCACCTGACTTGCACTTACAATATACAACATTTTCAAAGTTTAGTTATACATTACCCCCCACACACACACACACACCCCTAATGCTTCGTTTGGGTGTTCACTCAGTACGACCTGGCTTTTGATGCATGTATTGAACGGGATTCATATATCACCCGTAATGATTGGTCACATTCTTAGGGAGTTCTGATTGGTGCTCTTCTACTCTCCTGGATCACGTGCTATTTAATTTAGTCCATTGCTATATAAAATTTTATGTGGCGGAAGAGTTGTAGTCTAAATAACTGGAAATGATTCTTCGAAGAATTTCCGAAGATGATGCCAGCTTTTTCTATAATCAAGGTCACTCGTTAGCCAAATTAATCATCCTGCCACAAGTAGAAATGAAAACTGAGGACTGGAAGAGGATCGATTTTATTTTGTCTCCATGAGTTAATGGGCGGCAGGTATAAGCCTTGACTAATGATCCCCCTGAAGTGGGCTGGTCTCTCTGATCGACAAATAACCATTTGTGTTACCTTTTCTATTACATAAATAACTGCTATATCATTCATATTTTTTTTGTTAAATTCTTTATCATTTTCATTTTAAGTAACCTACCCTGTAATTCTTGTGTCGCTTTTGTTACTATTAGTTGTCGGTTATAAACGGGGTGTGGGCTTGTGACGACAGGACGCTTATCATTCATATGTATTCTATGAGCACCAGTAACCATCAGTAAGTGGTATTTGTGGTATATAGGAGTGTGCTAACTGGCAAGACAAAAGGGTGGTTCAGCTGTTCATAAATTGAATATTGAACACAAGCATTGCATGTGCACTTTTGCACTTTTTATATGTATAAATATTTTGCTGTGTCACTTATATGTGTATGTCTAAATTTGTATTAATGTTAAGGGTAGATCAGCCCCCCCCCCCATATGTAGCCAGAATGAAAAGAGTTATAAACATAATTGAAGATTGCGATATTTTTGTCTTTTACAGTTTGTATGTATTGGCGGCACAGCCAATCGAATGGAAGAGTTTGCCGAGTACATTGCTAGGGAGCTCAATATACCACATGACGTGACGTCATCACCTTTTGCCTGCTCCAGCAAGACGGAGAGATACGCGGTCTTCAAAGTGGGGCCAGTTCTGTGTGCCAGCGTAGGTAGTCACGTGATAGTGTTTGAAGGTTGTGATAGGTCTGTGTGCCAGCGTAGGTAGTCACGTGATAGTATTTGAAGGTTGTGATAGGTCTACTTGCCAGCGTAGGTAGTCACGTGGCTGTTTGAAAGTTTTGATAGGTCTGTGTGCTAGCGTAGGTAGTCACGTGACTGTTTGAAAGTTGTGATAGGTTTGTGTGCCAGCGTAGGTAGTCACGTGACTGTTTGAAAGTTGTGATAGGTCTACGTGCCAAGTTTGTTTTCACACATCTTTATTTGTAAACTCGTGCATGTTCTATATATTCATGCGACATTATTTCAAACACAGCATGGCTGAAAAGTTGTTTTATGTTCTTTTTGCCAATTTCTGTTTAACACTCCATTGTTTTAAAGTTATGCAACTTCTTTTTTGCCAATGTTTGTTCAATACGTCATTTGATTTTAAAGTTGTGTAAGTTCATTTTGCATTGTTTGTTTCACGTCATTGCTTTAAAGGTGTGTAAGATTTTGTGCCTGTATTTGTTTGGCACGTCATTAATTCAAAATTATGAAAGTTCCTTGTGGCAGTATTTGTTTGGCACGTCATTAATTCAAAATTGTGAAAGTTCCTTGTGGCAGTATTTGTTTGGCACGTCATTAATTCAAAATTGTGAAAGTTCCTTGTGGCAGTATTTGTTTGGCACGTCATTAATTCAAAATTTTGAAAGTTCCTTGTGCCTGTGTTAGTAGCCGCACGTCATTATCATTCAAATTGTGCAAGATATATGTGTTAATGTTAGTATATGTTGAATTTCTGTATGCCAGTAATGGTATATACGCATTATTATTTGTAAGGTATTATATCTATATGTGTGCCAGTGTTAGCATTCATACGTCATTATTTCAAAGTTGTCCAACTTCTATGTTTAGTATTCATACGCCATATACTTCAGTCTTGTTGTAACAGTGCTTTATGCTCAGTAATAAATGTAACAATTATGTCATATTCACAACCACCATCATAATTATCATCATCACATTCCAAATTATCATCACAACAACAGCATGGCAAGAAACATAATGTCATCTGTGATCAGCAAAAATAATAGTATTGATGATTATTTAGAGTTCTCATTACCCCAAGAAAACCCAACGCAATTATGTCTTATTTGTCTTAGCTCCACTAGCTTGATATGTAGAGCACTGTTACAACAATTGTCGTATTTGTCTCAGCCCCACTAGCTTGAAATGTACAGTTACAACAATTGTCCTATTTGTCTTAGCTCCACTAGCTTGAAATGTACAGCACTGTTACAACTAGTGCCCTATTTGTCTTAGCCCCATCTAACTTGAAATGCACTGTATTACAACAATTGCCGTTTTTCAGCATGGAATTGGAGTGCCCTCCCTCTCTGTCGTTTTGCACGAGATATTCAAATTACTTCATCTTTCAAAGTGCAGTGACGTCACTCTTCTGCGACTGGGAACATGTGGAGGAATAGGTAGTGTGACTATTTTACAGGAAATGTCTTTATTTTTCTGTTCAAAGTAGTGTGACTATTTTACAGTAAATGTCTTTATTTTTCTATTCAAAGTAGTGTGACTATTTTAAAGTAAATGTCTTTATTTTTCTGTTCAAAGTAGTGTGACTATTTTTTACAGTAAATGTCTTTATTTTTCTGTTCAAAGTAGTGTGACTATTTTACAGTAAATGTCTTATTTTTCTGTTCAAAGTAGTGTGACTATTTTTTACAGTAAATGTCTTTATTTTTCTGTTCAAAGTAGTGTGACTATTTTACAGTAAATGTCTATTTCTGTTCAAAGCTCCAGAGCATAACAAAATTATAATTGAATGCCCGTGTTTTCTTTCTATTGCCCCATTAACGTTTTCTTTTAAAAAAAAACCAAAAAAAAACCCCCAACATAATACTGGAAACATCATGTCACTTCTTATTTAACTCAACGATATCCCACAGAAGAGGATTAGTATCTCACTAGAACAAGCATGAACAAGTTGCACGGACGAGAAGTGTCTCACAAGAACAAGTATGAGCATGTTGCACAGATGGGGAGAAATTTTAGTAGAACTATCACGAACATAATGACTTACATTCAAAATTGTGAAATGGTTAGTGACCCACCTAAACCTGTCTTGCTTACCAGCGGACTATTTACCAATATTCGTAATAATTTTGGTTGCTCTAAATTGTTTTGTTTTGGCAATTCACTTAAGATGAACACTGACCGGATGTTTTCCTGTTTCCTAGGAGTGGAGGAGGGAACAGTCGTCATCTCGGAAGGAGCGCTGAATGGCGAGCTACGTCCGGTGTACAAATGGGTAAGTCAGTCTCCCCAAACAATAGGACCATCCCTTTCACCAAGCAAACATCTCCCCAGCAATTCCTTCTCGCACTTTCATAGCTAGTGTCATTTCATTCTTTCACAAGCACTCTGTCGTTCATCCAGTCCATTTGGTGTTTATTTAAAGAAACTGCAGAAGATACATGTATATCTTGATATAACTTGTTAAAATCAGTATATTATGATTTCAAAATTTGAAAAAAAGAAGGAAGTGTTTTATGTCTGTAAAATGGTTGTACACACGATGCACACACACACACACACACACACACACACACACACACACACACACACACACACACACACACACACACCTACACACCGCACACAAAGGAACACATTCAGACTTATATATGTTCACTTCTCTTACATATTCACACTCTCTCTTACAAAACACACACTACACTACACTACACACACACAACACACAACACACAACACACACTCTCTTTTACTCTTTCTCTTACAAACACACACAGACGCACCGTTTCTCGTTATATATATATATTATATATATATATATATATATATATATATATATATATCACACACACGCACACACAGTAATTTACAGCAATTATGGCGTTATGGTAGCCACAAAAAATCCCAAGTGACTGCCAGTCAGATGCTGTCTGCCTGTATTAAAGTCAAACTGCATGTGTTCTCGGTGAAGTTTTATTGACTAAGTCTTAAGTACTCTCTAGCACGCCTTACCCATAACGCTCGACGAACGACCATCACCGAAATTTAGACCTAAGGGCTTGCAAGGTCGGGTGTATGTCAAAAGTTGGACAAAATCTCTTTGCCGCCGTACTGAATGTACAAGAGAGAAAATGAAGGCAGACCGAGTCATTGTGACAGCAGTTGATGCGTAAACACACATTATGCGCTCAATGCAAATTACCTAGAGTTAGTAATAATCACGTAATAGTCTCTTATTGGTCACGTAATAGTCAGCTAATTGTAAAGTAAGCCCACATAATAGTCACGCATTGTTCACGAATTAGGTAAGTAATAGTCACGCAGCAATCAAGTAATGGTCGCGTAATAATCACGAGTGTTTTCGAAGTCACTCGAAAGAAAGTTAAGCATTCCCTTAGCACATTGTACGTGAATAGGTAACGAGACATAACTTCAAGTACTAACGAGACATAACTTCAAGTACTAACGAGATACAACTTCAAGTACTAACGAGACATAACTTCAAGTACTAACGAGATACAACTTCAAGTACTAACGAGACATAACTTCAAGTACTAACGAGACATAACTTCAAGTACTAACGAGATACAACTTCAAGTACTAACGAGACATAACTTCAAGTACTAACGAGACATAACTTCAAGTACTAACGAGATATAACTTCAAGTACTAACAAGACATAACTTCAAGGCAAAAAGCGGTAACTAAACAGAGTGGCAAAATACGGTAACTAAACAAAGTGGCAAAATACGGTAACTAAACAAAGTGGCAAAATACCGTAACTAAACAGAGTGGCAAAAGGCGTAAACTAAATAGAGTAGCAAAAAGCGCGAAGCTAAGTAGAGTGGCAACAAGAGGTAACTAAACTGGCAAGAAAAGGTAACTAAGCACATTGGCCAAAAGTGGCAACAAAGTGGCAAAAAGCAATAATTTTACAAGTGGCAAAAAAGAGATAACCAGGAAAATTGGTAAAAGCGGTAATATTGTAGCAAATATTAAAAGCACAACAAGCACTTGTTTGTTTGGCATGACGAATCTATAATTAAAAAAAACAACAACTAACAATGACAGTTTGATTGTTCTGCAGTACTCGCTGGGAAAAGCGATTGAACGACCTGTGGTGGCTGATTTAGACTTGGCACGTAAAATTCAGGCATGCGCAGAAAAGAAAGACCATTTCACCACCATCATGGGCAAAACTCTGTGCGCAGACGATTTCTATGAAGGTAAAGGGGTTTGCTTTAATTTAATTATTTTAATTTATTTATTTTCACATTTTGAAACTTCTAGACAACCATTTTGCACTTCAGAAAGAACACTTGATTCATCTGTCCCCATATAGTCACGTGATGTGCTCCAATAGATACAAAGAGACTACTAGTACTGCTGCTGCTACTACTACTACTACTACTACTACTACTACTACTACTACTATAAAATAAGCGATGTCTTGATAATAGTTAGATTCCGAAGTTAAGTGGTCTAGTGTTCTAAAGAACCAGACACACCAGTCAGATCTTCACCTGCCCCACGAACTTCTAAGAAGGGAATGTGTCTCCTTCCAAAATGCATCCCCGTCATCACATTTATGATAGTGAAAACAGTACGTGATCTCATACGGATGTGATGTCACCGGAGCTAATGACGTCAGAGCAAAGCAACAGCTCACTGTCTGGGCGTGCTTTAAAGTCTAGAGAACAAATGGACTATGGGCACACAACACAAGGCCACAGAGAAACTGAACTCGAGAGGATAATACACAGGTTATGACTTGTTACTATCAGAGCCAATCTTCAAAGGATACAGAAAAAGAATGTATAAAATATTTGTTCAAAAACTAAACAAAAATACCCAGCGTACAGGAGGCACCATCAATGAACAGCTAAGAGATCTCCAAAATACAAAATGCGTTCATAACAACAAGTAAATAAATGGTTCTAGATAAAATAACAACAGGTAAATTTTAAGTTCTGAAACTTCCTCAATACGATAACAAGCACAGTTGGATGATGGTGACAATGAATAGTGTGAGTATAGTGAACTATCTATCTATCTATCTATCTATCTATCTATCTGTGGCGGAAAGGGGGTTTCCTTCTTGTGCGTCTTGGTAATTAATAAATAATTTATATTAATATCTTTCATACCAATCGCTCACAACCTCCTTAAGGGTCTTGTGCGGTCTGAGAGTGACTAGGTCAAGCCTTGAGCAGTCCGTCAGTCAGTGACCATCTCCCAAGTGTTACCTGTCTCAGAATAGTGACTACACTGCGATTATCTTATCAGTCGTTCTATCACTATTCCGGCCCTACCACAAATCTCTCATCGCTGTCAATGATGGGAACTATTTTAAAACATGTGTCTAGACCGTCTTCTCAATTGTCTTACGTCATTGTCTGCCCCCACCCATCATTTACACATGTACCTCCGAGAATGAAGGAGTAAATAGTTTTAAAGAAAAACAAATTTATTAAAAGAAATAAAGATAACAATTTCAATAAATTTACATTGACTTCAAATCACACACTAGGCAATTTCGAAATCACAAATCTCATAAGACTTCCAGAATTACAATTAATGAAAAGATATATCAATACAATTTTAGAGAATAATTATTAGAGAATTTCAAGTGACACTATGATCCAATTAAGTTAAGCTTACGTAAACACTTCTCATAAATAAGCCAACTACATAGTCAACACTTTAGAAAAATACATAGAAGAAATTTCATAGAAGAATCAGACATGAAACAAGGAATGAAAAATCATAGAAACATGTACAGATTACACAGAAAGTTCATGTAATTGAATCACCTGATTACGGCCTTGGTCAGCAGTAGCCTCGTGGTTTAGCCCGCCTGGTGACGTTAAATGAATGTTCTGTACATATAGCACTTTGTCCAAGAACAGTTATTACAGTATATGGAAAAATCCTTTCACTGGCACTGAATACCACACAGTCAGAATTATCCACAGTATAGTATACTCCTTTCACTGGCACTGAATAACACAGTCCGAGTTCACAGTATATTATACTCCTTTCCCTGGCACTGAATAACAGTCCGAGTTCACACTGGTTTGGAAAGTTCCTTGTTTATTACAAGTGAGTCAGACTCACGCACGCACCTGCTGCAGCTCACTTCGTAATACTGTCTCCCTTGTTGGTCCCGGTACATACAAGTCCAAGCAAGAAGTCACTCCACACTGGCCCTCACACATTCAGCAGGCTGAGTGGCAGTACTGTTGTCATCCAAGACAACCAGACAATGAGACGCAATGGAAAACAAATCCAGGAACCAGGAGAATAACGAAACGTAGAGAACAAAAACACAACAACGGCTTTGAACTTTCTCTCAGTCCTAACCAATGAGCCGTGCATGGGACTCCAAAGATGTGTAAAAGAGTGTAGAGAAATTTGGGTCTGCTCTTTTATGTATTTTCAGAGGTCATGGAAGCTTCTAGAATTTCTTAGCCTCTGGCTACTACTTGTTTTGCTCCCTGACTCCTTTCAAAAATAGTCATGGCTGAGCGCACGCACATAATAGACTAAGTGAGATGGATGCCCCAAATAGTTCCATGTTATGTAAGAATTAATGGCCCCTGACTTTAACTCCTTTCAACTACGGTTGTGGGTCAGCGTTGTTTATGCCAAACAATTCTACTCAACCTTGAATTGTGAACTTCAAATCAAATTTAGAATTAAAATTTGGAGAAATAACGAAATTAATTAAAGATTAATTAAATTAATTACGTAAGTGTAATAATTAGCATTTTTCCGTTTACATTCCTCCCCACTAAAAAGATAGTGAACAGGGTGAACTATCTTGCCCACTAAGGAAAAATGAAAATTCAGGTTAACAAAATAAGAGAGATCCTACAAATATGTACAAATATTCAAGGGAATATTTTTTGATCTACGTCCCTTATTTTCACAAGCTTTCAGTCTTACTAGCTCCCATATTTATTTTATTGAGTTTTCAGTCTGACTGGGTTCCTGTTTAATACAGATATTACAATGCCTTTTACAACTTCTTTCACACCTTGTGTGCTAGGTTTGCCCTTCTTTTTTATTTTGAAGTTTGTCCCCCTTGTAAAAGTGTAACTGTGTTCCCAATCTCGGCTTGTGTGTTCAAGTTGCAAGTTGGTTCTTAGCATCATACATGGCGGTAATTTTTCTTTGAACTTCGTGCCTGTCTGACGCTGTCTCACTCGAGCACTGGGGTCGCGTTCGACTTCCGTTGCCCGATCCCACCTCCCATACCTTCCATCACGTGAGTTAACACTTTCTCTAAGCGTGTCCCCACTCTCAAGTGTACAGTGTATTAAGGGTTTATTGCACTTATTGCCCTCCATTCCACTATCTACTTGATCTCTTTTCTTTCTGGTCCTAATTCTGGTAATAGTCAACATAAATTTGTGGTTTGTCGACAATAACCTTGTTTGTGAGCCTGATTGAAACTTCTGATCTAAAGTCTCAGTCTCGCACTGCAGATTCATCAAACTGATGACGTCTTTGCTTTCAGTCATAGCTTGATTACTCTTGGTAGCAACAATGTGCTCTTGTGTCGCAATTATCTGCCCTTCTCTTAAGGATACAGATCGTACGTTGATTGACAGATCGTCACTCTGCAGAGACTCGTCTGATTGGTCAAAACTAACTGTCTGACTGATTGTTTTTATCCAATACAATTCTACATCTATGCAGGCCATCCTCCAGTCTCCAATGATAGGTAGACTGTCTGTTTTGCTCACCCTTACATTCGGGTAACATTGCCCAACTGCTGCATCTGGTAGAGTGACAGTTTTCACGTCTACAATTTTAACCAATGTCTTGTCTGCCTCACCTCTCCTACGATCGGTCCGAATGTCCATCAACTGCCTCCTCCCTCTTCTTCGTGAATGAATGGAACTGTCCGTGTTTCCTTCATTTTCGGTCATAGTACTAATAGCATAACTCGCGGTCATGTTTGACCCGTATTTACCTGTTACTGCTTTAGCACTCGGTTTTTCCATGTTCAGTAAGCACTTAGACCTCGTGTCATAAAGTGTCACTGGCACATCCATTTTGAAATTAGCGTCTTTGACTCTATTTCTTCCCTCCAGACCATCATGCACTCTGTCTTTCAGAACCGTGGCTGTAACTAGATTCAAGCTCTCTGTACCCATGAGTTCTATATTACTACAGTGCTCAACACTAGATGCTGTTACCTCTTGTGTGCTATTGAGCAGAATTATTTCAACTGTCATCCCTGTGGCAGCAACAACTCTCTCAATCCCTGACACTGCAATTTCACTATCTTTAGCTATTTCAAAGCTCCAAGAAGTGTCCTTGCCCTCCCAACATACTACTCTGTCGGTTGTTGTAACGTCCTGTCTACTCTGAGTGGCTTTTGATAGACTTTGTTCAGATGTAAACTCATAGTGTTGTGGCGGTTGGTTGGCGTCAATGCTTATTTCACTCTCTTTTCCCGTCAGTCTGTCATATGTCTCAAGTAAGCTATCAGTTTCTAAAACAGCTACGTCAGTCTCTGTCACATCTCTCTTTTCATCAGGGTTCTGAAGTTTACAATGTTGGTCAAAGTAATTATTGCTTCCCCTTGACCGAGAGCTGACATCTTGGTCGTGAGTGGGCGTGGTCAACACACACACTTCATCTGCATAACCATCAGTACTGTTTTCTTGGTCCACATTAGATTTCAAGTCTGTCTTCAAATCTAACCCAGGGTCTGTTGAACAGTTGTCAGTGTCTAAACACTCCCTGTTATCACCCCTATCTTTTTGTGGTTCCAAACTGTCTGTGTCATGGTCTGTCATGTCAAATGTCATATCTTCGTAAGTAGGTGTGCTAGTCATCGGTATGTTGTCACTGTCACTGTCGTCACTTGCTGACTCATTCGAACTCGATGAATCAGTGCCGGACACTTCGTCTGTGTCCCATGGTTTGATCTCACAAACCATATCAGTGGTTACTGAATCATTCACAATTAATGAATCAGTAGTAGACACTTTGACTGTGTCCCATGGTTTTTCTCCATAAACCATCATGGTTACTGAGCCATCTGCATTCAATGGGTCAGTACTAGACACTTTGCTTGTGTTCCCTGGGTGTATCTTACAGCCCATAACATCTACTGAATCATCTACACAAAATGAGACAGTATTAAACACATGGCTAGTGTCCCCTGGGTTGATCACACAACCCATGTACGTGGTTACTGATTCATTATCCTTACTCAATGAAACAGTACTGGACACATTGTCTGTGTCCCTTAACGGGGTCACCTCGTGCGTGTCTGCCCTACGGACCAGTCCCTTGGCCACGACAGTCACGCTAGTTTCACCCGTTCCATTGGCTCCGTGCACCTCTCTGTGGGTGGGCGTGGCCAACACATCGCCTTGTTCTACTGGAGCAATAACCTTTGTATTCTCCTTAACAGGCGATTCATTCTTATTGGTGTTTTGCCATTCCTTATTGGCGCAACCATAAGAACCAATAGTTGCAGTACCCCTCTCTGGTAGGAGGTGCTTACAACCCATACCACTAGTAGTCAACAAAGCTTGGCATGGCGCAATAACTTTGTTTCCTGAAATTGCGTCAGAATTCGAACACTTATTTATCTCTAACTCTGGTACTGGCACTATCCCAACTCTGTCATCCATTCCTTCATCTGATACTCTCCCGTGACTCACCGCTACACCAACACCCTTGTTAGCATCAACAGTGGCCATAGTATCCTCACTACTGGTACGTACGCACTCTATTCTCTTAGCAACGTCATACCAAGATAATGCACGGTCCGTAACAACCTTAGTTACCATCCTTCGTGCACTTATTCCCGCCTTCCTAGTGAAATCAGACTCCATGTCTATTTCAACTCTTTGCCTTACTGAGTTTAGATTTTGTTTCTTATGTTCAAAATCTAGCTTTTGTTTTGTTGCTAGGCTCTTAGTGTCTCTGATGTCGTCAGTTTCCTTAACACTACGTTTGTTTCTTGTAGCATTAAAATGTGACGTGTTTTGTGGTTCTATCACACCACTTACAGGCTTAACTTTTGATATGTGCGGCCTGTCCACTACTGGTCTGTGTAGCGTGTCAATGTGTCGCACGTCCCTTTCAGTTTTGGAACTGCTTTGCTTAGCGTTATTTTTCACTTTAGCGCTATCTGTCGCATTATTTCTAATTTCCTTTCCTTCAGCCTCCCTCATGTTTTCCTCCATTCTTTCTCTAACTTTCTTTATCTCTCTAAGTTCTACGATCTCAAAGTACTTCCCCTCTGCTTCTACGTATTCATCTACATGCTTGGTAAATTCCTTTCCAACTAACCGTAGATAGCGCGCATCCTCTCTTCCGTACTTTACCCATTTCTTTCTCTCTTCTCGCCATCCTTTCTCTTTTCTATCTACAAAATTTTTAGCACACTCGTTTTCATCCATACCGAACTCGAGTACTGCCCAGCGTGCTACGTCTTTTGCTACTTTTTCCCAGGCTACACGCAGTTCATGTGAGATAGACATTTCCGCTTTTTAGAAATAATGCTACGTGGACGTTTATTCACTTTACGCGTTTTTGTTACCCAGTTAGTGCTGACAATGTTACTTGATAAATTAATTCACGCCTATTGAAAGGGATGTCCGATATAGTGTACAATATGATCAAATCTTACACACTCATATCAATCAATACAATATCATCTCAATCAATGCATGAATCAATAAATAAGTAATACTTAATATTAATCAATACAAACAATATCAATCAATATCAACAGTACAGTACAACAAGATGTACATACAGGACAAACTGTGACTTCACAAAGTTTACAAAGGAATAGGAAAGATAAAGGATAGATAAAAGAATGAATTCTAATTCTGTCTTAGAGATTTTTTTAGCTGGTCTTGTCTAAGGGTCTCCCTATGGTTCTATAATTCGATTATGACAATCCACCGGACGAGCCCACAATATGTGGCGGAAAGGGGGTTTCCTTCTTGTGCGTCTTGGTAATTAATAAATAATTTATATTAATATCTTTCATACCAATCGCTCACAACCTCCTTAAGGGTCTTGTGCGGTCTGAGAGTGACTAGGTCAAGCCTTGAGCAGTCCGTCAGTCAGTGACCATCTCCCAAGTGTTACCTGTCTCAGAATAGTGACTACACTGCGATTATCTTATCAGTCGTTCTATCACTATTCCGGCCCTACCACAAATCTCTCATCGCTGTCAATGATGGGAACTATTTTAAAACATGTGTCTAGACCGTCTTCTCAATTGTCTTACGTCATTGTCTGCCCCCACCCATCATTTACACATGTACCTCCGAGAATGAAGGAGTAAATAGTTTTAAAGAAAAACAAATTTATTAAAAGAAATAAAGATAACAATTTCAATAAATTTACATTGACTTCAAATCACACACTAGGCAATTTCGAAATCACAAATCTCATAAGACTTCCAGAATTACAATTAATGAAAAGATATATCAATACAATTTTAGAGAATAATTATTAGAGAATTTCAAGTGACACTATGATCCAATTAAGTTAAGCTTACGTAAACACTTCTCATAAATAAGCCAACTACATAGTCAACACTTTAGAAAAATACATAGAAGAAATTTCATAGAAGAATCAGACATGAAACAAGGAATGAAAAATCATAGAAACATGTACAGATTACACAGAAAGTTCATGTAATTGAATCACCTGATTACGGCCTTGGTCAGCAGTAGCCTCGTGGTTTAGCCCGCCTGGTGACGTTAAATGAATGTTCTGTACATATAGCACTTTGTCCAAGAACAGTTATTACAGTATATGGAAAAATCCTTTCACTGGCACTGAATACCACACAGTCAGAATTATCCACAGTATAGTATACTCCTTTCACTGGCACTGAATAACACAGTCCGAGTTCACAGTATATTATACTCCTTTCCCTGGCACTGAATAACAGTCCGAGTTCACACTGGTTTGGAAAGTTCCTTGTTTATTACAAGTGAGTCAGACTCACGCACGCACCTGCTGCAGCTCACTTCGTAATACTGTCTCCCTTGTTGGTCCCGGTACATACAAGTCCAAGCAAGAAGTCACTCCACACTGGCCCTCACACATTCAGCAGGCTGAGTGGCAGTACTGTTGTCATCCAAGACAACCAGACAATGAGACGCAATGGAAAACAAATCCAGGAACCAGGAGAATAACGAAACGTAGAGAACAAAAACACAACAACGGCTTTGAACTTTCTCTCAGTCCTAACCAATGAGCCGTGCATGGGACTCCAAAGATGTGTAAAAGAGTGTAGAGAAATTTGGGTCTGCTCTTTTATGTATTTTCAGAGGTCATGGAAGCTTCTAGAATTTCTTAGCCTCTGGCTACTACTTGTTTTGCTCCCTGACTCCTTTCAAAAATAGTCATGGCTGAGCGCACGCACATAATAGACTAAGTGAGATGGATGCCCCAAATAGTTCCATGTTATGTAAGAATTAATGGCCCCTGACTTTAACTCCTTTCAACTACGGTTGTGGGTCAGCGTTGTTTATGCCAAACAATTCTACTCAACCTTGAATTGTGAACTTCAAATCAAATTTAGAATTAAAATTTGGAGAAATAACGAAATTAATTAAAGATTAATTAAATTAATTACGTAAGTGTAATAATTAGCATTTTTCCGTTTACACTATCTATCTATCTATCTATCTATCTATCTATCTGTCTGTCTGTCTGCCTATCCATCTGTCGATCTATCTATCTGTATGTCTGTCTGTCTGTCTGTAAATCTGTCTAGCTAGCTATCATCTACCTTTCAATCTATCTATCCGTGTGTGTGAGAGTGTGTGTGAGTGTGTGTGGTGTGTGGTGGGTGGGTGGGTGTAGCCGTACGTACGTGTGGGAACCTCCCCCCCCCAACTCCATTTGCCTTGGTTTCTGATTCTACATAAAATTATATTAATGCTTACTGTTTTGTGACTGTGTGTGTGTGTGTGTGTGTGTGTGTGTGCGTGCGTGCGTGCGTGCGTGCGAACACATCGTTGCATCATTACTGTCTTTCAAAAGCTATAGTAATTATTGACTATTCAATATCCTTATGCCTGGAAAGGTTTCGATCTCCTTCTCTCTGCAGGCCAAGCTCGTTTGGACGGGGCACTGTGCACCTTCAATCTGGAGGACAAAGTGACCTTCATGCACCACTTACGAGAGCTTGGTGTCAGAAACATTGAAATGGAATCAGCCGGTGTTCTGGCGCTTTCTCATGCGGTTGGCATTAAAGGTACCGGACTTTTAAGATCTAATAATTGGAAACCAATATGCAAAGATTAAAAATGTTAAAAGCGAAGGTATACAACTCTGTATCTAGTGCTTACAAAGGACTACTAATTACGTCCCTTCCATAATTCATGGTCATGGTGTATAAAGAATTTCTTATGTAATGGTCAGTAAATGAAACAGCGAAGACTAAGGTGAAACAATCTATGTAAATAAGAATTTAATATTTTCCAAGCTTGTCACTGCTTATACAATCTGTTATGTAGCGTTAATCCACTCACTGACGTGACTAAAGCTTAACGGTAATCAGTAATGGTAGATATGATATGTTATGGTCATATTAAATGGGATACATTGCTTGCAAATTTGATTCAGATTGCATGGACAAATTGTGTCCCTTTTATGCAGACAGTGTATTGGCTTAATAACTAATAAAAAAATAATATAATTAGATTATCTATGTATGTATGTATGTATGTATGTATCTATCTATCTATCTATCTATCTATCTATCTATCTATCTATCTATCTATCTATCTATCTATCTATCTGTCTGTCTATCTATCTATCTATCTGTCTGTCTATCTATCTGTCTGTCTGTCCATCTATCTATCTATCTATCTATCCACCCATCAGTACATTCATCCATCCGTCCGTCCGTCTGTCTGTCTGTCTTTCTCTACTTACACATAAAACACACACACACACAAACACACACACACACATACACACACACACTCACACATCCATATAAAGACACTCGAGACACACTGATAAAGATATTCAGATTTCAACAAACGCATACATTATGACTAAAGATTGAGTTGTTTACACAGTTACGAGTCACTTTCACAATACGAGAAATTATTTTTGTGTGCTTTCGTTTCCTTTGAACTGTGTCGAATTCAACTTTATCTATTTATACAAGTCAACTCTTTTCTTTCTTTCTTTCCTTTATCTTTGAACACTTAGCTGCAGTCATCTGTGTCTGCCTGGTAGACCGCTTGGTTTCCGAAGAGCCAAGAAATAACAACGATGTTCTGGCCGAATACCAGAGGCGTCCACAGACTCTGGCAGCCCGTTACATCAAATCTCGACTCAACAGTTATAACACTAACTCTGGATTCGAGCTTCAAGGCTTGTTGACATGAGTGCAGCTATTAACTGTATCGTTTCATCGCCTCTAAGACACTTGGTATCACAGAGTTACCTCCCATATATCATGGAGCCTCGTTTTCAGTTTAAATGAGCAATAACATACGATGTCGCCCAAGCCTTGCTTTTCAAGTATGAAAATACTTTCTAACAATTAACCTAGAAAACAAAATTACGTGGATTCTTTCATCTAACTGTGTTGTTGCATGTCCACGTAATAAGAGATATGCATTAAAAAATCTTCTTAATTAATTAATTAATTTCTTCCTCTTCTCTATATTTAATATTATCAAAACTGCAACAGCCAATAATAAATAGTGTACCATTCTTGCTTGACGCTGTTGTATTTTGATGCATAGCACATTGCAGCTTTCTATCAATACTGACCTCAAAAGGTCAAAGGTTATCGATGACGTATACTGCATTTCTTCTCTTGAAAATAGGTCAAAATGACCTGGCAGTCTGTACATGGTGGTTATTGTGATCTCTTAGCAGGTGATTTTTACTTGTTGTTTGTAATTTTATTTTATTTACATAAGTAACACATTATTCTGTGGATAATAAAATACTGTTTTGTTTTTCTCACGTAGATCTGGGATGAAGGAAGATTAGAATTTGTAAAAATGTCTTTTGACTTTTGACTCCCTTATTATTAAGATACAACGATACGTTATATACATTCAGTCAAAATGTACATTGCATTAATAATACCTACAAACCAAATTTAAAATATCTGTAACGACAAAATCAATTTTCCTAAACTAGTTGCTGAATTACATTCATATGATATTAACTACATAGCAAAATCCAAACAGTCTGCAAATGTTGCATTCAAATTAATAGCTACTTCGCCTGCTGGGGGCGTAGATTTAATAATATGCAGAATGCTAGATGGATATTATAACAAAAGTGTGCACAAGCTATTAATTACACCCCCCCACACACACCCCGTCAAAATGAAGCACATCAGTGAAAGAGCATGAAAACGTGAATGCAACAGCAAATTTGTCAGTCATCAAAAGTTCGCGATAACTCTCAACCTCTGTCATTGCTGTGGAGTGATTGATGTTCTTACAGTTGTGTCCCCTTGACTTTTTCTTAAAATTTAACAATTTATTAAAAGAGAAATAAAAAATAACAATTTAAATCAATTTTCAATTAGTTTTCAAAATCACGCACTAGGCGATTTCTAAATCACAATCTCATAAAGACATCTCAGACAATTAATGAGAAAGATATGTCTATTCCCCAGAACAATTACTAGGAGTTTCATTGAACACTGTTAATACAATTTAGTTAAGCTTACACTAAATCCTCAACATAAATAAGCAAGCTAGATAGTCAACAAATTAGTCAAATACAGACTTTACATAGAAGAATCAGAAATAGAATAAGGAATGGAGAATCACAGAAACATGTACAGATTACACAGAAAATTCATGGGTTTTGAGTCACCTGATTGCGGCCTTGTTCAGCAGTAGCCTCGTTCTCGGTAGGGTTGGCTGGCAATTATTTGTCTTGTGGTTTAGCCCCGCCTGGTGAAGTTAATGAATGTTCCGTATAGAATGTACACACAAATATTGTCCACGAAAATTTTTACACAATATATAGAATCCTTTCACTGGTACTGAATAGCACATAGTTAGAATTATTCACAGTCCAGGTCACTCATTGGTTTGAAAAAGTTCGTTTCTGTAATTACAAGAAAGTCAGACTCACGCTCTTCCTTCGTAATACAGTCCCCTTGCTGGACCCAGACACACAAGGAATCCAACAAGAATTTCACTACACACTGCCCCCTAACGCATTCAGCAGACCTCAAATGGTAGTACAGTTGTCACGTTTCTGTAATTACAAGAACGTCAGACTCACGCTCTTCCTTCGTAATACAATCCCCTTGCTGGACCCAGACACACAAGGAATCCAACAAGAATTTCACTACACACTGCCCCTAACGCATTCAGCAGGCCAAATGGTAGTACAGTTGTCACGTTTCTGTAATTATAAGAAAGTCAGACTCACACTCTTGCCGCAGCTTCCTTCGTAATACAGTCCTCTTGATGGACCCCGATACACACGGAATCCAACCAAGAATTTTACTACACACTGGTCCTAACACACTCAGCAGACCAAATGGCAGTACCGTTGTCAATGTCGAGACAACCAGAAAAGTGAGAATTACGTACAATACAGGTACAGGTACGGTGTAGGTACAGGTACAGGACGGCTCGAACTTTCTCTTCAGTTCTAACCATGAGCCGTGCATGGGACCCCAAAGATGTGTAAAAGAGTCCCCTTGACTACTCTGTCGACTGATCTACAATTTCTGAGAAGCCATAAAACCGTCGGGTTGCTAAGGTTTTACATGTGTGTGTGCTATTAAAAAATCAAGCTGTAGCAATTTGCATTGACGCAGTCTTAGGTGAGTAATATATTTTTCTTAGATGTGTGCATCATTATATTTTAACCTGTCACGTTTATTTTTAGAGGTATTAAAATAGTTTCAGTTTTAATATGTGTGTAATGTTTTATTACATTGTGTCAATACTTTGTTAATTGAATGTTTACTATTTGAACTTTGTAAGATTAAGTACCGTGTGTCGTCGTCTCATCACCACCATCATCCCTCTTTGTTGTGATGATTATGATGATGATCATGACAACGATGACGATATCACAGATATTTAAGTTTTTTTTTTATTGTCAGACAGTGATATTTAAGAATTTCCTTTTGCTTAAAATTTTTATTCATTATGAAAATATAATTAGACATTAATTATGGAAATACAATTTGGTAATAATTATAGAAATATAATTAGATGTTAATTATGGAAATATAATTAGTGTTAATTATGGAAATATAATTAGGTGTTAATTATGGAAATATAATTAGATTTTAATTGTGGAAATCTAATTAGGTGTTCATTATGGAATAGAAATTGGGCTGAAGTCATCCATTCATCAGCAACAGGATTCAACAGCTTGGAAAACTTGCATGCTGCTCGTTTTGTCATTTCTTTGCACGTTTAATTTTTCTTTATATAAGTGTAATATAAAATATTACATTTACACTAATAGACCTCCAACCTTCATCCCCTACACACACACACACACACACACACACGCACACACACGCAACATGCACGCGCGCGCACACACACACACACATGCACACAACCGAACTCCCTTTCTGTGATAGTAAGCAATACTAGACAGACGATACAGAGACAGAAAGAGAGCGACAAGTTCTAAGAAATACAGGAAATACTTAGAAGTTGGAAGGGAGTTTCTCAAAATAAACATCCAATGCATTTCAGACTGAGTACTTTAAATTTATTCCACAGAAATACAAATACATAAATAATTAGTGGCTTTAAAAGTAATCTTTTCCTTTTATTTATTTTTCTTTATAAGCATTGAAGCCATTGAAGTAAATGCTTTCCTCCTGTTATAATTAATTCAAGTAGACTGCCACTAACTTTGTGAGCAGATATCGCTCACTGAAGTAAGTGCAGTTTACCCGTGACATTATCCTACGAGTATTGACTTATAAATCAGAAATATCGAAGTCAATCAGGATCAGTTGTGACGTACAGCTAGAATAGGCGTAAAGTCTATCGTCCGTACCACTCAAGTCAATTGCAATATTCTCGCTTGTCACGTGGCTCCCGACAACCACCACCTTCCACTTCAGACCAATCACGTCATCCCAGCGCGTGACTGTTACTTTGTTGATGGCAGCAAGTGTGGTGTCACGAATTCCGGCCTCGTCATCCGTTTCCACAACGCGCACCGGTGTTCCTCGTTCTTCTAATCCCTTAATGAATTCAAAGTTCGCTAACTTGTCATGAGCCAGTCCTGTCGACTCGTCAACACGAGGAAAGGGACTAAATAGTACCATGACGTCACTGAACTGCAAAGATGGGGACGATGAATGGGAAGCTGTGAACATGCAATAAGACAAACCAAACACTGTGTAATTCCAGCCATTTGCAATCAATTCAAACCATTCAATCCCAGACATTCTTATCCCAGCCTTCTAGACTCCCCCCCCCCATTAAAATATATTCCAATTACAAATATCAATTGTAGCCTCGTTTTGAAACCTATTTGTTATCTTACCTTTCTGACACACTCTCCGTTTACCTTTACCTTTAATGTGCATCAACATACCTAAGTGACCAACATTCAACTCTCTTAAGATGCCAGCCAGGTCATGTCCACATCGTCTGCAATTGCGTGGCCATCGTCCCGTGTGACGTAGTTCGTCCGGCAGGTTGGGCTGACCTTCTTTATGTGAGATGTACTTGATTGGTGGGCCGTCGGTTGGAGAAGGGAAAGCACCGGGTCTGTAGTTCGAACATTTCCCTTCGCGTTCGATTGCTCTTGTGACCTCTCTGATCACAACAGGCGGCGATCTCAAAGGAATATTGAAAATAACTGTCTCCATCCCGTCTACATTAACTGTCTGCATGCCGGCTGCCCAGATGTTCACATCCGGTAGTGCAATCATAAGATTGTCACAGAAACATTTGAAAAGGTCGCTGGAACACACGTCCGATAGAGGAAATATAAAATATTACACCAAACGATAAGAGGTAGTATTAATTACGACATCAAGATCTAATTATAGTGCATCAATGATTTTAAGAATGACATAAAATATGTTTTGTTCCGTTACGAAAGGCATGATTTGATAAAGAAGATTTTGCATTAAACACGACTTTTGCCGTGGGCGATTGCTTAATATCGCAATATGTTTAAGTCTGATAAAAATCCAGCGCTACACTCTAAAGACATAACCGTAAAAATTAAATACTCACTTAAGTGAAGAAATGGACATAACTGTCAGCATGGAAACTGTACTTGACCTTACTCAACGAGAGGCGGAAGTGAACGATAAATCCCAATAAGTGAGACAAATTAAGTAAATTGCAATTGAACTGCTGAAATTTGGCGCTTCATGATTAATACTTAAACTTCTTCTCATAATCCTATTTTCAAAAAAAATATTTAATATATATTCTAGTATACTTAAATTAATTAACCCTTTATATACATTCTGAGAGAAGGCAAATGATAGCCGAGGTCAAAGGTTATATATTAGTGAAACAATCACAGATATCTTTCTTTTCAAACATGCTTGATATGCATATTTTATTAAAAGACAACCTAAAATAAGTGTAGGATTTTCTTCAGTACAGATTAACAGTCAACTTCTAATGAATTTATATCGAGATTAGCAGTCTATTTCTAACGATTCTATTCTAATGAATCTATATCAAAGCATTCTGGAATGTGCAATGGGTTAAGATCAATAGACAAAAAACTAACTTAACCAGTGTCTGGTTTGACTATTTTTGAGTGTGAAGGATAACAGATGTATTAGTATTTTCCATGTAACTGAATGTGAAATAATGAAAGTTAAGTTTAGTTTATTCACACAAATATTTATTCTATTAACTGTGTGGAATCGCAAGTGAATTGAGAGCAACACTACATATTTGTGAACTGCACAAGGCATTTCCGTTCTGAGATATCAATGCAATAATTCATAGTGTAGAAACATTCAGTGCAGACATTGCTACTATTAAATATGAACAATCATTTTTCTGCATCATGTCAAAGAGCAATCACATAATTATAAACTTAGAATTCTTTATTTTGCAATCATCTATGTGTTATCAAACGCAAAAACTGCACCCCAAAAAATACCGTTTCAGTAAGTGGCAAAGAAAGATAACTCCTGAATCTAATGGTATATTAAATCTTTATTTACTGTAATGTTGGTTGTTAACTTAAAGCACGTTATCTACAGAATCAAAAACATAAAAAGCAGTTTTATGAAAAGAATAGACAATAAAGAATTAAAAACGTACCTTTGAATAAACATAAAAAAATAATGAAAGAGATTAATGGAATCAATATTTTTTTATGTTTCGTGCTTGAGAATATCTTGTCTGATATTATCGCACTTTTGTTTCCTTTGTCAGTCCCGAAGTGCTATTCACGTTCACAGTTGTGTTAACATCGTGATTAGCGGGAAAACATTCAGTCACGTGTAAATGTTGTTGTTATATTATTTATACACATTGTGCGAATGTAAATATTTTAAAGTAAGCATTAGAAAAATTATATATTTCTAGCATAAATTTATTTAAAAAATAATTTTTTCTAAGCGTTTACTAGTCATAATTACAGAAGTCAAACATGTGTATTGGTCTCTACTGACATGTCACGTGATGCAAGTTTATTTGTGTTAATTGGTCACAAACATTAGATTTGATATATTATTGTCCTTCACATTACTTTACGCTTTGAACAAATTTCACTGAATCTGATACAGAAGTGCATTACACAACAACACTATTTGCACTACACAACAATACTGTTTGCACTACACAACAGCACTGTTTGCACTACACAACAATACTGTTTGCACTACACAGCATCACTGTTTGTACTACACAACAATACTGTTTGCACTACACAACATCACTGTTTGCATTACACAACATCACTATTTGCACTACACAATAGCACTATTTGCATTCGTTGTAATTGTACCCTGTGTACACCACTTACCTGTTAGACACTTCATCTGCAATGACAAAAGGGCGTGACCGGGCGCATTCGAGAGTCCTAATGGCTGTGAGAATATCTTCTTCCTTTTCAAAATCAAACTGGTGACGGTACACCAATGTCTTGTCAGTGGATTCCAGACTCGTTTTCAATTTGTGTTCGAGGAGTATTGATGCGGCACGACTTTTCTTGCTTGTGCTAATAATATAAACGTCGCGTCTCTTCTGAAGACAACGTGTTCCTTGCAGAATTAGGGTAGTGGTTTTGCCGGTTCCAGGAGGGCCAGATAGAAACAGCCGTGTCGGTTGTCTATTTAGCACGTTGTATTGTTCTTCAGTAAAAACATTTTTCTGCATTAACTCCCCTGTTTGAAAAACGCCATCTCCTTCAGTTTTTATTTGCTTACGTGAAGAAACGCCATCAAAAGTTGCTGGACCACAAAACCTAAAACAGTACAAAACGTGATCATTGGTAATTGAATTGTTAATGTTAATTACACCTTACAGCCAAATATGAAATATATTGTCTTCGTGTAAGTCTGTGATTTTCCTTAAACTAAATAATTAAAAATTGTTCCTACTTAACGTAATCATGCAACATAATAAGACGCATTTTGTTAGAAGAGTGTAATTAAATAATTATTTAAATGTGTTGTCTCCTTCCATTCTTAATGATTTGCTCACTTGGTCAGCGACCAGGAGAGAGCAGCTAAACAATCTTAAATAGTTAAGACCATGCTGAATCAGATTATGTAAATATTATTACTACTTATCTCTAATAACCCCTTTTCTGTTCTCTGATAAAACTATTATGTGATTAGTGTTGACTCTATTGTTGAATTGTATTTATGATAGGCTTTGTAAATATAAAATTATCCGAACGTGGGTTCAAAGCAATAAGGATCTATATGTATTTGTCATATGTATATCTGATTGTTGATTTAATAAATTTATTGTTAATTTTATTGACCTTGCTCATAATGATAAATTTATGTTGGAGAAGAAAGTGGGTGGATGGAAGCTCGCTAAATATAGATTAAAAGTGGGATTTGTTTTCTCCTTTAGTAAAACGTTTTCCACATACGGGACACTGTGTGAAAGAAAATATTTATCTTTAAATGTCTTGCGTATTAGCTACTCTGATCGAAAAAATGGGGGGTAGGGGGCGCTCAACAAGCTGCTTACTTTAAACTAAATATATCGACAAAACAGTTTTTGTTTCATGTCATGCATGAAAAAATGTGCCGAATAATAATATCTCTATCGCTATTGCATGAAATCAGCGAGTGTTATCTCCCTTCGATGCAAAGGAAGGGGGGAAAAGTTTTACAGTATAGAAACAAATACACGTAGCATTAATTGTTTAAAATAATTAAACGCACCAAAGTTAATAATGTAAAGATAGACAAAGCAAAAGTACAATCATTCATTATATAAAATAGATTAAGCTAAAATACACTCGAAACTCGAGTGCCACGAATAGAAATGTGCTGCGTTGATAGAACTAACCTGGCTACAAGCTGTTCATACAAAGTCTCGTTCATGGAAGTTCCAGAAGTACAATCGACAACATGCTGCCACCATTCACACGCTCTAGTCACTGTCTGGTCTGAATCATGTCTGGAAACCCTAGTGTCTGTTATGTGTTCTGCACACAGACACATTTCAATGATTTTCATGGCGTTGGAAGGTTTGAGACACCGAATCAGCTCCTGAAAGGGAAATATACATTATGTTAAAGAATAAAGTCACTAAATATACATTATGTTAATATAAAATCACTAAATATACATTATGTAAAAGTATAAAGTCACTAAATATACATTATGTAAAAGTTTAAAGTCACTAAATATACATTATGCTAATATAAAGTCACTAAATATACATTATGTTAATATAAAGTCACTAAATATACATTATATAAAAGAATAAAGTCACTAAACAAAATCATTAAGTTGTTTTTCAAATATAAATTAGAAATAAATTTAAAAGGCAAGTGTGTAAAATAATTACCTACTGAACAACAAATATAGTGGAACCATACCGTACAGATTAATCTGAATTAATCATCTGAAGAGGCACGTCATCCATTGTTAATTTCATGAGTTATCTTCTCTTACTCACTATTCTTTTTACCATTTAATCGTCTATAGGTGCAACACTCTTCAAGCGAAATAAACATCCATCCAATGGTGGTATTAAACAGAATGGTTTTCTTCATTTAACTTAGTTTAGCTATATTTAAATTTATTTATTTAAAACATTAATAAACACTAGACACGAGCTTTCCCTCCTTCTCTCTGTCTCTCATTCAATTCGTTTGCTTGCATGTGTGTGTGTGTGTGTGTGTGTGTGTGTGTGTGTGTGTGTGTGTGTGTTTGTTTGTGTATGTTGATGCAGCCTTTTAGAAATATCTTATGTCAACTGTCATTAAAAAATAACAACCCAAATCCTCTCTGAAACCTAAGTAAATTAAACATAAACAACCTTTACAAAATCCCAGACATGCAGCAAAATATTTCATTGCGTCTATGAACTATCAACGCGTTGCATATGCCACATAATGGCTTACATAGCCCACACCCACCCCTCCTCTAAAAATAGACTACACATACATCTTTCTTCTAGAAAGGCTGACCCTTATCCGTGGGCTGGAAACATACCTGAATGTTTCACTCACTCTAAACTCACCAATCAAAGCGCAGTTCAGCTGCACGAATGAATGTACCTCACCTGTAAATCATGAAGATGGTTTCAAGACAGCATACAACACATGATGGTTTCAAGACAACATACAATAAACACATGATGGTTTCAAGACAGCACTCTGCAGCTGACTATTGAGGCAACACATATTTTGGCTCCCAGCCTTAATAAGTTAGAATCATATTTCTAACCTTTTTTGCCAATGCAGAAGGAAACCATCCTTTGAGTATATTACTGCCAAAGGTATGTGGTTTTACTTATCTAATATTATCTTAATTTTTATCTGCTGACATTAACAATATTTTATATTTTACATTTCACTCATGATGAATATGTAAGTAAGAGTGTTCTTTCAGAGGACAAATTCTTATCCCATGTGTATTTTACTGGTAGATCAGCACTTTATCTGAGATCTTATCTGATGCATTGGGTGACAAGCATTGAGCCATGAAACAAAACCAGAACAGAGCCACTTTATCTTGGATGTTGACTTTGACTAGTATTGAACCACGAAGCAACACCAGAGCAGAATGACCCACGTGCCAAGGACCAGTTCAATGGACCACGTGAGCACCTGCTAACAACATTCACTGGGACCTTAGACGACACACCAGGCAAACCTAAATTTTTGTATTTATAAAGTCAAGAACTTCACAGCTTCAGTCAAGATACAATTGAATTCAGTCGAATTTTAATCAAAGTACTTTTAGATTTCACTCAGAAACATTTAGTGTACTCTTCTAAACCCATATAGAGTTTGCTCAAACGAATGAACCAAATAACTACTACAGTGCCTTAGGACTCAAACAAACGTATATAAGCTCTAGTCTAGTTGAACTATTTGCTACATGTAATCATGCTGCTTATGTTATTTCTTGTTGAATACATTTATTGTTGATACTTAGACCACTTGTATTAGCATGATTCACATGTATATTGTAGCCTGTCACCTGTATTTATTTACTAACCTGGCTGTATGTATTAGAGGGCTCGAGCTGTCTTCTAGAATATTAACTCTTCTATTCCACATTATCATTCATCTTTCTAAAACGTGAGGCCAGCCAGAATGTGTGTCTCGGGGATTAGCCTAAAGTTACAGATGGGCCGAGTTGTTAGAGAATTAACATCTTGCCCATCTAACAGCATAACGTCACATCTTAACATAACACAACTTTTATTAAACTGTACTCATACATGATTTCTGTGACAACGTTCATTAGACAAACAGGTTATCAGACTCATTTGGATAATGTTGCGTGATGATTGGTGCCTTGAACAATGCTACCCTTCACTGGTAAACAGCTTGGGTATAATTTGAAATGTTTGGATGTCAACGTTTTAAAAACACAATAACCCTCTTAGTGTTTAATGTATTCTGAAGACACAATAACTACTAATAAAAGCAATTAAAGAAATACCTGTGCAGTTCGAGCGAAATGTGTTAAAGTGCGGGTCAGCTGACTGGACGAGATGCTGGGCAGCATGAGGGTCTTCGTGATACATACGTCCGGCAGGTCGGACACGAGGTGTCTGAGCACTGTTTCTGCTTTGTCCAGCTGCCGGACAGCAGCGTGCACCTTCTTAGCCAGCACCTCATTCTCCTTTTCCTCTGTCATCCCAAGCTTCTTAAAATTTGCTCCAACATTTTTAACTTCCCCAATGATCAAGCCATGTTGCTTGTGTATGATAAGCACATCCACATCACCACGACGAAATTGGTTTGGCAGGTCAACAAGGCGAGGAAAGGACTGACAGGCCGTTGCGAAGTTGTATTTGCTGAGAAATTGTGCAAACTGAAAGTGAGAGACAACCATCATGACCTCTTGCCGTTGATCAGCCAGCGCTCGCAGACAATTTAGAATTAGCTGTTGAGCGAGGTCATCGCGCACGTCACTGTCATATACGGGTGGCGGTGCCAATCGCACCCGTCGCTGAAAAATAGTGATGGCGATTAATTCGTAGGGTATGTGATACAATTCTCAAAATGGAGACTTAAATGAATTCACAGGCAAGTAATTTGCCAGAGGTATTTGTTAAGACTTCTAAAACATTCAATTATTAGTGATTTTTCACAGACTATCCTCGAGCAAGACCTTCACTGGAAGGAGTTGTGTTTACAGGAAATGAATCGCTTTAAAATTTGTTACTATTAAAGCTGCGTTGTCACGAATGATTTTATTTCTAAAACATAGATCAGTATTTGCTTTACTAGTATTATTATTGTTTTTACAATCATTAGTAGTAGTAGATGAAGTATTATCATCATTATCTTCATTAGTCTAAGTGGTAGAATTATTATTAATAGTAGTAAGAGATGTAGTATCATCATCTTTAGTCTTAGTACTAGATTTAGTAACAGTAGTAATCTTTAGTAGAAATGGAAATATCATCATCATCATCATAGTCGTTGTTGTCGTTGTCATCACTATCATCGTCGTCATTTTTATCATCATTGTCATCACCATTAGTCTTAGTAATAGAATTATTAGTAGTAGTAGTAGAAGTAGTATGGCCATCATAATCGTCATTATGAACCAACGACTTGTGCATGTGAAAGTAATGCCTTACATCACAGTCTTTTTATAAGACTATTAATGCAAATACAGCGAAGCAGTGGTACATTTTGAAAGCGGATTTTAAATGACGCATTGTGTACACAGAAGTTTCGGAACATCCACAATAACTGGTAATGGTGCTTTAAGCCGCATCAACAGATACAGACAAAATAGAAACAGGATGTCACCAGGTATTCATCTAAGTCTCTTGCAAGACTGCGGCCTAGTTAGAATGTTTACAAGTGTGGAGGACTCTATCCCCTGTCGATTTGATCAAGCCGTTTCAATTAATCAATATCATAAACAGAGGCAGACTGGCGATTGTGAATTCACGCGTTAAACCAAAGCTTGAGGCTGGAATAGAGGGATACGTTCTGTCTATTGTCTATTAATCTATTCTGATGGCTGGTCAGTAGTGTCATAAATAAGTGCCCGATGGGAACACGTGTCTACTGACCCCAAAGAGTATGTTCCCTCTCGGAAGTGTCCGAGAACATTGACACAGCAATGTCTTACTGAACGGGTGTCAGCTAACCATTCCTCCGTTTAATTCAAACGCTTCTGTGACTTTTGTGCATGAACAGAAATGTGTAGACTTTTGCCTAGATAATTAAAATTAAACATAATTTATCATTTAAAATTAGGTTTTATATTAGTATAAAGTGCTTACGGATGAAGGACGTGTCTGGTCCGGTTCATCCTTGGCCACTCTGGTCACCAGCACGTCTTGCCCGCCCAAGCTCTTGACGTCATACGGCACACGGTTGAAATGCAGAGGAGGACTGAAGTACGTTCGGGATTGAAGATTTGGATACCACTGGCGCACTGCATGAATGAAGACGTCATTCTTATCTGCCCTTGCCGAGTCCTTTATTGGGAGGATGCATGTCTCCATTTATAATTTTCAGAAGGTGGCAATTTCAACTGAAACACAGCTAGGAAAACAAACATAAAATTAAATTGATCAAATTCTTTCTTATGTAATGTTTACACAACAAATGTCATGGATACATCTGTGTGCAAACGAGGGCGCGCATGTGTGCGTGTGTTTGTGATTTGCGAGTGTTAAAGAGTGTGCGTGAGTGTTGTTGAATATATTATATGAATCTGCATACGAGTTTGCGAATGTGTTTGTAAATAAAAATTGTGACTGTGTGATTGTGAATTTGAATGTCAAAATGACACACACACGCACACAATGATGCAAGTGCTAATATGTTTGTCTGAAAACCAACTGTTGAATTTTCTAATACTTCATTGTATTATTTATAATTGAAAATTTGCATCTGCATCAACATTTATAATTAGATTGTGAAAAAAACTCACTCATGATAAAAAAAAAGTGGTAATTAAAAATAAAAATATTGTTGGCTTAAGAATAAAATTAACTTTACCAGTAAGACGAGGAATAAGTTATATTTCGATTAAAATTCTGTTGTCGTTGGAACTTCATTCTGTGAGAGTTAAGTATATTTGTGAGAATCTAAGTCTATGACCCTGATTCGCGAGTCTGCCTCTTACTGGAAAAGCAATCTTATTATAAGCATGAAAACCGTTGACATTGAAACATAAAATTGTTCAAACATACAGTGTGCACTGAACTGCAGACTGCTGTTGACACTGCTATTATTATCACCAACATTAAAACTGCCTCTATCTAACTCCAAACCTACTAGATCTGTTATTTCAAGTACTGCGCATTAAACGCCACTGCTGTAACATTCACATTACTTATTTCCTACACTTGAAACTTACAATACTTTCACTACTTACTACCACATGCACTTTTATTGCTATTGTTATTACTCTGTTACTGTTATTACTCTGTTACTGTTATTACTCTGTTATTACTTTGTTATTATTCTGTTACTGTTATTACTTTGTTATTATTCTGTTACTGTTATTACTCTGTTATTACTTTGTTATTATTCTGTTACTGTTATTACTCTGTTATTACTTTGTTATTATTCTGTTACTGTTATTACTCTGTTATTACTTTGTTATTATTCTGTTACTGTTATTACTTTGTTATTATTCTGTTACTGTTATTACTCTGTTATTACTTTGTTATTACTTTGTTATTATTCTGTTACTGTTATTACTTTGTTATTATTCTGTTACTGTTATTACTCTGTTATTACTTTGTTATTATTCTGTTACTGTTATTACTTTGTTATTATTCTGTTGCTGTTATTACTTTGTTATTACTTTGTTATTATTCTGTTACTGTTATTACTTTGTTATTACTCTGTTACTGTTATTACTCTGCTATTACTTTGTTACTGTTATTACTCTGTTATTACTTTGTTATTATTCTGTTACTGTTATTACTTTGTTATTATTCTGTTACTGTTATTACTCTGCTATTACTTTGTTACTGTTATTACTCTGTTATTATTCTGTTACTGTTATTACTTTGTTATTACTCTGTTACTGTTATTACTCTGTTATTATGTTACTGTTATTATTCTGCCATCTAACTTAACTATTGCGTTGTTACCAGTATATATCTGCTGAAATTAACAATTTACATCTATGTATCCAAACACTTAATAAATCGTATATGTTTTAAAAGTTATTCATTCTGGATTTTTAATACAAAGAACAGCTTAGGTAGAGAAAACGAAGAAGCAAATAAATACACCACACTGATCTACTGTAAGTTCATATGATATACACATTTGAGACTATCATAGTACAATGCTGTAGTTCATGCGTCCGAGGTGAACCTATGTACCTGGTTTTCTTTTCATGAAATGTTACTGAAAAGTACAACAAAATAAGTTAAGGCATTGATTTTCAAACTTTCTCGGCTCAAGGCTCCCTTAGTATATCAGCGTCTTTTTCCAAAGCGCCCAAAGTAAGAAAACGCCTGCCAGTTGTATTTATGTTCGTGCTGTTAGGTTAGGTAAAACAATTAATCTCGTGTTGCCCACTTTGGAAAACACTGAGTTAAATTATGCACGAAATAAATCAGAAAGTGGAAACGAACTGCAATGTGGTTGAAAAATAACAGACCAATAATGGATAATACTGACAGAAATTGCATAAGGAGAAATGTGCTTAGATACGTCACTTCTTTGCGTGGAAACGTCACTGAGTCAGTCGTGCTGAAGACGTCTCTCGTTGAGATTCAGAATTTAGCTGGAAAACAATTTTTGGTCAAATCCCTTTAGCATAATTGTAAAAAGTCATTTGAAAAGAGAATAAGGAATAAATGAAGTCAATCAGAGTTGTTTGTAAACATAAATTTATTACGAGTAACTTTGTAAAGCATAGCTGATTCTCTGCTGTATATCTATCTATCTATCTATCTATCTATCTACCTATCTATCTATCTGTCTATCTATATATTTCTACCTATCTATCTATCTACCTATCTATCTACCTATCTATCTATCTGTCTATCTATCTATCTACCTATCTATCTATCTGTCTATCTATATATTTCTACCTATCTATCTATCTATCTATCTACCTATCTATCTATCTATATATCTCTACCTATCTATCTATCCATCTATCTGACAGGAGTTGTTGCACCATGTAAATTCTTGTTAAATGAAATTGCGTTTCGTGTAGTGCGTGGTCCATCTTGAATACGCTGAAACTAAGTTAAAATCTATATTATTAAATGAAATAGAATTTTGTCTCCAGTGACTGTATGTCGTGCCCACTCAGTACAATAAGGAGGCATATTAGAAATTCATATTGACTAGCTCTCGTATTCTTTAATTCGATTACTGAGTCACAGATAGAGAGAGAAATTGACTCTGTGTACATATTAGTCATATTGTAGATAAAAGGATATTTAAGAATTGTTAATAAAAATACCTATAAATTATTTTTAGTTATTACCTTATCTTCAAAGACATGTCGATAGAGCAAGCATGAAGACATTACTATAAAGTGCTCATGTACCATTGTCATACTTCAATAATACTTGTCCTATACAATTACTATTGGCTACTATTGGTTACTTTGATTTTGTCTTTTTTTTTAATGCCATGTCTTCTTTAGTGATGCATGCACAAACGTGCCGAGTGGCGTATTGTTCCCAAGGACCTACTTGAAGATACCATGAATGTCATCTTGCGAGTGATTGGCATGTGATAGGACCCTTTGCGTCAGTAGCACGATAACTATTTGGCGTAACGTTGTAATCTGATAAAGCACAATTGGTCTTGCTTTTTGAACTCAGCGACCTACTATTCTATCTACCTATCTATCCCTTAGTCTTGTCGACCGCTGGGCCACCACGGATGACCTGACAACAATTTTCCTCCATTCAGCTCTGTTCTCTGCTAATCTTACCGTATTGCTCAGTTTCAGTCCTTGACCTACTATAGCGTTCACGCAATTACACATACACACAATCATGCATACACATATACAAAATCATGCATACATATATACACAATCATGCACACACGTACACATATACACAATCATACACATATACATATATACACAATCATACACACACATACATATATACACAATCATGCACACACATACATATATACACAATCATACACACACACATACATATATACACAATCATACACACACATACATATGTACACAATCATACACGCACAGATACGCATATAAACAAATGTACACTAACATGCTCATATATACGCAAACAAGCGCACACATACATATACGATCTATTAAATCAGCAGCCAATAGTTATCTACCATATATGTATATGCATCACACAAAACAAAAAATAAAGCAGTTATAAAATCGTTTCAAGACAGAAGCTCCCACCAACGGCACCAAAAAAGTGTGTGTTTTACTTGTTTTATATGTTACACAGAAAACCTATTATATATGTACAAGTTTTCAATCACTCATGCGCACGTGCATGTGTGTTTGTGTGTTGCTGCTTTGCTTCAATAATTGGATTTGATAACACATTATATACATTCAATTCATTAATCTTACGATACCGAATTTAAAGTGTCTTTGCCTGAATATATACATTGCATAAATATACAAACAAGTAATGCCTTATAGTCAGGAGGTACGTCCACACCAGATCATAAACATAATTAAAATGAAAATCACACTTTAATCCCAGGAAGTAGTTCACAAAACGTGTCCTGTGTGACATACTAAATTAACTATATTTTATTTTATTATACTCCTACACTGTTTGTCTATAATTGGAACCCATTGACCGACCCTAGGTTGAAGAAATTGTCAAATGGCCTCATGAATCTGATACAAGAAACGCTTCAAGCATGACTAAATTTCACTTGCTTTACCGATATTTTAACGACCTTCCTAACGCGGTTCAAGAAATAGGTTGTGTCGTCTGCCCTTGGTTTATAACATGGTGTTAGTTTTACCAAAGCTTTTGACAATAAAAAATAGCACTAAATCTTTTGGCAATAAAAATGGCACTAAATCTTTGGGCAATAAAAATGGCACTAGATCTTTGGGCAATAAAAAATGGCACTAAATCTTTGTGCAATAAAAAACACCAAACAGATCACTCGAGGCTGCTCACGCATAGGCACACATAAACACATGAATATGCATATACGCACAGACACAAACGCATATGCACATACACACACGCATATATATGAATTAATAAATGATCAGCCAATAATTTCTGCAAAATGTATATGCAGACACGAAACAAAATATAAACAAGACAATGAAACATTTCAAGAAAGAAAGCAATAGTGTATAAAACATTTTTTTAAATGAGAAAAAAGGAAACCATAGAGACATATTATTCGGTCGTGAAAATGTTCCTGTGTTTCATGGTTTTTTTTGTTAATTACTGACATTGATAAAACACATTTAATGCATTTAAATAAAACTTCTACCTCTTGTGACACCTTTGGAATACCAGTACACGAGTACATCCACGTGTATCAGAATACAGTCCGTAAAGCTTTCAAAATCCGGCACGGAGAGATGCACCCACATCAGAACATAAATTAAAAGAATGAAAATCAAACACACAGCTGACGAAGTAGTAGAAATACTCCACGTACATGTGTATTAAAATTTTGTAAACACGAACTTAAACGAATAGAGGTTTGTCTATACGATTTAGCTATCTTTTTGTACTTAATTTAAAAAATCGTTTTATTATATCTTTTAAAATTTAGAAATATTAAAACACATATTAGAAATACGTCCGTTCCAATGTCTTTTCCTTCTAATAATGCAAGATTCTATCATTCTTGCTACATTGCTACTTAGAGTAGCGACACTGGCACGCGTGTCGCTAGGACACCCCTGTTACTCAACTGTCGTGAATATATCTTGAGAACCTGTAAAGCTGACGAATGAATACAGTCAATGTCTAGTCATTATACTCCTAGTTTCGAAATCTTTTATGACGCACGCTGACCTCTTTCGAAATGTCGATTTTGAAAAGCTCCTTGCCAGAGAGACAGAGAAAAGGTGGTGGTGGTGGTGGGGTGGGTAGGTGGGGTGAGATAAAAAAAAAAATAGCTCTTAAATCTATTTGGGATTTTGAAGTTCTGCCAACTAGAAATTTACAGCGGTGCATGGGTCTGTCATAAAAAAAATCTGGCAATGGACTCGCCAGATTTATTTATTTTTTATTATTATTAGTTTTTTTCTCGCGCATGTTTTTTTCCTCTGTTTTTGCTTCAGTAGTCCGGCCAAGGGAGGCAAGCCGTGTACTTGCAAATTAGTGTCATGCCAATCATGGTAAAGCTGAATCCTTTCTAAAAGCCTATTTTGAGAATATAATAACAAGCTTACAGTCCGTTTCTTCACACTTGCTCGTAATTTGAAAGTTATATTGTAACTGTTATTAATAAGACTGTTTTATTAAATATGTGTATGCTCTAATGCTAAGGGTCATAGTAGTTTCTATACATTCTGAAACACGAACTTTTGATATGTAGTGATGATAGAAAGGTTTCGCCCCTCCCCCATCTCCCCCGACGGAGGGCGCTTGAGGGTGTGTACCACCTTCCGTCAGCCCTCCTGCCCCCAACCTCAGACACACACTCAGGAGCAGACCAAGACCGAAAACATCGTGAAGATGAAAGGTCCATTGCGGTTTCTGGGGTGAGTGTGAGCGGAACAACAACACACGATATGTAGTGACAACCTACCGACGGAGGACAATTGAGAGTATGCCCCAAACTGGTGCGACTTTTTTTTACCCCCTTCCGCCTGCCCTCCATCTCGGAACTCAGTGTGAGGATGTGGGGTGCCACTTGAGCACTCTAGATAACGTTTTATGACCAACGCCAGCTCAAGTGGTGACATTATACTGCCTTCGATCCCCCCCCCCCCATTCCGATATGTGGTGACGCGTAACCACCACCACCATCACCGATAAAACGAAACACCCACCAACGGAGGATGGTTGAGGGTGTGCACTTTTTCACCCCCTTCCGCCAGCCCTCCCCGCCCTCCACCTCGGGACGCAAAGTGAGGCTATAGGGTCCCACTGGAGCACTCCAGATCACGTCATATGACGAATGATCAACCTAAGCTCCAGTGGTGACAGTGACTGATAGCATATTCCGCTATCTTTCCAACATATGGTATCAATATGTGTAAGACGGACAATAAATTTAGCAGTAAATTTATTGAATCAACATTTAAATATGCATATAGCAAATACAATGAAAAGAATATTTGACATCGATATTTCCAAGAAACCACATTCAAATACTTTCAATACCTGTACAGTCTTATATCACAGCACACATTTCAGCAGATTAGTGTCAATATGAATCACAGGGTAATTCTTATCAGAGAACAGAAATGGAGTCATAGAGAATTAAAGCAATAATACTTTGTACATAACCTTGTCCAGACGATTCCCTCAATAGTCTTTTGCACGCTTTCATAACAAAGTAACACGTTCATTGTCACAATAGAATTGTCAGTTTTTGCACGTTGTAAAATACTGATACGATCTTTCAAGATTAATCTAGTCGCTCCTTCGTCAAATTACACCCTCAAGCAGAACAACAATTGTAGCAATTTCCAGTAACTTCCTTGTACCAGAAATTCCATGATGTAATCAAGTATACTTTGCCACCATACATCAATGGAGTGCAATGTATCCTTACACTTACCACTGGGGGTAGAGAATTTTCGAGACTACCGAGGTCGTAGCGGGTTATAAATCAGTAAACCGGAATGTCTAGTAAAACCAAAACAGCTGTTTCTTCCATGTAAAATATAATCAGAGAACAAATGCAAAATTTCCAGTTTATTCATCTCTAACACCATTCTTTCTTACATTCATGTTTTCAACTTACAACTTTCTGCAACAGTATTTATTAGCCAAATACACGCACATAGCAAAATAAATACAACATAATTTATGAACAGGTTCAATAGAAACAATGTCAAGTGCTTAAAATACTACATTCAAGCATCATAGTTCACAATTCGTAGAAATTATAGTCTACTCACATAAAACATCGCTATGTAAAATGCAAGTATAACACATCAATAGCAAAATACTTGAAATGTTTCTGAGTCGATTCTCTCTCAATCAGTCAGTTAACTTACCATTAATATAATGGTTGACTTTCATGACCAGACTCTGTCAGTCCATAATCAAAGTGATTAGAAAATAAATTGTTCTCAGTAGATAAACTTTGATCTCAGTCCATTGGCTAGCTTCGTTCTTTAAATCTTAACCATTGGATAATAAAAACTATTCATCCATAATAAAACCGGTTTAGATTACATCAGCAAGTCTAGCACATTCTTTACCTAATAGTTTACTTCCTGTTTGACAATTAATAAATATAACAGCGCAAGTAGTGCCCAAGGTCTCTCTCTCTCTCTCTCTCTCTCTCTCTGGGTCACTTTGACATTTAACAATTTATATAACAATTAAACATGTTATTACTAGAATACAGTTATTAATAATATTAGAACAGTCAAACACCAAGGTGCTTCTAGAATTTAATTCAAGACAAGAGGAGTTTTTCAATAAGACAGATTACAGTTTCAATTTTTATCCCTCTCGATTATGTCCCTTGGAAACAATCACGTCATAAACTACAATGACACGACGAGAGATGCGCCACTTTTGATAACTGTTCTACAAGCGTTGGAGAGAAAGAGAAAATAATAGAACTCATCCTTTGCAGGCTGCTTTTTTCAAGAGGTATAAAATGTTCGTGTTAAAATAGCTTTTTTCTACTGATATCCAAATAAGTTCACAGTTTATTCATCTCTTACTCTATTCTTTCTTAAATTCAAGTATCAATTTACATTTTCCTGCAACAGTATTTATTAGCCCGATACACTCACATAGCATATTAAATACAACAAAATAATTTATGAACTGGTTCACTAAAAACAATGTCAAATGTTTAGCATACTATAAACAATGTCAAATGTTTAGCATACTACAAACAATGTCAAATGTTTAGCATACTACAAACAATGTCAAATGTTTAGCATACTACAAACAAGCATTATAGTTCACAATTCGTAGAAATAATATACTACTTACATAATACGTCTCTACATAAAATACAAGTATAACACATCAATAGCAAAAATGCATGAAATATTTCAAAATCTATTTTCTCTCAATCAGCTAACTCACCATTAAGCTAATGGTTGCTATTTCATGACCGGACTTCTTGCCACACCAAATTCAAAGTGATTTGACAATAGAATACCTTACAGCAGGCAAACCTTTGATCTCAACCCATTGGCTGGTCATTTTCTTGTCAATCTTAACCGTTGATTAATTAAACCTACTCATCCACATAAAACCGGTTTAGATTACATCAGCAACTCTAGCACATTCTTTATTTGAGTAGTTTACTTCCAACTTTGACACATGCAAATATCAGCCCAAGCAGTGCCCAAGGTCAGGTCACTTAGAAATTTAACAATTTATATATCAATTAAGTTTAGAATTAGGGATAGGCAAATTTACTTTATCTCCAACAGCTAGTGATAAAAGATGTTCTGGTTTTCTTTTGCTTTTAACCCCTTATCTGCAGGGTATTATATAAACTACAAGTATACGCACAAATGCACGTGTATATAAATCTCTCCCACTCTGTCTCAAACACAGACAAAAACAGGCACACAGAGAATCTGTGTATATATAATATTTAAATTTTATATGGTGTTTTGTGTGAGAGTGTGTGTATAAATATATCTGATTCACTCTACGAAATATCAGTTAAAGAAATCAATATATTTATATTCTTTAAAAAGTTTTAATTTTTTCGAATGTACATTTAAAATAGGAATAAACCTTATTTGAATGTTGAAATATATGTATGTGTGCAAATATTCTAATTACAGACTTAAAACTTTGCCATGAGGAAATTACTCTTCTTGATTCTAATCATGATTGCCGTCCTTGGACAATCGCTGGAAGACGGTATAAGTTTAACTGATCGTGAAATTTGTAAAACTCTTTATTCAAATTCTTTGTTTTATCCGATCTTCAAAGTAGTGAGAAGACTATACTCTACTCTTGTTTTCTTAGATTTTCTAATGTAAAGAATGTGGCTCTATTTACATATTGAAAATGTTCCATACAGTTTAGTGCATCTATCTATCTATCTATCTATCTATCTATCTATCTATCTATCTATCTATCTATCTATCTATCTATCTATCTATCTATCTATCTATCTATCTATCTATCTATCTATCTAACTATCTATCTATCTATCTATCTATCTATGCCCATCACTCCATTTATGCATTCATCCATACGTCTATCTATGTAACTATTTATCAGTCTGTCTTCTAGCTGCTGTGTCTGCCAAGTCTTCTGTCTATCTATAGAAAATGTCTTGGTTTTCCGACTTAACTATTTCGTCAGTCTCGTGCGTTGGATGATCTCGCGGTTTGTGAAACACGTCTGCGACAATATAATTTCCTGGAAGAAGAGATGGAGTTTTGTTTGTAAGGAGAGGGTTCGAGAGTCTGAGAGCATTTTATATTCGCAGCCATTACGATTCTCGTTTATCGACTTCTAATCATTAGTCAGATTTTTCACTCTTCATGAATCTTTAGCGTTAATGTCCTAGATCATGAAATCCTTGTTTCGTCACAGAAAAGCATATGTTTAATTCAAGGTCGCTCTTGAAAGATTTTTCACTCTTCAGGAGTCTTTAGCGTTAATGTCCTAGATCATGAGATCCTTGTTTCGTCACAGAAAAGCATATGTTTAATTCAAGGTCGCTCTTGAAAGATTTTTCACTCTTCAGGAGTCTTTAGCGTTAATGTCCTAGATCATGAAATCCTTGTTTCGTCACAGAAAAGAATATGTTTAATTCAAGGTCGCTCTTGAAAGATTTTTCACTCTTCAGGAGTCTTTAGCGTTAATGTCCTAGATCATGAAATCCTTGTTTCGTCACAGAAAAGCATATGTTTAATTCAAGGTCGCTCTTGAAAGATTTCTCACTCTTCAGGAGTCTTTAGCGTTAATGTCCTAGATCATGAAATCCTTGTTTCGTCACAGAAAAGCATATGTTTAATTCAAGGTCGCTCTTGAAAGATTTTTCACTCTTCAGGAGTCTTTAGCGTTAATGTCCTAGATCATGAAATCCTTGTTTCGTCAGAGAACAGCATATGTTTAATTCAAGGTCGCTCTTAAAAGAATGCAAAATAATTTATATTAAGCAATAAAGTATCATTAACATTTGAATACTGAAGCCTGACTGTATAATTCGCCTTTGAAATATAATCATTTCCATACTAAGATATGTTTTTAAGGGTAGGGCATAGATATTTATTGTATATACTACGTTACTCTATTTTTAAAAATAGATTCTTGGCTATCCAAAATAATACTTGTCAGCATGCAATGAAAGATTTCAAATGGAATGGTTAATAAATTATTGATTTCTGTACTTTTTTTCCAGAAATTTCTAAATGCGAATGGAGATGCTATTATATTTATATAAAGAGTCCAAAAAATATGAGTTATCAAGAATATTGCAGGTAAAATGTAATTAATGAATTATGGAGCAATTAATATCTGATCTGCATAATTTGACTGTATATCTTGAAAATATTCTTCTGTAATTTTTATCATGTTCTAATTATTAGTGTACTAGATGTTAAAAGCAGTAATGTGTATATATAACACAATCATTAATTTTTAATATTGTTAATATGTATTAAATATATTTAACTCATTACTTTATTCATACACATAATACATTCGAAGTAAAATCCAACTTTATCAAACAATAAGACGAACGTGGGGAGTGTTTTAATTAGAAAGACTATTGAATTAATTGCACGAGAATTATATACACCAGTTAATAATTTTCAGAATCTGTAAATATAATTTTTATGTATTACTCTTAGCCAATCTTAGAAACACTTTTTCATTTATATTGCAAAATACGTCAGCTATGTATGTCGTAATGACGCATCTGAACAAACGAATAAAACTTCTCAAACACCTCTTACTGTTGGTGATAAATTGTGGTGGAGGTTTTAGGGCATTTCGTGGTTTTTGATGATTCATTATGAACAAAATTTCAAAGATCTTTTAGCGTTCATGATTAACTGTGAACATGTTCTCATGCCTCTTATTGTTTACTGTGAACAGATTCTCAGAGATACAAAATCTTATTTCTTTGCTTTTATGATTAACCATGTATCGTATCCGTAATTTTAATTTATATATTCATTTCCACACACACAAATCTACACACCAATATTTTCATTTCCACACATACAAATCTACACACAAATATTTTCATTTCAACACATACAAATCTACACACCAATTTTTTCTCATACACAAAATCCTGTCTGCTAACTGAAATAATTACAAATACTGTCATGCATTCACGTATTTAATGATCAAATAAAAATCTTTCATCTGTTCCTAAACAGTCAGACATCTTACACGTTAACATGAAAAGTTGGTAAGAACTGGTTAAATGAGAAAATGTATGGTATGCCTGTATTTGCAAGATATACGTTATAATGTATGGTATGCCTGTATTTGCAAGATATACGTTATAATGTATGGTATGCCTGTATTTGCAAGATAGAAATTATAATGTATGATATGCCTGTATTTGCAAAGATAGAAATTATAATGTTAGTATGATCATGAGTACATATATGTCATTGGTAAGTAAATGGATATTTTTCAGGGTAGCTCATTTCCTACCTTGTATTTCATGTAGTGATTGGTGCAAACATCATGAATCTTCAAAAAGTGGTGATTTTAATGTCGTGGTATAACTTAGACTTTCTCTACTGAAATTGCAATGTTACTTTTCACTGGTTGGTGTGGAATGTTATTTTAGCGCGACGCAAAAGTTCGTGACGTGTGTAAAGGACGTATGCAAGATGCCAGAGTTACACCCAAAAATGAAGGAAAACGTACTATTAATCGTGGAAGATCTGAAGAAATATAAAATTAACTGTGGTAAGTTATTGCCCATATATATATATATATATATATTTGAATCGACTCACAACTGAGGAGTAATGTAATCCATCTTAACCAAAATATAGTTGCATAGCCGCAGCATAATATTCAATCTAATTTTCGTTATTAATTTCAATTATTATTTTAAATCAGCAACAGTAACATCGTTCGAAAATTGTAGTTATTATTATTATTTTAATTGTTGTTGTTTAAAGAGGCAATCTAAAATTATCAACATAGAGGAAAATTAAGTTCAAACAATGCCCGCAAACAACGAAATCGACAACAAAAAGGAAAACTTCAAAATCGCCAACACACAGAAAACTACAGCAAAAAAAAAATTCATACAAACCGTTGACAGCACCAAGCACGAAATTGCAAGAACTGAGATCGAGGCTGTCCTCATCGAATACACAAGAATGCTCGAGGCTCCCCCTCTCTCACTGTTACCAGAGACCCCAAAACAGCAACCACAACAGACATCCAAACAGAACAAGTCCCCAAACACAAAAGACGGCGCCTACCACAACACTTCCGAAAGAACAGCGACAACATCAGAATCAGCAACAGCATCTACACTAATAAAGAAAAACCAAAAACGCCAACGAAACCACCGTCAACAACAACAATGACAGCAAATTTGGTCAATTGAGCCGCAGTTCATGTGCAGTCCGGATAATTTAATCACCCCATTGCAGACATGATTCATCCTGCTCGACTCCCTCTACTGGCCGCCAGCGCCTGCCCTCATGCATCCTAAAGGACACCGGGAACAGCCACGACGAGAGCGCCAACACCTCCACATCCAGTGACGAGGACAGTGGGCTGGACTTCCCGGGTGTACATTCACGCTAAGTACAGACTTGGTGTGACACTAGCTGGGCTCTACTCAACATCGGGAAAGACAGCAACGACACCCACCTCAATTAGAGCCCACGTATTACTGGAGTAAAGTCCGCCAGTGTCGGCCAGACACGCTTTTCAATGGACGAGAGAACTACAGCACTACACAGGGTTTCATACTAATAATCACGTAACTTACATCAGCACCGACACCACATTCAAACGAAAATCATGAAAATTTCAAATGATTCCAAAGGTAGACTCTGCAAATCCATGGATGAGACAACAGAGCAATACTATCTGGATGTCAGGTTCTGGCTGGAACAGAATACACCAAACGACACAATGAAGTGGCAAAACACATACATAGAAATCTGTGTGAGAACTATGGCATAAAAACCCCAGAAAGAGCATGGATGCAACAACCAGAAGCATTAACCGAAACAGAAGAAGTCAAAATACTGTGGGACTTCGAGATAAGAACAGATCGGGTGATTCATGCACGAAGACCAGGTAGACTCTAGTCTTATTGTAGTTCTCAATAAGTCCAACAGAACAGTAACAATCATTGATGTCGCTGTTCCAACATAAAAACAAAAGAAAGAGAAAAAATAGAAAAATACCAAGACCTCAGATTAGAAATCCAGAGACTGTGGAATGTAGAGCAGAAGTGATACCTATAGTGATAGGAGCCTTGGGGAACATAACATCTGAATTGGAAGGCTACCTGAATAAACTCCCTGGAAACCACAGACTCGCTCCACTACTCAAAGCAGCGCTCCTCGGAAGTACCCACATCCTCCGTAAAACCTTGGATCTCCCAGAATCTAGGTAAGATTCCGAGACCTTGGATCACAACCGACAGTCAAACAGAAGTCGTGGAAAGAGGCATAATAATAATAATAATAATAATAATAATAATAATAATAATAATAATAAATAACAATAATAATAATTGGGGAAATCGAAAGCAATAATGTCAAGATAGATGCTGTATTAAATGGGATGAAACAGTAAAGGGAGACAATCATAGTCTAATCCAACACTGTCAAAAGCGAGTCAGAAAAAGGGAACCTCAGAAATACTCTTGATGTCAATTTTAGAAGAAATAGGTCTTTCTCTAACACAACTTGTAATATCTTAAAACATCGGTAATTGGTCAGAATTCATCTGCATAAAGTCCCTTTGATTTCTGACAAAGATCTTTGCTATGAAAATCTCACATTGGAATAATTCTCTGCTTGTCGGCAGTGCATACGTCACTACACATGGTATACGTCACTGAGTGACTTTCAATTGCTAGTGCGAGCGATCTTTACTTTCTAAAACACATTTTTTTTCGATTACGTCATATGTATCGATGTCAGGAAGAAACACTTGACTGTAGTCAGACTCTGATTACATTGTTGCAATCATTTCTGTACTAAGTGTCTATGTAGATCTTTCAACTAGAACACAAGGAATAATTTGAAAATTATCATGTTGTTTTTAACTTTATGACTGATTAGAATTTTGTCATGTTCCATATATGATAAATCTTATTGACCTGACAATTTTCTGATGTTAAACTCTAACAACGAATTTAAGAAATATGTGATTAGGATGCATTTTAGTTTCTGTATATTGTAGACCCTACATTTCGTGTCTCTCGTTATCTTTTCAATAGAATTAAAAATGGTCCTGATTAACAACATTTTGAATGAACAAAAATTACTCTTAATAGAATAATATTTGAAACTCAATAGGTGATTAAAATTCATATTTTGCCTCAGAGTACTATAAACAACATACAATTTTAGTAGAAAAGGTTTTTCCACAATAAAGATTATGCAAACGAAAGCAACTAAATAACGGATTTCTTAAACTTAAGATACAATTAGAAAATTAAGTTATTTAGTAGCCTTTTAAAAGGTAAACAATGTGTCAGTATGCACTGTATGCACATTAGAATTTTAATATTAATGTACACAACACCAGAAACTATTATTTATCTTTATTGATTTGTGCAGATATTAAATACTAGAAGAAATGGTCCTGTCACGATATAATTGCCATTGGGTTTCCAAGAAACCATTTTACAAGGAACCGTCAGACCTACGAAGCACTATAGTTTTTGGTTTCAGGCAACAAGGTCAAAGTGTAATAAACACATTAAGCATACTTAAAGTCTTTGACTGTTGTTTTAAAAAAGAACTACCCTACACACTGCACTGCTTTGGACTCTCTTTATTATCGTGTCAAATTTAAATCTATCTTCTTATTTCATCATTCCCTTTTTCTTTTCCTTCCTTCTATCTCTCTCGGACAGAAGATCGCCCCTTATTCAATGACAATTGTTAAGTCGATCTATCACTTCTATTGTCCGCATTAATATCTATTTATGTACAATATGTATGTATGTATGTATCTATCTATCTATCTATCTATCTATCTATCTATCTATCTATCTATCTATCACCATAATTACCGGTGTGACGTACTTTATGTATTGGCTGAGCAAAAGCGAAATGCTCATTTCATTCGTTGACGTAACACTCTCTAAACTACTGAAGGAGAGTGATTAAAGTAATATTCCATAGCTGATCTTGCCTCTGATCTTGAAATCAACAGTAGGTGGAAATTTAAACTGAAATTACCCAATCAATCGTGTATCGCTAAAGATTGGTTGTGCGCCGTTTCCTTGTAAATAACCCCGCACAGGTCAACGAGTACAATATTTCTAAACGTACGGCCATGGGTTAACTGATAATATTTATAATATTATATATTATTTTATAATAAAAATATTTATGTTTTCAAATTTTATATCGAAACTGAATTTCAGCGCCGTACAGAAGTCAAAATATTGCTTTGATTAGTGTGAGATACCATGTGATCAGACGAAAAGAGAGATTGGTTGCTTAATGTGTTGAGATACCACGTCATGAGACGGAGAGAGAGATTGAAAAATACAGAATCACTAATTAATTATTAACAATTTTGTAGCAATTCCCAAACATATTATCAGTAGAATATAATTATTAATAATTTGAGAGAAGTTACCAAAGATGCTATTATTAGAATACAATTATTAACAATATTAGATCAGTTATCAAGCATTTTATTACCATAATATAATTATTAATAATATTAAAGCAGTTATCAAGCATTTTATTACCAGAATATAATTATTAATAATATTATAGCAGATATATACAGCAGTATATTACCAGAATATAATTATTAATAATATTAAAGCAATTATCAAATATGTTTTTTACCAAAATACAATTATTAATAATATTAGAGCAGTTATCAAACGGTATCACTTCAATAGCATTCCTAATAGTATTACAACAGTTATCAAACAAAGTGTGACTAGAATACAATTAGTAATAATATTAGAGCAATACAAACCAAGGTTATGCTAATATTTACTTCGAAGCAAGAGGAATTTTTCTATATTTTTATCCGCCTCAATTATGTCCCTTGCGAACAATCACGTCATAAACGACGTCAATTAAACGAAAGACACGCGAATATTGATAGCAACTGAGAACTACAAAGTTTGGCGAGTAACTGAATATATTAGAAGTCAACTGTTGCAGGCTGCCTTGGGAAAAAGGTAAAATATGTTCTAGTTAAAATAGAATGAAACTATACTACAGCTCCTAAACAATCATATCAAACAATCATGTCATTAATTTTGCAGGGACAAAATATTATTTACTAGCATGATTTATTTCTAGGAATAATGAAATAAAAAATAAAATAAATAAACGAGTTCATGTTAAAATAGTTTCCTTTTACTGGCAATCGTAATAAAATTTAATTTCTTATTTAAACATCTGACAAGCATTAATATTAGGGAGACAATAACGTGTATATGGACATTATGTCAGAATTAAATTGAGGAGACTTTCTGAAATCTTAATTATTTTGATATACGTCTACAATTCCGTACTGAGATCTAGCATTTTTGATTTGATCACAATAATATAAATAGATTTACCAAAAAAATAGTAACAAATTGCTTGCGGCCTGTAAAAAAAAAATTACTCTTATTAAAAGTTGCATCGAGAAAATTGGGAAATGATTTTAATGTTCATTTGTTTTTTATCTTGAATAAAAATTGTAATAATTAAAATCATAATAAATACTAAATTTTAAAAATAAATGCTTTTGGTTTACTAAAGGAAAGTAGTTATTACAGCGAAGCATGAATATAATACGTGTTTTCGTTAGCTGGCTGTTTTATCAAAAAAAGAAAACGTGGAATTTCCCGCTTCCTCAAAAATGAAGTCTGGTTAAGGACCACTGCACTAAATTATCCTGAAGGTGATAGTGCCACTAAATAAAACTTGTTACTCATTGTAATTTTACTATCAATAATAATTTTTAATGGTGATCAATCTGTTCATGTATGTTCATGCATACATGTGCAGATAGATGGATAGCTGGATAGGTAGAGAGATAGATAGATAGATAGATAGATAGATAGATAGATAGATAGATAGATAGATAGATAGATAGATAGATAGATAGATAGATAGATAGATAGATAGATAGATAGAAGGACTGTCGGACAGATGGAGAGAGAGTAAACATTAAAGATATATTGTGATAGAGGCTGTTTCCCCTTACAACCTCATAACTGTAAATATTATCTTAAATATGTATATGCACAAATGAACATGTATATAAATCTCTCTCCATCTCAGACACATGCATTCACATACAGTCTCTGCAATTATAATATTTATATTATAATATTTTTGTGTCTGTGTAAATAAATCTGATTCACTTATGAAGTATCAACGAAAAAAGTTAAATTGTGTGTACTTTGAAATAGTTGATTTAATCTGTAAGTAAGCACAACGAAAATAGGAATAAAGCTCATTTGAAATTTAATTATATATGTATGTGTGTGTGTAGGTGTGCGTGCATGCGTGTATACGTGCAAATATTCTAATTGCAGACACAAAACTTTGCCATGAGGAAATTACTCTCATTGATTATAATCACAATTACCGCCCTTGGAAAGTCGCAGACAAAAGGTACAGAAACTGATCGTGTTGTGTTTCAGGTTTTCTTTGACTGTCTTTACAATTTCAATGTTTAACTGATTTACAACGTACTCAGAAGTCTGTGGTCTGCCATTGTTTTCTGAGAAATATTAATGTGCTTTATTTCAGTTACAATTTAGAAATATTTAATACTGTATTAAGCCTATCTATCTATCTATCTATCTATCTATCTATCTATCTATCTATCTATCTATCTATCTATCTATCTATCTATCTATCTATCTATCTATCTATCTATCTATCGAACAATCTATCTATCTAATTATTTTGTAATTTCTGCATATATCATGACATCTTAGAACCAGTTGAGTTTAATTCCATGGTATATCTTAAACTCGCACTGGCATTGAAATGTTTTTTCACTAGTATGTGATGAATGTTATTTTAGGGCATTGCAAAATTTCGGGTGCTGTGTATACTATGAATGCAAGCAACTGGACTCAAGTCCCATAATCATAATGTGCTATTAATTCATGAATAATTATAAATGAAGAGTTCTAATTTTAAATGTGGTAAGTTATTGAATCTTCTCTCTGTCATTGAGTCATTTTGAATCGTCTGCACGCTAATATAGTAAATAAGCAACAGCAGCCACAAAGACAAAAACAACAACGCCAACGAAACAGCCGTCGACAACAACACGACAGCAGTTATGGACCAGTAAGCTGCAGATTATGCATACTTCAATCACCCACTACAGACGTGATTCCATTGCTGCTCAACCACCTTTACTGGCCGCCAGGGCCCGCCCTCATGCATCCCAACGGACACAGGGGACAGCATCAGCGACAGAGTCAACACCACCACCACCAGTGAGGAGGACAAGGTGTTGAACACACATACATACTTGGAGTGACGCTAGTTTGGCTCTGATTGACGCCTTCTCTCAACTCCTTCCCACTCAGCATCGGGAACGACAGCAACAACAATCACCACAATATAGCCACCATTGCATTCTCATTTTTTTTAGGACCTCACTGATGCAATACGCACACTTAATTCAAATTACAATAACGTTCAATTTAAATGCTATACAATGAAAATTTATATAAATATCTGGGAAAATTCCCCATCATACAACAAAGTCATTGAAGTTAATGTTATAATTGGTTGCCGTGTGCTGTAGAAGTCACTGGAGGTTAATGTTGTTATAATTGGTTACTGTATGCTGTAGAAATCACTGGAAATGAATGTTGTTATAATTGGTTACCATGTGCTGTAGAAATCACTGGAAATGAATGTTGTTATAATTGGTTACCATGTGCTGTAGAAATCACTGGAAATGAATGTGGTTATAATTGGCTTCTGTGTTCTGTAGAAGTCACTGGAAGTTAATGTTGCTATAATTGGTTAGTGTGTGCTGTAGAAGTCACTGGAAGTTAATGTTGTAATTGGTTACCGTGTGCTGTAGAAATCACTGGAAGTTAATGTTGTAATTGGTTACTGTGTGCAGTAGAAATCACTAAAGTGAATATTTTTATAATTGGATACCGTATGCTATAGAAATCACTGGAAGTGAATGTTATTATAATTGGTTACTGTGAAATGCATGTAGATTAATTATATATACTTAGTGTCTTCATAAATTAAAAATAGATTCCAGATTATCCAAACAATACTTATTCACATGCAAGGAATTATTTAAATTAAATTATTAACATATGACTAAATTCTTTTTTGTCAGGAGGTTTATCATGCGAAGAGACTTGCTATGATGGACTCATAAAGAATCGAGGAAATATGGAAAATGAGGAATTATGCACGCAAGTAGAATTTAATGAATTTTGAAGCAAATAAAATTGAGTAATAAAAGTAACATGACTATATTAATTGAAAAAACAAATTCCTTCAATTTGATCTTACTATATTTATTAGTGTTCTATCATTAATATATTAAAACGAGTAAAATTTATGCATTATTATCGTAGTTCTGATTGATATAATTGTGTATGAAATTTTTAATACATTAATTTATTCATGAACTTAATGCTTTCATCAGAAACCCCACTTTGTAATTAGGATAATTAGGAAGAATGATTTAATTATAAAAGCTAATTAATTTATTATAAAAGAATTATATACAATAGCATATCATTATTTTAACTATCAGCAATATTCTTATAAGTATTGCTCTTAGTTATGCTTCGAAATAACTTTTTATTCCATATTTCAAAATACTTCCATTATATATCGTAATGACACATCTCACCTAACGAATACATTTTCTCAGAGATCTCTTAGTGTTCGTGATAAATTATGAATAAGATTGTATAGGATATCGTGGTTGTTAATAAATCATTATTAACAAAATGTCAAAGATCTTTTACCGTAAAAGATTCAGTGTGAACAGATTCTCATGTCTTTTATAATTCACAGTGAACAGATTCATAGAGATACAAAACCTTAATTCATATCTTGTAAGATTAAACATGCATACACTTAATGTTTCAGATGTATGATTGTTTATGAACAAGGGTAAGATTTTAATTGGATCATTCAGTGAGTGAATGCATGACAGCAATTGTGATTATTTCAGTTACCAGACAAGAGATCTTGTATGAGTTAATGCACTGTTATTCGTGATTACGGGTGTGTGTGTGAAAATGAAAATATCAATTAAACTTTGGTTACGATTGTAACTGTACACATAACAAATTTAAAAAAACCTGGTAATCTGGAGAAATGAGAAAATATGTGAAATGCTATTATTTGAAAGATAGGAATTCTGGTGTTATTATGTTCATGACTAAGGGTGCATACATGTCAATGGGTACATACATGTCATTGGTAGGTAAATGCACACGATTTCCATGTAGCTGATTTCATATATTGTAATTTACGTTGTAATTTCTGCAAATATCATGACATGTTGAAGCCAGCTGAGTTTAATTTCATGGTATTACTTAACCTCTGTACTGACATTACAATTTTCTTTCACTGGTATGTGATGAATGTTATTTTAGGTATACGAACAATTTCGTGTTCTGTGTAAACATTGTTTGCGAGAAGCCAGAGTTAAGCCCGGATATGAAGCCCAATCTGCAAACTATAGTTGAAAAATTGAAGATATCTAATTTTACATGTGGTAAGTTATTGCCCTTTATTTTGTATTATTTCTCTTTGAATGCCCTCCCTATCATTTAGTCATTTTCTCTCATCTGCACGCTAAAATATGAGATAGCCACTGCACAATAATCAATCTAATTATCGTCATTATCATCATTTATCATTGGTAATCATCGACAGTCCGAAAACTTGGCAATAATGTAGTAATACTTGTAGTTATCATTAATATTGTTAATGTGTAACAAAGCAAAATTACATCCATTAATTAATGTAATTGATGATTTTTCTAATTATTATTTTATGATTGATTTATAATTTATTGATATTCATGGATCAGTATTTGTTATTATTTTGGAATGCCCATCTACTTCTGTCAAATGATCATGCAATGGGGCGGGGGTGGAGAGTGAGCACCACACGAGTACTGTGGCCGCAGTTAGCGATTACTGACGAGTGGTTTGTAAGGACACATCAGGTCAACGTTTTCCCCGACCCCAAAGGTATTAAAACTCCAGGTTTAGTCAAGGACGGGGTCCAGTCATCGTCAACAAATCATCAAACAGTCAACAGTTCACCAATCTGAGAGCAGCTCATCCTTCGGACTACCGGGAGAGCAGCCCTGAAGAACCCTTACATCAGAGGATCAGCTAGTGCCACACTAAGGCTTTATTAGAGCTAGTTGTCAAACCAGACTTACTGCTTATTCCCAAGCCCTTCTGGGGGCAGGAAAATCAGGGTGTCACACATCATACGACCACGCCCAAGCATTTATCAGTGTTAAAAAAGAGGAAGGGGAAGATTTTACCGTCTAAAAACTACACAACGATCTATAGGGATACAAAGAAAATTAGGAAAAAACATTATCTCATTATGATTTCCAGATCAAATCAGAAGACTTCTACCTCAACGAGATTTTCTCTAAACTAATGTGGATACTCTTCCACGACGTGTCAGGAAAGGGAGAGAAGCCACATATTGCAAAACACCCTGATACTTTTGAATGTCCCATCTACCTGTGGGACCATTTAAATGACTACTTCTGAATATCTGGAATACAACAACCATCAACAGACAGCGAAGCTCAAACTAACATCCACTGGAAAATACCACCCAAAACCAAAGACAACTCAACGCAGACTCCTACACAGGTCAACAAATATAAACAGGCTTTCTAACAATCCATGAATAACATTACAGAGGGGTAAAGATCCAATCTAAAATTATCAACATGAGGAAAAGGAAGTTCAAGCAATGCTCGCAAACAACAAAATTGACAACAAAAAGAAAATTTTCCAATCCGCATATACACATACAACAACTACATACAAACTAAGACAGCACCAAGAACGAAATTGCAAGAACTGACACCGGGGACAGCCTCTACGACAGAGCTAAGAACACCACCAGTGAGGAGGACAGGGTGTTGAACATCCCGGGTACACATACACGATAAATTACAGACTTGGAGTGACGCTAGATTGGCTCTGCATGACACCTCCTCCCAAACTCCCTCCCACTCAACATCAGGAACGGCAGCAACAACACCCACCACAACTTTAGCCCAAGGATTACCGGAGTAAAATCCGTCAGTGCCGACCAGACACGCTTAGCAACGGACGAGCGAACAACAACCCTACACAGAGATTCGTCACCAATATTCACAACTTACATCAGACCACATCAGACCCGCACCACATCGTTCAACAGGAACAAAATACAACTTGAACGCCACAGACACAAGAAATAGCGGACACATAACTCAACAGAACAAAATAAAACTTCAACTTCACAGACACTGGAAGTAGAGGACACATAACTCAATAGGAACATAACTCAATGACATTTAATATTTTTTTAATTTCAACAACTGAGAAAAGCAACAAGCAAACACTAAGAAAACAACCATACAACCTCCGACAGTAACAACCGCCATCGCTCCCCAAATACTCGTGAGTGGAGCATGTCCGACTGGAGCACTACAGATCAGAGAATGTCTTATGATGAAATGATCATCGAAAGTTCCAGTGGCGACGTAAAAATTTATTTCATAACCACCACCACCTAAATGAAGGGATTAGTCTCTAGAGCAACCGGTATGGCCAATAAATTAAGCCACGGTAAAAATACAATACTCTCTGGTGTCAATAGGACATTTCACTAGGAGTGAATTTTGTTAGAGTAGGATTTTTGTGATCATCGGATCAACTAGAAGTGAATTATGTACGGCCGAATTCACTGGAAGAGAATGTTGATATAATTGGTAACTGTGTGCAGTAGATGTCACTGGAAGTGATGAAATTTGTTCAATTGGTAACCGTGTGCTGTAGAAATGCTAAGATATGTTTTAAGAGTATGGATTACAGGTTTATTGTATATACTTAGTTTCATCAAAATTAAAAATAAATTCAATGTTATCTAAACTAATACTTGATCCCATGAAATGATTTATTTAAACTGAAATGATTTACATGACTGAATTCTTTTTTGTCAGATATTCTTTCATGCGAAGAGAATTGCTATCGCTCACACCTAAAGAGACCAAGAGAAAGAGATATGACTACTGAGGAATTGTGCAGGTTATTATTAATTAATGAATTGTGAAGCAAATAAAATATGATTTGAGTAATATGACCATATTTCTTGAACAAATTCTTCCTACAATTTTATCGTGCTATAATTATTAATGTACATTCATTAATATATTAAAACGAGTACAAATTATATATTATATTCCTACTTCTTATTGTGTGTGACATACTTAACACCTTAATGTATTCATGTACTTACTGCTTTCATCAGAAATCCCAACTTTGTAGCCATGATAACTTAGTAGAATGAGGACTGTTTTATTTATGAAACTAATTAATTTATTATAAAAGAATTATATACAATAACATATTATTATTTTCACTATCGGTAATATGCATATAAGTATTGCTCATAGTTATGTTTAGAAATAACTTTTTATTCCGTATTGCAAAATACTTCAGTTATATATCGTAATGACACATTTGACATAAATACATTTTCTCACAGATCTCTTGTGTTGGTGATAAATGGTGATGAAGTTTTTATGGGATCTCGGGATTGTTAATGATTCATTATTAACAAAATTTCAAACATCTTTTATTGTACAAGATAATGTGAACAGATTCTCATGTCTTATAATTCACAGTGTACAGACTCTCAGAGATCCAAAACCTTTATTTCCTATCTTATAAGATTAAACATTCATACAATTAATGTTTAAGATGTATGATTGTTTATGAACAGATCTAAGATTTTAATTGGATCATTCAGTGAGTGAATGCATGACTGCAATTGTGATTATTTCAGTTACCAGACAAGAGATCTTGTATGAGTTATTGCACTGTTATTCGTGATTACGTGGGTGAGTGTGAAAATGTCAATTAAACTTTGGTCACGATTGAAACTGTACACATTACAAATTTTAAAAAAAACTGGTAATTACTGGAGAAATGAGAAAATATGTGAAATACCAGTATTTGCAAGATAGAATTTCTAGTGTTAGAATGTTCATGACTATGAGCACATACATGTCCCTGGGTACATACATGTCAATGGTATTTAAACGCACATGATTTCCTTGTTGCTGCTTTCTTATCTTGTAATTTCCTGAAATATCGTGACATGTTGAAGCCAGCTGAGTTTAATTTTATGGTATTACTTAACCTCTGAACTGACACTGCAATTTCTTTCACTGGTATGTGATGTATGTTATTATTTCATGGTATGTGATGTATGTTATTATTTCACTGGTATGTGATGAATATTATTTTAGGGAGACGCAAAGATTCGTGAGCTGTGTAAACATTGTTTGCGAGAAGCCAGCGTTAAGCCCAGTTATGGAGACCAATCTGCAAGCCATTCTTAAAGAATTGAGATCTAATTTTTATTGTTGTAAGTTATTGCCCATTATTTTGTAAAATTTATCTTTGCATGCTCTCTCTATCATATAATCAATTTAACTCATCTACACGCTAATATATAGTGAATTGCCACAGCACATTAACCAATCTAATTATCGTCATTATCATCATTTATCATTATAATCATCAACGGTACCAAGCCTGAACACTTATTAATAATGCAGTAATACTTGTAGTTATGATTAATATTTTTGTTATGTGTAACAAAGCAAACTTACACCTATTAATCAATGTAATTAATGATATTTTTCAAATTATTAGTTTGATTGATTTCTATTTTATTTAATTCATTGATAAGACTTTGCTATTATTTTTGGAATGCCCATCTATTTCTGTAAAATGATAAAGGAATGGGGCGGGGGTGTAGAGTGAGCATTACACAAGTACTGTGGCCGCACGTCAAAGTTTTCCCCTCACCCCCATTGTATTAAAACTCTAGTTTTGGTCAATCAATGCGTCCAGTCATCGTCAACAAATCATCAGCCAACGGCTCACCAAGGCTCAGAGCAGCTCATCCTTCGGACTACCGGGACAACAGCCATGAAAAACCACTACAACAGTGCGTCAGCTAGTGCCACACTAAGCCTTTATTAGAGCTAGCTGTCAAACTAGCCGTTTTGCTTATTTCTAAGCCCATCTGAGGGCAGGAAAATCATGGTGGCGCACATCATACGGTCACGATCAAGCCTTTATCAATGTTAGAGAGAGACGATGGGGAAGATTTTAACATCTAAAAACTACACAACGATCTATCGGATGCAAGGAAAATTAGGATACACATTAACTCATTATGATTTCCAGATCAAATCAGAAGACTTCTACTTCAACGAGACTTTCTCTAAACTAATGTGGATACTCTTCCATGACGTGTCAGGAAAGAGAGAGAATCCACATTTGCAAAACACCATGACGCACTTAACTGTGCCGTCTACCAGTTGGAGTATTTAACTGAACACTTATCACCACTGGACTACCACAACCATTGACAGACAATGAAACTCAAACTAACATCCAGTGAAAAATACCACCCAAAACCAAAAGACAATTGAACACAGGTCAACAAATATATACAGGCTTTCTAACAATCCGTGAATAACGTTACAGAGGGGAAAAGGAGGCTATCTAAAATTATCAACATGGAGGAAAAGGAAGTTCAAACAATGCCCGCAAAATGCGAAATCGACAACAACAAATTTCAAATCAGCTAACACACACACAACAATACAACAACTACAGCAACAAAAGAAAAATTCATACAAACCGTAGACAGCAGCAAGCACGAAATTGCAAGAACTGAAATCCAGGCTGCACATATCGAATTCACAAGTCCGCATGAGGCTCCCCCTCTCTCATCATTACAAGACCCAAACCAGAGCAACAACACCAACCACAACAGACAACCAAACAGAACAAGACCCCAAACACAAAAGACGGCGCCTACCACAACACATCCGACAACATCAGAGTCAGCAACAGCAGCCACAACAACAAAGACAAACCATCAACGCCAACGAAACTACTTTCAACAACAACGACAGCAATTTTGGTCCAGATAGCCGCAGTTTATGCAGTGTGGATACTTTAATTACCCAATTGCAACTCATGATTCAACAGCTGCTCAACCACCTTTACTGGCCGCCATCACCCCGCTCTCATGCATCCCAAAGGACACCAGGGACTGCCACGACGACAGAGCCAACAACAACACCACTAGTGAGGAGGACAATGTGTTGAACATGCCTGGCACACATACACGCTAAAGTACAAACTTGGCGTGACGCTAGACTGGGATCCCACTCAACATCAGGAACGGCAGCAACAACACCCACCACAACTTTAGCCCAAGGATTACCGAAATAAAGTCCGCCATTGCCCACCAGACACGCTTTGCAACGGACGAGAGAACAACAGCACTACACAAAGATTCGTCACCATTATTCACAATGTACATCATACAACCACACACAACGCTCAACAGGAACAAAATACAACTTCAACGACACAGACACAAGAAATAGCGGACACACATATCTCAACAGGAACACAACTCAATGACATTTAATATTTTTTTTAATTTCAACGACTGAGGGAAACAAGCAAACATTAAGAAAACAAGCAACCAACCTCCAAAAGTAAAATCACCGCCATCGCTATCTAAATACTCGAGAGTGGAGCATGTCCGACTGGAGCACTCCAGATCAGAGAACGTCTTATGTTGAAATGATCATCGCGAGTTCCAGTGGCGACGTAAAAATTTATTTCATAACCACCACCACCTCAATGAAGGGATTAGTCTCTAGAATCAACCGATATGGCCAATAAATTAAGCCACGGTAAGAATACAGTTCTCCCTGGTGTCAATAGGAAATTTCACTAGGAGTGAATTTTGTTAGAGTAGGATTTCTGTGAGCATCGGATCAACTAGAAGTGAATGACATTGTTGGATTTCTATGTACGGCCGAATTCACTGGAAGTGAATGATGTTATAATTTGTTTCAGTGTGCTGTAGAAATGCTAAGATGTTTTAAGAGTTTGGCATACAGATTTATTGTACATACTGTTTTCATCATAAATTAAAAATAAATTCCAGGTTATCCAAACTAATACTTGTTTCCATGAAAGGAAGTATTTAAACTGAAATGATTAACATAAGACTGAAATCTTTTTTCCAGATATTGATTCATGCGAAGAGAATTGCTATTATGAATATATAAAGAAACCAAAAGGAATTATGAGTAATGAGGAATTGTGCAGGTAATTATTAATTTAATTGTGAAGCAAATAAAATTTGATTTGAGTAATATGAATCTATTTCTTGAACAAATTCTTCCTGCAATTTTATCTTGCTATTGATATTAGTGTATCATCGTTAATATATTAAATCGAGTGAAATTTATGAATTATATTCCTACTTCGTAATGATATTATTGTGTATGACATTCTTAACACATTAATGTATTAAAACCAGTAAAATGTATGTATTATATTCCTACTTCTGAATGAGATTACTATGTATAACATACTGAACACATTAATTTATTCATGAACTTAATGCTTTCTTCAGAAATCCCAAATTTGTAATCACGATAACTAGAAATTCTAGTGTTAGTATATTCATTACTAAGGGTACACAACACACTATTTCCGTGTAGCTGCTTTCATATATTGTAATTTATGTTGTAATTTCTCCAAATATCATGACATCTTGAAGCCAGCTGAGTTTAATTTCATTGTATAACTTAAAGTCTGTACTGACATTGCAATTTTCTTTCACTGGTATTTGATGAATATTATTTTAGGGCGTCGCAAAATTTCGTGAACTGTGTAAACATTAAATGCAAGATACCAGAGTTAGGCCCGGGTATGAATCGCAATCTGCAAGCAATTCTTGCACAATTGGAGAGATCTAATTTTATATGTGGTAAGTTACTGCCCTTTATTTTGTATTATATTTCTCTTTGAATGCCCTCTCTATCATAGAGTCATTTTCACTCATCTGGAAGCTAATATAGTGGTATAGGCACAGCACAATAATCAATGTAATTATCGTCATTATCATCATTTGTCATTTTTTTAACATCAACAGTACGAACACTTAACACTTGGTAATAATGTAGCAATTCTTGTAGTTATCTTTATTAATTTTATTAGTAACAAAACTAAGTTAGAACCATTAATAAATGTAATTAATGATGTTTTTCTAATTATTATTTAATAATTGATTCATATTTTATTGACATTTATGGATCAGTATTTACTATTGTTTTTGGAATGCCCATCTATTTCTGTAAAATAATATAGAAATGGGGCGGGGGTGGGGGAGTGAGCACCACACGAGTACTTTGGCGTCAGTTGGTGATTAGTGACGTGTGCTTTGCCCAGACTCGTCACGTTAGCGTCCCCCCCCCCTCCACACACACACAACTCCATTTATTAAAACTCCAGGTTTGGTCAAGGAAGGCGTCCAGTCATCGTCAACAAATCATCAAACAGTCAACGGCTCACAAACACTCAGAACAGCTCATCCTTCGGACAACCGGGAGAGTAGCCGTAAAGAACCACTACATCAGAGCGTCAGCTAGTGCCAAGCTAAGGCTTTATTAGAGCTAGTTGTCAAACCAGACTTACTGCTTATTCCCAAGCCTTCTTCAGGGCACGAAAATCAGGGAGGCGCACATCATACGTCCACGCCCAAGACTTTATCAGGGTTGGAAAGAGAGGAATGGGAAGATTTTACCATTTAAAAAGTACACAGACTATAGGGATACAAGGAAAATGAGAATAAAACATTATCTCGTATGATTTCCAAGACTTCTACCTCAATGAGATTTTCTCTATTGTGGATACTCTTCCATGACGTGTCAGGAAAGGGAGAGAGGACACATATTACAAAACGCCATGATGCTCTTGACTCAACATGCTTCGTTTTATAAAGCTCACTTGACTTGTTTGTCCGTTACGTCACTCGCATAGTCAAAGCGGGAGTTGCGTTAACATAGTCCTAGTCTTACATTAATATTATTATTATTGTTATCATCACCGTCGTCGCCATAATTATCATAATAATCAACACAATCAGAGGCAGTACTACTACTAGTAGTAGTAGTTGCAGTATTATTATTTAATCTATATATCTATATATCACTGTATTATAACTGCTGTTTTTGCCAGGTCGTCATTGTCTTGTTTGTTTGTTTTTAACTTGATTGTTGTGTCCTCCACGTTTAATGATCTCAAGGTTCGTGAAGAACCTCTAGGAAATTTTATTTTCCTGGAAAAAGTGATACATTAATTATCGTTTCTTATTAGAGTGAAGGTTCGAGTGGTTGTGTTTATTTTATATTCGCTACTATTGCGCTTTCCGTGTATCATCTTCTAATCATTATTCAGATAAGTAAATCTCCATGAGACTTTAGCGTGAACGTCCTAGACCTTGGGATCCTTGTTTCATCAAAAAATGCACATTTTTATTTCAAGGTCACTCTTGACAGAATCAAAAATAATTTCCAATAATTAAGAAACTATAATTAACATTTCACTATTAACGCCTCTTCATATTATTCGACTGAGAAATATCATCACAGCAATACATGTATTGAGATATAATTTAATAGTATGAATTACAGACTGATTGCTTATACTAAGTTTCTTTACAAATTAAAAATAAAATTCAGGATATTTATAATCACTATTTGTTAGTCTAGAATAAAAGATTTAAAATGGAATGATTCACAGATGACTGATTTTTTTTTCTCAGAAATTACAACATGCCAAGATGACTGTTATAATGTTCATATAAAGAAAAATGGAAGTATGAATTATATACAACTTTGCAGGTAATGAGTAGTTAATGAATTATGAAACAGTTAAAAATTATATTTACGCAATATTACTCTATTACGTGAAAGAATGCTTCTGTAAATTTTATCAAAATATAATTAATAGTGTACTAACATTAATATAATAAAAGCAGTAATATTAACATTTTATAATCATTGGTTCTAAAGGTTAATATTGTGTATGTGGCCGATATATAATACTTTTTGCCTCTATTATAATTATTATTATAAATTCCTTTATCATTTAATAATCATAATCACTTATCAGTGGTTAAATTTAGGATTTGTTTCCAACACGAATTCCACACTCACATACCACAAAAAGTAACGTACTACCCACACATAATTTATCTGTTCGCAGGTGGAACTTCCTACTTACGGAATAATGTAATTTAACATCTGAATAACTTTCATCCAATCATTGACTCATCAAGCCCCCATCCACCCACTGACTACTCCAGACATGTATCAAATAACATGCTTAAGAAGGATTTTACAAAAGATAAAGATTTATTATAAAATTTCAAGAAATACAACTAATATTATATACAACACCATCTAATAAATTTTAGTATTGATAATACAGATTTTAGTTATACACCTAGTAATGCTTATAAACACGTTTTTCATTTCGTATTGCAAAATACTTCAGGTGTATATTGTAATGATAAAAGTTTACGAACGAATAAAAATTATCAGAGATCTCTTAGTGTTGGTATACATTGTGATGAAAGTTTTATGTCATCTTGTGGTTTTTGATGATTCATTATGAACAAAATTTCAAAGATCTTTTTAGCATTCATGATTAACTGCAAACAGATTCTCATGCTTCTTATTGATTACTGTGAACAGATTCTCAGAGATACAAAATCTTATTTCTTTGCTTTTATGATTAACCATGTATCGTAATTGTAATTTTAATTTATATTTTCATTTCGGTGCAAACATCATGACATCTTCAAAAGGTGGTGATTTTAATGTCGTGGTATAACTTAGACATTCTCTACTGAAATTGCAATGTTACTTTTCACTGGTTGGTGTGGAATGTTATTTTAGAGCGAAGCAAAATTTCGTGGCGTGTGTAAAGGACGAATGCAAGATGCCAGAGTTACACCCAAGAATGACGGAAAAAGTACAATTAATCGTGGAAGAACTGAAGAAACATAATATAAGCTGTGGTAAGTTATTGCCCTTTTATGTAATATATATATATTTGAATAGACTCTCAGCTGAGGTTTAATTTAAATCCATCTTAACCAAAATATAGTGGTATAGCCAAAGAATAATATTCAATCTAATTTTCGTTATTAATTTAATTTATTATTTTAAATCAGCAACAGTAACATCGTTCGAAAATTGTAGTTATTATTATTATTTTAATTGTTGTTGTTTAAAGAGGCAATCTAAAATTATCAACATAGAGGAAAATTAAGTTCAAACAATGCCCGCAAACAACGAAATCGACAACAAAAAGAAAAACTTCAAAATCGCCAACACACAGACAACAACTACAGCAACAAAAAAAATCATACAAACCGTTGACAGCACCAAGCACGAAATTGCAAGAACTGAGATCGAGGCTGTCCTCATCGAATACACAAGACCGCTCGAGACTCCCCCTCTCTCACTATTACCAGAGACCCCAAAACAACAACCACAACAGACATCCAAACAGAACAAGTCCCCAAACACAAAAGACGGCGCCTACCACAACACATCCGAAAGCAACAGCGACAACATCAGAATCAGCAACAGCATCCTCACTAATAAAGAAAAACCAAATTTGGTCAATTGAGCCGCAGTTCATGCAGACTGGATAAGTTAATCACCCCATTGCAGTATGGATAAATTAATCACCCCATTGCAGTCTGGATAAGTTAATCACCTCATTGCAGTCTGGATAAGTTAATCACCCCATTGCAGTCCGGATAAATTAATCACCACATTGCAGTCTGGATAAGTTAATTACCCCATTGCAGTCTGGATACGTTAATCACCCCATTGCAGTCCGGATAAGTTAATCACCACATTGCAGTCTGGATAAGTTAATCACCCCATTGCAGTCTGGATAAGTTAATCACCCCATTGCAGTCTGGATAAGTTAATCACCCCATTGCAGTCTGGATAAGTTAATCCCCATTGCAGTCTGGATAAGTTAATCACCCCACTGCAGTCTGGATAAGTTAATCACCCCATTGCAGACATGATTCATCCTGCTCGACTCCCTTTACTGGCCGACAGCGCCTGCCCTCATGCATCCCAAAAGACACCGGGAACAGCTACGACGACAGCGCCAACACCACCACATCCAGTGACGAGGACAGGAGGCTGGACTTCCAGGGTGTACGTACATGCTAAGTACAGACTTGGTGTGACACTAGCTGGGCTCTACTCAACATCGGGAACGACAGCAACGACACCCACCTCAATTAGAGCCCACGTATTACTGGAGTAAAGTCCGCCAGTGTCGGCCAGACACGCTTTTCAACGGACGAGCGAACTACAGTACTACACAGGGTTTCATACTAATAATCACATAACTTACATCAGCACCGACACCACAACGCCCAACAGGAACAAAATAGAACTTTAACACCACAGACACAATAAATAGCGGACACATAACTCTAAATGAATTCAACTGAACGACATTTAATTTTTTTTAAAATTTCAACAACTAATGACAACATCAATCAAACACAAAACTACCCACAAAACCCCTCCAACATCAACACCATCGCCAGCGCTCCCCAAATACTCGTGAGTGGAGCATGTCCCACTGGAGCACTACATATCAGAGAACGTCACGTGATGAAATGATCCTCAAAAGCTCCAGTGGCGACGTAAAATTATTAGTGTAACCACCACCACCACCTCAACGAATGGATTATTCTCCAGCGTCCAGCGTCGGTAAGGCCAACAAAAATCAGCCATGGTAATAATACAGTTCTCCCTGGTGTCTATAGGAATTTTCACTAGGAGTGGATTTTGTTAGAGTAGGATTTCTGTGTACATCGGATTGACTGGTGGTGAATTTACATAGTTGGATTTCTATGTACGGCCGAATTCACTGGAAGTGAATGTTGTTTTAATTGGGTTACTGTTGGCTGCAGAAATCACTGGGAGTGAATGATAATTGGGTTACCGTGTGCTGTAGAAATCAGTGGGAGTGGATTTCATTATTAACGCCTCTTCATATTATTCGACTGAGAGTTATCATCACAGCAATACGTGTATTAAGATATAATTTAATAGTATGACATACAGACTGATTGCTTATACTAAGTTTCACAAATTAAAAATAAAATCCATGTTATTTATAAGCACTACTCGTTAGTCAAGAATCAAAGATTTAAAAAGGAATTATTCACAGATGACTGATTTCTTTTTTTCAGAAATTTCAACATGCACAGATGACTGCTATAATTTTTATATAAAGACACAGGGAAGTATGAATTATATACAACTTTGCAGGTAATGAGTAGTTACTGAATTATGAAACAAATAAAAATTTGATTTACGAAATATTACCCTATTTTGTGAAAGAATGCTTCTGTACATTTTTTCATACTATAATTAATAGTGTACTAACATTAATATATTAAAAGCAGTAATATTTACATTTTATAATCATTGGTTCTAAAGGTTAATAATGTGTATGTGGACGCTATATAATACGTTTTGATTATTATGATTATAATTATGAATTCCTTTATCATTTAATAATCATAATCACTTATCAGTGGTTAAAGTTAGGATTTGTTTCCAACACGAATTCCACACTCACATGTATTAATTTGAACAAACATCATGACAGCTTAAACAGTTTATGATGATACATATGCTATTGTGATGATGATTATTTTATCCTATCAATTAATAATGCATAAAGAAATATAAGTGGCAGAAAATCTTAATTTATACATTATTAACAAATTCCCATAAGATGCCCAACTCCCTTTCAACTTACCGGATCACCTGGCATTTGAGAACTCGCATATATATGCATCAGGTCATTTCTACAGTCACGTGATTTCTTTCCCACAAATGGAACTTCTTACTGTAAGATTAATTCGATCCATCTTTAAATCATATGAACCAGCCCCCATCCATGCACTACTACCCCAGACATATTTTAATTAGCATAGGAAATACTGATAAAATCAACAGCAAACTTATTAAATCAACAATTAAAATGAAACACATGAACAAACGAATACATTTGGAAAAAGACACTTATACTAAATAATAAAGGAAATATTCAGATGCTATCCAACACTTATCCAGTCCTAATCATGACAATAAAATAATCCCATTAATAATTCCTAACAATTTCGATAGAATATGTCTTCATTACAGAAACAGGAGTGCAGAAGTATAGGGAGAAATAAACAGTTAATTTTATGTGACCTTCTTTGTGACATAGACTGTGGTTTTGCACTCCCCTGGTAACAATGTCACACACTCACTTGCCTCGCATTGGATACTGGTTTTAATGTGCATCCTTAGGCACACCAAGCCTAACTGCTGTAGGAATTCTGTATGAGATCTCTCAGACCAAGGCTAGACTCAGCCTCCACCTTACTGGTTCTTGGTGAAAGCTGCAGCAGCCAAATTAGCAACCATGTTGCCCATAGGTACAACAAGTTATGTCAGGACACATGTATCAATGTAGCTCAAAGGCAGTTTACTGACCACTACAGCCATAACTCGAAGAGAATAACAGAAAAAATAAAAAAGGCAAGCTCTCTGAAAGAAATTCAGAAGGACAGAATGTAAGATACTTGTCTTAACTTTCACTCCCATAATTTATCGGCTAGCATTCTCAACTTACTTTGTTCTGGAATAAACCCATTAACCCCTTTCACACAACATGAGCATGAATACAGTCATAATGAAATTCACGATTAACATTTCCAATAGGAACAATGTAATATGAATCAACAACGTTTTATTCAAAATAATTCTAAGTCTAATTATAAAACCATAAATCAATAGTTCTAAATACATACAAAAATGTTTCTAAGTCTAATTTCTGGGCATTCTCTCTCTTTCAATCAAATAACTTACCGATAGCTCATGGTTCAGCCTTAAGACTGGATTTGACGACAGAAAATTATCAGTGATGAGAAACAAAGGATTTTCCTAATAGGTCGTCTACTGCCTAACTTTTGTTGGTCAGTTTTGATTGGCCAGATTCAGGCCATTGGTCAGTCATCAAAAGCGAGCATCATGCTGTTGATCAGTCATGACTAATCACTCCTTACCTGTCACTCGATAAGTCGTTTATGTATAACAAGATCTAGTGTCTCAACTTCCTATTTCAATGAGACTCTGACTATAGAATTCGCGACGGTTGACATGGCATCCTTCTGACTATAATGATACATCAGGACATATTCTGGTTATCCTGTTTTTGGAAATTTGTACACATTCATTATGCATTATTGCTAACGTGCAGTGCCCCATGTCTATTTTAAAACTCCCATTACATATATATAGTAATTTACCTCGTGCAGGCAATTTTGTTCTGTCACACAGCTGAATTTAATTTTCATATTATAAATTAGATTCTGTACTTATATTGTATTTTATTGATACTGGTATGTGTGGAATGTTATTTAGTGCAGCACAGAATTTCACGACCTGTGTAGAGAACGAGTGCAAGAATCAAGATTTAAGCCCAGAAGTGATGGCAGATATAAAACACATTATTAATATATTGAAGACAACTAATCTTAAGTGTGGTAAGTTATTGTCCTTTACTTTGTAATATTTCTTTTAAATCATCTCTCTGTCATGTCATTGTCACTTTCATCCATCTGTACACTAATACAGTGGAATAGCTGTAGACCAATAATGTAATTATCCTTATAATCGTTGTTAATTATTTTTATTCATCAACAAACCAACCTCTAATACTTCGTAATACACAATAATAGTTGTATTTCGAATTATTATTGTTATTATAATTTTTGTTGTTTATATCATTATCATTAGCTTCTTCATCATCAAAATCATCAGTAGCAGACTCTTAATTGCCATCATCGTCGTGATAATGATGATGATGATGAGGAGGAGGATGATGATAACGATGATTCAGTATTTTTCCACAACTTCTGATGTTTATCGGTTGTGATACCAAGGTCTCGGAATCCTACCAAGATTTAGTGAGATCCAAGGTTTTACAAAAGGATGTTGGCGCTTCCTAGGAGCGCGTCTTTTATTAGTGGGACGAATCTGTGGTTTCCATGGAATTTATTCAGATAGCCTTCCAATTTGGATGTTAGGTTCCCAAGGCTCCTATCACTATAGATATCACTTCTACTTTTACATTCCACATCCTATTGATTTCGAATCTGAGGTCTTGGTACATTTTATAGTTTTCTCTTTCTTTTGTTTTTATGCTTCTATATTATTATTTTATTATTATCTTCATCATCACGCTTCTCCTTCTTATATTATTATTATTATTAGTAGTAGTAGTAGTAGTAGTATGGATAATAATAATAAAACTTCAACTGTTAACTGACTAGCTTTACTAATTATATTTTATGTAGTGTTTTATTACTTTACTACTACTACTACTACTACTACTAGATTAGAAATTCAGAGACTGTGGAATGTAAAAGCAGAAGTGATACCTATAGTGATAGGAGCCTTCGGGAACATAACATTTGAATTGGGAGGCTACCTAAATAAACTCGCCGGAAACCACAGACTCGCTCCACTACTCAAAGCAGCGCTCCTTGGAAGTGCCCACATCCTCCATAAAACCTTGGATCTGCCAGAATCTTCGTAAGATTCCGAGACCTTGGATCACAACCGACAGTCAAACAGAAGTCATGGAAAGAGGCTGAATAAAAGTAATAATAATAACAACAACAACAACAATAATAATAATAAATACATAAATAAATAATTAAATAAAAAATATCAGTTATTAAAAATAATGAATTGGAATACAAAATAATGTTTCTTTTGTTGTTTTGTATAATTTGTCAGTTTGTATTATCTGAAACGATTATAAAATGCATCGTTAACAGTATTTTCATTGCAGTGAAGTAGTACGATTTTCTGGTTGAAACGAAAAATAGTAATTATATTCACATTATTAATTAAAACATTAATTTCAATATCTCGACACTTTCCAAGCATAAATGTCTGCTTCCTTTACATTTTCATAAAATACATATGGTTCAGTCCTCGTCTCAGTCCTTGAATATTCAACAATCTGATGTATCACCTTAAAATAGAAACAAGTTGTCAATGAAAGACTAATCAATGTAATACTCCTTCAGTAAATCAATAATGAAAACAGTATTCAAAAGTGTACTATAGATTAAAGACGTAACGTCTATCAGTTTTATGGAACGAGTCCCGTAGTGGTCAGGATTACTGCTGGGTTGATATTAAATTTCAGTTTTATGGTGAAAAATATACGAAATGGTTGAAATATATCTGTTAGTGGTTTTCTATACAATTTTCTTTCTATGACTTTGTACCTCACTTTATTCAATATGTCTATAATCAATCTTGATGCAATATAATATAATATCGAACCTTAAGGAATTTCAATCAATCAATGTATACTTTTTCTAATTCCTCTTCATATAGGAATAGATGATGTGCGGAATAAAACCAGTGATACAATTCTATATATGTTATTTCTTTCAAAGTCATTCTTTTTCTTGAAGAGAACGCACAATGTGGAATTGAAAGTAACTCAGTGACGTATAACCTGTGTTAGTGACGTATGCACTGCCGACAAGCAGATAATTAGGCCAATATGAGATTTTCATAGCAAAGATCTTTGTCAGAAATCAAAGGGACTTTAAAAATCATTCGATGCACATTCAATATTTGGGGAAATGAAAGCAATAATGTTAAGATAGATGCTCTATTAAAAGGGATGAAACAGTAAAGGGAGACAATCCTAGTCAAATCCATCACTGTTAAAAGCGAGTCATAAAAAGGGAACCTCAGAAATACTCTTGATGTCACTTTCAGAAGAAATATTTCTTCCTCTAACATAACTTGTAATATCTTAAAACATCGGTAATTGGTCAGAATTCATCTGCATAAAGTCACTGATTTCTGACAAAGATCTTTGCTATGAAAATCTCACATTGGTAACGAAATTAACTCAAAGAACGATTTCTTAAACTTAAAATACAATTAGAAAAGTAATTTATTTTAGAAGCCTATTAAAAAGTAGAAAATAGTGTTAAATGTTGGAATTTTAATATTAATGTACACAACACTAGAACTCTTTTATTTCTCTTTATTGATTTGTGCAGATATTAAATACTAGAAGAAATGGTCCTGTCACGATATAATTACCATTGAGTTTTCAAGAAACCATTTCACAAGGAACCGTCAGACATACAAAGCACTATAGTCTTTGGTTTCTGGCAACAAGGTCAAAGTGTAATAAACACATTAAGCATACCTAAAGTCTTTGACTGTTGTTTTTAAAAAAAACCTACCATACACACTGACTGCTTTGGACTCTCTTTATTATCGCGTCAAACAATCTTGTTATTTCATCATTCCCTCTTTCTCTTCCTTCCTTTTATTCTCTCTCGGGCAGAAGATCGCCCTTTATTATATGACAATTGTAAAGTAGAGCTATCACTTCTATTAATATCTATCTATCTATTTATCTATCTATTTATCTATCTATCTATCTATCTATCTATCTATCTATCTATCTATCTATCTATCTATCTATCTATCTATCTATCTATCTATCTATCACCATAATTACCGGTGTGACGTACTTTATGTATTGGCTAAGTGGAATATTATCCCAAGCCAAAGCAAGCAGCAGTTAAAGCCAAATACTGAAGAAAGTTGAATGCGAGAGAAGAGTGTAGAAAGAAAACTGTAAAACCCTCTATTGCAATATGTGTCTGTGTGCAGACTTTTGTGTGTTAGCATGCATTCTATCGTTTATATGTCAGTATGCACTGTCTGTGTTTGTGTCAGTATGCACTATATCGTAATGTGTGTTGATATTCACTGTATCTCTATATGTTTAAGTATGCACTCTACAAGTGTGTTGGTATTCACTGTATCTCTATATGTTTAAGTATGCACTCTACAAGTGTGTTGGTCCACACTATTTACTAAACATGTTTATCTGCACTCTATCGCTTTACCTATCGGTCATCACTCTATTTCTATTTGTGCCGGTCACCACTCTATTGCTAAATGTGTAGTACTTTTGAGCAAGAACGGAGTGATCATTTCATTCGTTGACGTAACACTCTCTAGAAAGAGAGTGCTGAAAGTAATATTCCATAGCTGATCTTGCCTCTGATCTGGAAATCAACACAGGTGGAAGTTTAAACTGAAATTACCCAATCAATCTTGTACAGCTAAAGATTGGTTGTGCCGTTTCCCTGTAAATAACCCCGCACAGGTCAACGAGTACAAATTGTCCTAACTTTCTATGGGAGATAATTTCTAAACGTACGGCCATGGGTGAACTGCTAAAAATATTTATGTTTTCAAATTTTATATCGAAACTAAATTTCAGCGCCGTATAAAAGTCAATACTGCTAAGTGCAAACGTCGAAATATTGCTTTGATTTGTGTGAGAGATACCACGTGATCAGACGAAAAGAGAGATTGGTTGATTAATGTGTGGAGATACCACGTTATGAGACGGAGAGAGAGATTGAAAAATACAGAGTAGGTATTGCTGGATATTGAGTTCTATGAATAGTCCAGTTTTATCATTATTGAAAGTAAACAAATATGGAAAATCAATTTAAATACATTCAGACATTGGTATTATATTTACAGAATAAATATTGAACCATTGACAGTTTACTTACAGAATAAATATTTTCAGACATTAATATTATGATTTTTTTTTTAAAAAACCTTCAGCTACTGATGTTATTCTTAAAAAATAAACGCATTTCTACCTTGATGTTACGTTTACAAAATAAATACTTTCATATACATATTATATTTACAGAATAAATACATTTAGACAATAATATTATGTTTAAAGAATAAATGCATTCAGATATAATATATGTTTACAGAACATGGCAGGGCATTGATATCGTAAATATTGATCTAACACATTGTTGATTTATGGGGAATTCCACAGTACGCAGAAATCCAACTATAATGGAATTCAATCCCCTGAATTTCTTGATAGAATCCTCGGTGATATGTGTTGTTAACGTGGCTGACATTTTTCTTGGACTTACTGATTGACTCCATAGAATGAAGATCTATATTCAACAAACCTGGGGTTTTAATACACTTGAGGTTGACTCTAGAGACTGACACTCTATATTCACCAAACCTGGGGTTTTAATGCAATTGAGGTTGAAAAATGCTGACGTGACGAGTGCATGAGATCAGATGGCATACGTCACTTCTAGCCAAAATTATCACAACGGTGCCATCCCCACCGAAAAAGGATGAAAAGGATAAAAAGGATGAAAAGGATTAAAAAGAATTTTATAAAAGGATAATTTAAAATAATAACTTACAACAAAATCAAATTTCTTATTTTGTTAAGTGCATTTTCTGAAATCTAAATCACTCAAGCTGAGATTGAGTATTAAAAGATATTTTATATTTTAAACTGCAGAAATAGACTTAAAATACTACTGTAATGTACTGGAAAAAAATATTTATTAGAGAAATAAAGTATATCCTCTCTAAGCCTTTTTTTTTTCAAAATATGAGCTCTCACAACAAATTTTCACAATGTATCGAAAATCTCATTTTCAGATGCAAAAAATCTTAATAAATTGTCAGATACTTTTCCCAAACTTTCAAGTCAATTGCTAACAAAAACAAACACACAAAGAAAGTAAATGCTATTAAAATTATACTAAACTAACCAAAAATCATATTGAGTTCGACTTACTAAGTAATAGGGGACTAGTTTTCTACTAATTGCTACAATATCTTTTATTTATAAAGGGCTTTAGAGCATTTAGCAAAAGTGTTTTTACTAGAATGCAATTATTAATAACTTTAGAGCTGTAAACAAGAATCTTATTACTAATTAATTATTAACAATTTTTTAGCAATTACCAAACATATTATCAGTAGAATATAATTATTTATAATTTGAGAGAAGTTATCAAACATGCTATTATTAGAATACAATTATTAATAATATCAGAGCGGTTATCAATCATTTTATTACCATAATATAATTATTAATAATATTAAAGCAGTTATCAAGCATTTTATTAAGAAAATATAATTATTAATAATATTATAGCAGTTATCAGGCATTTTATTACCAGAATATAATAATTAATAATATTAGAGCAATTATCAAATATGTTATTACCAAAATACAATTATTAATAATATTAGAGCAGTTATCAAACAGTATCACTTCAGTAGAATTCCTAAAAGAATTACAACAGTTATCAAACAAATTATGACTAGAATAATATTGGTAATAATTTGCTTTAATATTAAGCAATAAAAACCAAGGTTATGCTAATATTCGAAGCAAGAGGAGTTTTTCTATATTTTTATCCGCCTCAATTATGTCCCTTGCGAACAATCACGTCATAAACGACGTCAATTAGACAAAAGACATGCGAATATTGATAGCAACTGAGAACTACAAAGTTTGGCGAGTTACTGAATATATTAGAAGTCACTGCAGGCCGCCTTGGGAAAAAGGTAAAATATGTTCATGTTGAATTAGAATGAAACAATTCTACAGCTCCAAAACAATCATATCAAACAATCATGTCACACATTTTGCAGTGATAAAATACTATTTACAAGCATGATTTATTTCTAGGAATAATGAGATAAAAAATAAAATAAATTATTAATGGGAAAGAGAAAACTTGTATTATCATAAGTAACTTCGTTCAAACATTCCGAGTTGTGTGTATATTTACTATTATTTACAATCGTTTAAATGGAATTTACAGTTATCAAAGTGAATTTGGACAAGGTCATTGTTCAGTCCAATAATCAGTCCATTTACAAGACACATTATATGACATAGTCATTCTTTTGTAAAAATGATAACTTTAAAACAGTAATTTACAATAAAAACATATTTCTTATTTTATATTGCATTATCTGAAAACTAAATCATTCAAGAGTTATTTGCTTATTGAAATATGTTCTTTATTTTAGTGTCCACTAATGCACAATAAGTCAGACCAGCGGTATAAACAATGAAGAAAATTATTTACTAAAAATTTAAAAAAGCATCCCAGTAAAGGGATAGTAGCACTAAATAAAACTTGTTACTCGTTGTAATTTTACTATCAATAATAGTTTTAAATGATGATACAATCTGTTCATGCATGCTTGTGCAGATAGATGGATAGCTGAATAGGTAGAGAGATAGATAAATAGAGAGGTAGAGAGATATATATAGACAGAGAGAGATAGACAGATAGATAGACAGACAGACAGATAGATAGATAGATAGATAGATAGATAGATAGATAGATAGATAGATAGATAGATAGATAGATAGATAGATAGATAGATAGATAGATAGATAGATAGAAGGATTGTCGGACAGAGGGAGAGAGAGAGTAAACATTAAAGATATATTGTGATAGAAGCTGTTTGGGATTTTTTCCCTTACAAGCTCATAACTGTAAATATTATCTTAAGTATGTATATGCCCAAATGAACACGTATATAAATCTCTCTCCATTCCAGACACATGCATTCACATACAGACTCTGCATTTATAATATTTATATTATAATATTTTTGTGTCTGTGTAAATAAAACTGATTCACAGTGAAACATCAACGAAAAAAGTTAAATTGTGTATACTTTAAAATATTTGATTTAATCTGTAAGTAAACAAAACGAAAATAGGAATAAATTTAATTATATATGTATGGGTGGGTGGGTGTGTGCGTGCGTGCTTGCGTGTGTGCGTGCAAATATTCTAATTGCAGATACAAAACTTTGCCATGAGGAAATTACTCTCATTGGTTATAATCACAATTACCGCCCTTGGACAGCCGCAGATACAAAGTACAAAAACTGTTCGTGTTGTGTTTCGGGTTTTCTTTGACTGTCTTTACAAGTTCAATGTTTAGCTGATTTACAACGTACTCAGAAATCTGTGTTCTGCCATTGTTTTCTGAGAAATATTAAAGTGATTTTTTTTCCATTTACAATTTAGAAATATTTGATACTTTATTAAGCCTATCTATCTATCTATCTAATTATCTATCTATCTATCTATCTAATTATTTTATAATTTCTGCAAACATCATGACATCTTGAAACCAGTTGAGTTTAATTCCATGGTATATTTTAAACTCGCACTGGCATTGAAATGTTCTTTCACTGGTATATGATGAAAATTATTTTAGGGCGATGCAAAATTTCGGACACCGGGGACAGCCTCAGCGACAGAGTCAACACCACCACCAGTGAGGAGGACAGGGTGTTGAACATCAAGGGCACACATACAGACTTGGAGTGACGCTAGATTGGACTTTGCATGACGCCTTCTCTCAACTCCCTCCCACTCAACATCGCGAACGACAGCAACAACAATCACCACAATATAGCACACGGATTACCGGAGTAAAGTCAGCCATTGCGACATGACACGCTTTGCAACGACGAGCGAGCAACAGTTCTACACATAGATTCTCACCAATACTCACAACATACATCAGACACCAACACCACAACGCGACGCATAACTCAACAGGAACACAACTCAAGGACGTTTATTTTATTTTTAAATTTCAACAACTACAACACCTTGAAAACAACCAAACAACATCCCATAGCAGCATCACCGCCATCGCTCCCCAAAATACTCCAGAGTGGAGCATGTCCCACTGGAGCACTACAGATCAGAGAACGTCTTATGATGAAACGATCATCGAAGTTTCCAGTGGTGACGTAAAAATTGTTTGTTGTGACCTCCACCACCCTAATGAAGAGGTTAGTCCCTAGAGTCAAAATGACCACAAAAATAAGCAACGGTTCTCCATGGTGTCTAAAGGAACTTTAACTAGGAATGAATTTTGTGTGCATCGGATTCACTAGATGAGAATTACACAGGTGGATTTCTTTGTACGGCCGAATTCACTGGAAGTGAATGTTGGTTACTGTGTACTGTAGAGGTCTGTCACCGCTATACCCTGGGGTGACTTTGTAATAATGAATTATATCAAATATGTGAAATTAGTTATGATACAAGACATCTACGAGTGCCGATGCAGAGTATGGGTCACTGGTTATATATGTATTTCTGCAACTGTTACGCCGATATACTGGTACGTCGCCACGTTGACTCTTCCCCCACTCATATCTGAGAATTAATGTTTATGAATAAAGATATATATAACGATTATAAATAGATGAACAGAGGACAAGACGCAATCATTAGATTATCACTTCGGACTACGAAAACAAACGATAAAAATTACTCACTAACAAATACGCGTTTAAAGTAATAACAAAAATTTAATAAAAGAAAAATTAACAAGATTTAGAAAAACATGTTCATCCTAAGCCAGTTCGCTACACTGTAGTCACTTTCACAATCAGAACTTAGCTCATGGCTGCAATGACGTCAGGAGGACTTGGATATGATGACGGTGATAATAATAGACAGTTTATAGCAGCCACTAAGGCAGTCAAAAATAGGCAGCTACAAACAATCAGCCATAAAGCTCAGCAGATAAACAAAAACCCGGAAACATAAACAATTGCAAAACCTAAATGTCGAGTCAATTGCTCTATTAATAAATACTAAGTTTGGCATAAACCTCTGAAAGAAAGAAATATTAACATGTTCAAATAAAACATAGAATATAACATAATCATTCATACACTACAAAGACGTTTTACCATATGCAGCCATGGGTTTATGCTCTCATATACAACCAGTGGTCGAGGCTTCTCTAGTTGCTACCCAAAGTCAAATTTCCGAAAGGAGTGAAGATAAAAAATTTGCTTTGGGTCTTTTATCACACTTGGAATCAAACCTGCGCCTATTAGACACACTTTCGATCTGACCAATTACTTAGCCGATAATATGGATTATGTCTTTCTAACGTCTTCTAACAAAGCTTCCCATTGTATACCAAAACAAACACACGTGCCGCAAAAATAATCTCTAGCTAGCTTATTGACCATTGACCACGCAAATTAAACACCAAACACTCAATCACCTATCTGCCGCAAACATCAAACACTGGTCAGTAAATCTACCCCCATGCATACTCATTAGTTCAGGACCTCACTGACGCAATACGCACACGTCATTCAAATTACAATAACGTTCAATTTAAATGCTATACAATGAAAATTTAATAAAATATATGTGAAAATTTCCCATCATACAACAAAGTCAATGAAGTTAATGTTATAATAGGTTACCGTGCTGTAACTGTATGCTGTAGAAATTACTGGAAGTGAATTTTATAATAATTGGTTACTGTCTGCTGTAGAAATCACTTGAGATGAATGTTGTTATTATTGGTTACCGTGTGCTGTAGAATTGCATACAGATTAATTGTATATACTTAGTGTCTTCATAAATTAAAAATAGATTCCAGATTATCCAAACAATACTTATTCACATGCAAAGAATTATTTAAATTAAATTATTAACATATGACTGAATTCTTTTTTGTCAGGACGTGAATCATGCGAAGAGATTTGCTATACTGGACTCAAACTGTATCAAGTAAATATGGAAAATGAAGAATTATGCGAGTAAATAGTATTTAATGAATTTTGAAGCAAATAAAATTGAGTAATAAAAGTAACATGACTATATTACTTGAAAAAAATTCCTCCAATTTGATCGTGCTATAATTACTAGTGTATATCATTAATATATTAAAATGAGTAAAATTAAAATAATAATTAATAAATTAATATATTAAAATTGAGTAATAAAAGTAACATGACTATATTACTTGAAAAAAATTCCTCCAATTTGATCGTGCTATAATTACTAGTGTATATCATTAATATATTAAAATGAGTAAAATTTATGCATTATTATCGTAGTTCTGAATGATATAATTATGTATGACATACTTAATACATTAATTTATTCATGAACTTAATGCTTTCATCAGAAATCCCAACTTTGTAAACAGGTTAATTAGGAAGAATGATTTAATTATAAAAGCTAATTAATTTATTATAAAAGAATTATATACAATAGCATATAATTATTTTAACTGTCAGCAATATTCTTATAAGTATTGATCTTATTATGCTTAGAAATAACTTTTTATTCCATATTGCAAAATACTTCCATTATATATCGTAATGACACATCTCACCTAACGAATACATTTTCTCAGAGATCTCTTAGTGTTCGTGATAAATTATGAATAAGATTTTATAGGATATCTTGGTTGTTAATGATTCATTATTAACAAAATGTTAAAGATCTTTTACCGTAAAAGATTCAGTGTGAACAGATTCTCATGTCTTTTATAATTCACAGTGAACAGATTCCCAGAAATACAAAACCTTAATTACCTATTTTGTAAGATTAAACATGCATTCACTTAATGTTTCGGATTTATGATTGTTTATGAACAGATATAAGATATTAATTGGATCATTCAGTGAGTGAATGCATGACTGCAATTGTGATTATTTCAGTTACCAGACAAAAGATCTTGTTTGAGTTATTGCACTGTTATTCGTGATTACGTGTGTGTGTGTGTGTGTGTGTGTGTGAAAATTAAAACATCAATTAAACTTTGGTTACGATTGAAACTGTACACAGAACAAATAAAAAACTGGTAATTACTGGAGAAATTAGAAAATATGTGAAATACCAGTATTAGAAAGATAGGAATTCTGGTGTTAGTATGTTCATGACTAATGTGACATACATGTCAATGGGTACATACATGACATTTGTAGGTAAATGCACACGATTTCCGTGTAGCTGATTTCATTTCTTTGTAATTTACGTTGTAATTTCTGCAAGTATCATGACATCTTGAAGCCAGCTGAGTTTAATTTCATAGTATAACTTAACCTCTGTACTGACATTACAATTTTCTTTCACTGGTATGTGATGAATGTTATTTTAGGGAGACGATCATATTCGTGTACTGTGTAAACCTTATTTGCGGGAAACGAGAGTTAAGCCCGGATATGAAGACCAATCTGCAATCAATAGTTGAAAAATTGAAGAGAGCTCATTTTAACTGTGGTAAGTTATTGCCCTTTATTTTTTAATATTTCTATTTGAATGCTATCTCTATCATTTTCTCTCATCTACACGCTAATATAGTGGTATAGAAACTGCACAATAATCAATCTAATTATCGTCATTATCATTTATATTTGGTAATTATCAAAAGTAAGAACACTTGGCAATAATGTAGTAATAGTTGTAGTTATCATTAATATTTTTATGGTGAAACAAATCAAAATTACATCGAATAATTAATTAATTTATGAATTTTCTAATTATTATTTTATGATTGATTTATATTTTATTGATATTCATGGATCAGTATTTGTTATTAATTTTGGAATGCCCATCTACTTCTGTAGAATGATAATTGGAATGGGGGGGGTGGAGAGTGAGCACCACAAGAGTACTGTGACCGCAGTTAGCGATTACTGACGAGTGCTTTGTACGGAGTCGTCACGTTAACGTTCCCCCCCCACCCCAATTGTATTAAAACTCCAGGTTTGGTCAAGGAAGGGGTCCAGTCATCGTCAACAAATCATCAAACAGTCAAAATTTCACCAATCTCAGAGCAGCTCATCCTTCGGACTACCGGGAGAGCAGCCGTGAAGAACCAGTACATCAGAGCGTCAGCTAGTGCCACACTAAGGCTTTATTAGAGCTAGTTGTCAAACCAGACTTACTGCTTATTCCCAAGTCCATCTGGGGACAGGAAAATCAGGGTGTCACACATTATGCTGCCACGCCCAAGCACTCAGTGTTAGAAAGAGAGGAAGGGGAAGATTTTACCGTCTAAAAACTACACAACGATCTATAGGAATACAAAGAAAATTAGGAAAAAACATTATCTCAAATCAGAAGACTTCTACCTCAACGAGATTTTCTCTAAACTAATGTGGATACTCTTCCACGACGTGTCAGGAAAGGGAGAGAAGCCACATATTGCAAAACACCATGATACTTTTGAAAGTCCCATCTACCTGTGGGACCATTTAAATGAATACTTCTCAATATCTGGAATACAACAACCATCAACAGACAGCGAAGTTCAAACTAACATCCACTGGAAAATACCACCCAGAACCAAAGACAACTCAACGCAGACCTCTACATAGGTCAACAAATATAAACAGGCTTTCTAACAATCCATGAATAACATTACAGAGGGGTAAAGATCCAATCTAAAATTATCAACATGAGGAAAAGGAAGATCAAGCAATGCCCGCAAACAACGAAATCGACAACAAAAAGAAAAATTTCCAATCCGTATATACACATACAACAACTACAACAACTACAAACAAACCGTAGACAGCACAAAGAACGAAATTGCAAGAATTGACACCGGGGACAGCCTCTACGACAGAGATAACACCATGTCCACCAGTGAGGAGGACATTGTGTTGAACATCCCGGGTACATATACACGCTAAAGTACAGACTTGGAGTGATGCTAGACTGGGCACTTCATGACACCTCCTCCCAAACTCCCACCCACTCAACATCAGGAACGGCAGCAACAACACCCACCACAACTTTAGCCCAAGGATTACCGAAATAAAGTCCGCCATTGCCGACCAGACACGCTTTGCAACGGATGAGCGAACAACAGCACTACACAGGGATTCTTCACCAAAATTCACAACTTATATCAGACACCCACAACCCAACGTTCAACAGGAAGAAAATACAACTTCAATGACACAGACACAAGAAAGAGATGACACATAACTCAACAGGAACAAAATTTAACGTTAACGACATAGACACAAGAAATAGCGGACACATAACTCAATAGGAACAAAATACAAATTCAACGCCAGAGACATAGGAAATAGCGGACACATAACTCAAAAGGAACAAAATACAACTTCAACGCCACAGACACAAGAAATAGCGGACACATAACTCTACAGGAACAAAATACAACTTCAACGCCAAAGACACAAGAAATAGCGGACACATAACTCAACAGGAAAACAATACAAATTCAACGACACAGACACAAGAAATAGCGGACACATAACAGGAACACAACTCAATGACATTTAATATTTTTTTTAATTTCAACAACAGAGGGAAACAACAAGCAAACACTAAGAAAACAAGAAACCAACCTCCAACAGTAAAATCACCGCCATCGCTCTCCGAATAATGGTGAGTGGAGCATGTCCCACTGGAGCACTACAGATCAGAGAACGTCTTATGATGAAATGATCATCAAAGTTCCAGTGGCGACGAAAAAAATTATTTCTTAACCACCACCACCTCAATAAATGGATTTGTCTATAGAGTCAACCGGTATGGCCAATAAATTAAGTCACGGTAAGAATAAAATTCTCTCTGGTGTCAATAGAAAATTTCTCTAGGAGTGAATTTTGTTAGAGTAGGTTTTCTGTGATCATCGGATCAACTAGAAATGAATTACATTGCTGGATTTCTGTGTACGGCCGAATTCACTGGAAGTGAATGTTGTTATAATTTGTTACGGTGTGCTGTAGAAAACATTATAATTGAATGTTGTTATAATTGGTAACTGTTTGCTGAAGATATCACTGGAAGTGAATGTTGTTATAAGTGGTTACCGTGTGCTGTAGTACATTGTGTATACTTAGTTTCATCATAAATTAAAAATAAAATTCAAGGTTATTTAAATTAATACTTGATCCAATGAAAGGAAGTATTTAAACTGAAATGATTAACATAAGACTGAAATCTTTTTTGTCAGATATTGGTTCGTGCGAAGTGAATTGCTACATTGCATATTTAAAGAGACCAAACAGAATTATGAGTAATGAGGAATTGTGCAGGTAATTATTAATTAATGAATTGTAAAGCAAATAAAAATTTTATTTGAGTAATATGACCATATTTCTTGAACAAATTCTTCCTGCAATTTTATCGTGCTGTTGATATTAGTGTACCATCATTAATATATTAATTCAAGTAATATTTTTGTATTATACTCCCACTTTTTAATGATATTATTGTGTACGACATGCTTAACACATTAATTTATTCATGAACTTAATGCTTTCATCAGAAATCCCAACTTTGTAGCCATGATAACTTAGTAGAATGAGGACTGTTTTATTTGTGAAACTAATTAATTCGTTATTAAAGAATTATATACAATAACATATAATTATTTTCACTATCAGTAATATACATATAAGTATTGCTCTTAGTTATGATTAGAAATAACTTTTTATTCCGTATTGCAAAATACTTCAGTTAGATATCGTAATGACACATTTGACATAAATACATTTTCTCACAGATCTCTTGTGTTGGTGATAAATGGTGATGAAGTTTTTATGGGATCTCGGGGTTGTTAATGATTAATTATTAACAAAATTTCAAACATCTTTTATTGTACAAGATAATGTGAACAGATTCTCATGTCTTATAATTCACAGTGAACAGATTCTCAGAGATACAAAACCGTAATTCACTATCTTGTAAGATTAAACATGCATACACTTAATGTCAGATGTATGATTGTTTAGGAACAGATGTAAAATTTTAAGTGGATCATTACGTGAGTGAATGCATGACAGCAATTGTGATTATTTCAGTTGCCAGACAAGAGATCTTGTATGAGTTATTGCACTGTGTTATTCGTGATTACGTGGGTATGTGTGAAAATGAAAATATCAATTAAACTTTGTTTACGATTGAAACTGTACACATAACAAATTTTAAAAAACTGGTAATTACTGGAGAAATGAGAAAATATGTGAAATGCCTGTTTTAGGAAGATAGAAATTCTAGTGTTAGTATGTTCATGAGAATGGTTACATACACATCAATTGTAGGTAAATGCACACGATGTCCTTGTAGCTGATATCTTATCTTGTAATTTCTCGAAATAGCAGGACATCTTGAAGCCAGCTGAGTTTAAGTTTATGGTATTACTTAACCTCTAAACTGACACTGCAATTTTCTTTCACTGGTATGTGATGTATGTTATTATTTCATGGTATTACTTAACCTCTATACTGACACTGCAATTTTCTTTCGCTGGTATGTGATGTATGTTATTTTAGGGAGACGCAAGGATTCGTGTACTGTGTAAACATTCTTTGCGAGAAGCCAGAGTTAAGCCCAGATATGAAGCACAATCTGCAATTAATTCTTAAAGAATTGACTAGATCTAATCGTAATTGTAGTAAGTTACTTCCCTTTATTTTGTATTATTTCTCTCTCTATCATATTGTCATTTTCACTCATCTGCACACTGATATAGTGGTATAGCCACAAAACAATAATCAATCCAATTATCGTCATTATCGTCACTTATCATTATAATCATCTACAGTATCATCACTTAACACTTATTAATAATGCAGTAATACTTGTAGTTATGATGTTATGATTAATATTGTTATGTGTAACAAAGCAAACTTACAACTATTAATTAATGTGATTTTTTTCTAATTATTAGTTTGATTGATTTCTATTTAATTTATATTCATTGATAAGACTTTGCTATTATTTTTGGAATGCCCATCTATTTCTGTAAAATGATAAAGGAATGGGGCGGGGGTATAGAGTGAGCACCACAAAAGTACTGTGGCCGCACGTCAAAGTTTTCCCCCCACCCCCATTTTATTAAAAACTCCAGGTTTAGTCATTGAAGGCGTCCAGTCACCGTCAACAAATCCTCAGTTAACGGCTCACCAAGGCTCAGAGCAGCTCATCCATCGGACTACCGGGACAGCAGCCGTGAAGAACCACTACAACAGAGTGTCAGCTAGTGCCACACTAAGGCTTTATTAGAGCTAGTTGTCAAACTAGCCTTATTGCTTATTTCTAAGCCCATCTGAGGGCAGGAAAATCATGGTGGCGTACATCATATGGCTATGATAAAGCCTTTATCAGTGTTAGAGAGAGACGAAGTGGAAGTTTTAACATCTAAAAACTACACAACGATCTAAGGGATACAAGGTAAATTAGGATAAAACATTATCTACTTTTGATTTACAGATCAAATCATAAGACTTCTAACTCAACGAGATTTTCTCTATTATGGATACTCTTCCATGACGTGTCAGGAAAGGGAGAGAAGACACACATTACAAAACACCATAATGCTCTTGACTGTGCCATCTACCAGTGGGAGTATTTAAATGAACACTTATCACCATTAGACTACCACTACCACAACCATCGACAGACAGTGAAACTCAAACTAACATCCAGTGGAAAATTCCACCCAAAACCAAAAGACAACTGAACACAGACTTCTACACAGGTCAACAAATATAAACAGTCTTTCTAACAATCCCTGAATAACATTACAGAGGGGGGGGGAAGAGGCAATCTAAAATTATCAACATAGAGGAAAAGAAAGTTCAAACAACGCCCGCAAAAAGCGAAATCGACAACAACTAAAAATTTCAAATCCGCTAACACACATACAACAATACAACAACTACAGCAACAACAAAAATTCATACAAACCCTAAACTGCAACAAGCACGAAATTGCAAGAACTGAAATCGAGGCTGCCCATATTGAATTTACAAGACCGCTCGAGGCTCCCCCTCTCTCACCATTACGAGACGCCAACCAAGCAACAACACCAACCACCAACAGACAACCAAACAGAACAAAGCCCCAAACACAAAAGACGGCGCCTACCACATCACATCCGACAACATCAGAGTCAGTAACAGCAACCAAAACAACAAAGACAAACCATCAACGCCAACGAGACAACTCTCAACATGGAAAGCAAGTGAGCCGCAGTTTATGCAGTGTGGATACTTTAAACACCCGATTGCACTCAATATTCAGCTGCTGCTCAACCACCTTTATTGGCCGCCATCACCCCGCTCTCATGCATCCCAACGTACACCAGGGACTGCCACGAGGACAGAGCCAACAACAATAACACCAGTGAGGAGGCCATTTTGTTGAACACCACAACGCTCAACAGGAACAAAAGACAACTTCAACGCCACAGACACAAGAAATAGCGGACACATAACTCAACAGGAAAACAATAAAAATTCAACGCCACACACACAAGAAATAGCGGACACACACCGACAAGAACACAACTCAATGACATTTAATATTTTTTTTTAATTTCAACAACTGAGGGAAACAACAAGCAAACACTAAGAAAACAAACAACCAACCTCCAACAGTAAAATCAACCGCCATCTCTCCCCAAATACTCGTGAGTGGAGCATGTCCCACTGGAGCACTACAGATCAGAGAACGTCTTATGATGAAATGATCATCGAAAGTTCCAGTGGCGACGAAAATAATTATTTCGTAATCACCACCACCTCAATGAAGGGATTCGTCTCTAGTGTCAACCGGTATGGCCAATAAATTAAGCCACTGTAAGAATACAGTTCTCTCTAGTGTCAATAGGAAATTTCTCTAGGAGTGAATTTTGTTAAGAGTAGGATTTCTGTGAGCATCGGATCAACTAGAAGTGAATTACATTGCTGGATTTCTCTGTACGGCCGAATTCAGTGGAAGTGAATGTTGTTATAATTTGTTACGATGGGCTGTAGAAAACATTATAAGTGAATGTTGTTATAATTGGTAACTGTTTGATGTAGAAGTCACTGGAAGTGAATGTTGTCATAATTGATTACCGTGTGCTGTAGAAATCATTGTAAATGAATGTTGTTATAATTGGTTACCGTGTGGCTGTAGAAAACATTGTAAGTGAATGTTGTTATAATTGGTTGCCGTGTGGCTGTAGAAAACATTGTAAGTGAATGTTGTTATAATTGGTTACCGTGTGCTGTAGTAAGGCTAAGAAATGTTTTAAGAATTTGGCATACAGATTTATTGTACATACTTAGTTTCATCATAAATTAAAAATAAATTCCCGGTTATCTCAACTAATTCTTGATTCCATGAAAGGAAGTATTTAAACTGAAATGATTAACATAAGACTGAAATCTTTTTTCCAGATATTGATTCATGCGAAGAGAATTGCTATTATGCATATATAATGAGACCAAGGAGAATTATGAGTAATGAGGAATTGTGCAGGTAATTATTAATTAATGAATTGTGAAGCAAATAAAATTTGATTTGAGTAATATAACCATATTTCTTGAACAAATTCTTCCTGCAATTTTATCGTGCTATTGATATTAGTGTACCATCATTAATATATTAAGTCGAGTAAAATTTCTGTATTATATTCCCACTTCTTAATGATATTGTGTATGACATAATTAAAATATTAATATATTAATGAACTTAATGCTTTCATCAGTAATCCCAACTTTGTAATCACTATAACTAGGAAGAATGAGGATTGTTTTAATTATGAAACTAATTAATTCATTATAAAAGAATTATATACAGTAGCTCATAATTATTTTCACTATCGGCAATATACCTATAAGTATTGCTCTTAGTTATGCTCAGAAATGACTTTTTATTTCCTATTGCAAAATACTTCAGATATATATCGTAATGACACATCTGACCTAACGAATACATTTTCTCACAGATCTCTTTTGTTGGTGATAAATGGTGATGAAGATTTTATGGGATCTTGTGGATGATAATGATTCATTAATAACAAAATTTCAAACATTTTTTATTGTACAAGATAATGTGAACAGATTCTTATGTCTCTTATAATTCACAGTGAACAGATTCTCACAGATACAAAACCTAAATTCCCTATCTTGTAAGATTAAACATGCATACACTTAATGTTTCAGATATAAGATTGTTTATGAACAGGTCTAAGATTTTAATTGGATCATTAAGTGAGTGAATGCATGACGGCAATTGTAATTCTATCAGTTAGCAGACATGAGTTCTTGTATGAGTGAATGCACTGTTATTGGTGATTACGTGGTATGTGTGAAAATTAAAATATCAGTTAAACTTTGGTTATGATTGAAACTGTACACATGACAAATCGGAAAACTGTTAATTACTGGAAAAAGAGAAAATATATATGAAATACCTATATTTACAAGATAGAAATTCTAGTGTTAGTATGTTCATGACTATGGGTATATAATGTCAATGGGTACACACATATCAATGATAGGTAAATGCACACGATTTCCGTGTAGCTGCTTTCATATCTTGTAATTTATGTTGTAATTTCTCCAAATATCATGATATCTTGAAGCCAGCTGAGTTTAATTTCATTGTATAACTCAAAGTCTGTACTGACATTACAATTTTCTTTCACTTGTATTTGATGAATATTATTTTAGGGCGTCGCAAAATGTCGTGAACTGTGTAAACATTAAATGCAAGACACCAGAGTTAAGTCCCGGTATGAACCAAAATCTGCAAGCTATTCTTGCAGAATTGGAGAGATCTAATTTTATTTGTGGTAAGTTATTGCCCTTTATTTTGTATTATTTCTCTTTGAATGCCCTCTGTATCATAGGGTCATTTTAACTCATCTGCAAGCTAATATAGTGGTATAGTCAGAGAACAATAATTAATCAATGTAATTATCGTCATTATTATCATTTGTCATTTTTAAACATCAACAGTACGAAAAACACTAACACTTGGTAATAATGTAGTAATTCTTGTAGTTATCTTTATTAATTTTATGAGTAACAAAGTTACATTACAACCATTAATTATAGTACTTAATTGTCTTTTTTTCTAATTATTATTTTATGATTGATTCATATTTTATTGACATTTATGTTTCAGTATTTGTTATTGTTTTTGGAATGCCCATCTATTTCTGTAAAATAATATAGGAATGGGGCGGGGGTGGGGGTGTGAGCACCACACGAGTACTTTGGCGACAGTTGGCGATTAGTGACGTGTGCTTTGCCCAGACTCGTCACGTTAGCGTTCCCCCCCCCCCTTCCACACACGCACACCTCCATTGTATTAAAACACCAGGTTTGGTCAAGGAAGGCGTCCAGTCATCGTCAACAAATCATCAAACAGTCAACGGCTCATAAAGACTCAAAACAGCTCATCCTTCGGACAACCGGGAGAGCAGCCGTAAGGAACCACTACATCAGAGCGTCAGCTAGTACCACGCTCAGGTTTTATTAGAGCTAGTTGTCAAACCAGACTTACTGCTTATTCCCGAGACTTTTTCAGGGCACGAAAATCAGAGTGGCGCACATCATAGGTCCACGCCCAAGACTTTATCACGGTTAGAAAGAGAAAATGTGAAGATTTTACCATCTAAACACTACACAACGATCTATAGGGATACAAGGAAAATTAGAATAAAACATTATTTCATTATGATTTCCAGATCAAATCACTAGACTTTTACCTCAACGAGATTTTCTCTATTGTGATTAATTCCATGACTTGTCAGGAAAGGGAGAGGAGACACACATTACAAAACGCCATGATGCTCTTGACTGTGCCATCTGCCAGTGGGAGTATTTAAATCAACACTTCTCACCACTAGACTACCACTACCACAACCATCGACAGAAAATGAAGCTGAAACTAACATCCAGTATAAAATACCACCAAAAACAAAAGACAACCCAATACAGACTCCTATACAGGTGAACAATTACAAATTAGTTAGTCAGCTTTTCAAGAAGGTAAATTTTACCATTTATTAATCTTTATGCAGTAAAGATAAATTATCCTTTCACAGTCCTACTAATCATATAGAAGAGCAAAATACATTTAATATAGCCACTCATTATCTGGCCACACATCAGTAGAAAATAGCAAGAATACAATTTCAACACGATATATATGTAAATTCACACAATCAACATTCTAAATAAATTACAGATTAAATATCTTAAGAAATCGGTGTGTTATTACCTTGCCTAGTACCACGGTAAATTATCTTAGCACAAAGGGTTTCTTTGGGCTGATTCACGGATATGCGATGCCTCTCGCGAAGTGTCTTAGGAGCTGTTTCGTCGTTAATGCCTCTCAGACCCCGGGTCAGAGTATTTAAAGGCGTATAAGAATTTATGGCAGGAAATCTATTGGTCAAGCATCACACTTAGATATGACCTATATCTGCTATTGTTCAACGTATTATGTAATTCTCATGGCTTCTCTTTGACTGAGTATCTCTCACGCACTAGAGCATGACGATTACGTCACTGCTTACGAGGTTAGTACCTAAAATATCGTTTATGAAGTTTTTAAAACGTTTAGCCTAACAATACAACTTACTTGTGGGTTAGGAGGTCAAGTATAATTTGCCTTGACTCCATTACAACCAGAGACCCCAGCAAGAGCAACAACAACAGCAACCACAACAGACAACCAAACAGAACAAGGCTCCAAACAAAAGGTCGGTGCCTACCAAAACATATCTGACAACAACAGCGACAACATCAGAGTCAACAACAGCAGTCACAACAACAAAGACAAACCAACAACGCCAACGAAACTATAGTCAAAAACAACAACGACAGCAAATTTGGTCGAGTGAGGCGCAGTTCATGTAGTGTGGATACTTTAATCACCCATTACAGACATACACCGGGAAACAGCCACGGCGACAGCGCCAACACCACCACAACCAATGACGAAGACAGGGGGATGAACATCCCGGGCGTACGTACACGCTATGTACAGACTTGGTGTGGCACTAGCCTGGGCTTTATAAGACATCCCCTCCCAACCTCTCTCCCACTCAACATCGGGAACGACAGCAACAACACCTACCACAATTATAGCCCTCGGATTACCGGACTAGTCCGCCATTGCCGACCAGATACGCTTTGCAACGGATGAGCGAACAACAGCACTCCACATATATTCGTCGCCAATATTCACAACTTACATCAGACACCCACAACACAACGCTGAACAGGACAAATATACAACATCAACGCCACAGACACAATAAATAGCGGACACATATCTCAAAAGGAACACAGCTCAACGACATTTATTTTTATTTAATTTCAACAACTGACGACAAACTCAAGCAAGCACACGAAAAAAACACAAAACAACCTCCAGCATCATCACCACCGCCAGCGCCCCCCAAATACTCGTGAGTGGAGCATGTCCCACTACAGATCAGAGAACGTCTTATGATGAAATGATCCACGAAAGCTCCAATGGCGTCGTAAAACTGTTATCGTAACCACCCCCACCTCAATGAAGGCGTTAGTGTTTAGAGTCAATCGGTAAGGCCAACAAAAATCAGCGACGGTAATTGGTTACTGTGGATTGTAGAAATCACTTGGAGTGAATGTTGTTATAATTAATAACTGTGTTTTGTAAGAATCACTAAAGTGAATGTTATAATTGTTTATCGTGTGTTGTAGAAATCACTAGGAGTTGATGCTGTTATAATTGTTTATTGGGAGTGGATGTTGTTATAATTGTTTATTGGGAGTGGATGTTGTTATAATTGTTTATCGGTCGTGGATGCTGTTATAATTGTTTATAGGTAGTGGATGCTGTTATAATTGTTTATCGGTAGTGGATGCTGTTATAATTGTTTATCGGTAGTGGATGTTGTTATAATTGTTTATCGGTAGTGGATGCTGTTATAATTGTTTATCGGTAGTGGATGCTGTTATAATTGTTTATCTTGTGCTGTACAAATCACTGGGAGTGAATGTTGTTATAATTAGTAACTGTGTTTCTTAAGAATCACTGGAAGTGAATTTTGTTATAATTGTTTACCGTGTGCTGTAGAAATCACTGGAACTAGATATCAAAGTCAGATTACTGTGTGCCTCGATAATTCAAGGAGTGAATATTTGGCATTGTTGTTCTCTACACGGCCGTTTTTTTTTTAATTTTTTTGCTCATGGAAGCCGTTAATATAAAATATTGATTTTGTATTCTTTTGTTCAGTAAACGTGCATCGTGTCATGAAGTTCACTTCACTTGTCCGTTACGTCACTAGCATAGTCACAGGTTTATAATCTTTCAGGGATTAATGAGACGAAGATGGAAGCCCAAGCCACTGACTTTAATTTGCATTGGTACTGAAGATCCACTCCCACTTAGACATGGCTGGCCTGTAAGTTGTGGATTTGGGGTGTTATTATTAAATATGATAATTAATTTTACATCGGGAAATTCCGTTTACACCGGGCGCGGGGCTTGCATTTAACATCGTCCTATTCTTACATAAATATTATTTTTGCTGTTATCATCATCGTCGTCGCCATCATTTTATAATAATCATAACAATCAGAGGCAGTATTACATCTCTACTACTTAAGCTGCTAATATACTACTTTTACTAATTATATTTTATAAAGACTTCTATACTATATCAAAGTTAATAATAATAATAATAATAATAAATTAGTAATTATTATAACAATATCAGCAATAGAAAAATACGTTTTTGGAAAACAAATTCTTTCTTCTTATGTTTTTCTCGATATATCAGTTAACGTTAAAACAAACGTTGATAAAATGCTCTAATAAAAGTACCATCTTTGAAGGAGTGTTAAAATGTACTCACTGACACACAGAAAAATTGTAATTATATTCATATCATTAATTAGAACATTCATTAGAACAGAGGTCGGCAAACTTTTCGGACTACTAGGCCATTTCAGGCGGTCAAGAAGGCACACTAGGCCAGAAGAAAGAAGATGTCCAAGGAAAGGTTGTTTTATTAAAAAATACAGTACGCTCAATGGGATAATTGATGTTGCGTGTTCTTACAGACAGATACAATAACAGGTACTAATGATGAGGAGTTTAGCTTCGGGTTAAGTCCATTAAGGTGAGAGCTGATATCAGTGAGGAAGCCGAACCGACAGAGCAACCTCGTAGGAGAACTTTTGAAAGCCCTTGAGGCCCCTCTCACTGACAGAGAACTTTTGAAAAACTTGAGGCCCCTCTCACTGACAGAGAACTTTTAAAAGCCCTTGAGGCCCCTCTCACTGACGAGGTAAACGATCTCGTGCCAGAGGGTGAAGACGGGCTTCAAGACATTGCCACGACTGAGCCAGCGAACATCAGTGTGGTAAAGCAGATCGCCGTAATCAGACAGCGAACATCAGTGTGGTAAAGCAGATCGCCATAATCAGCATTTGCAGTTTCGCACATGTGCTTGAAGATGTGGTGTTTGAGAGGGCGAACAAGCACTGTGTTCACTAACTTCACCACAACAGACGTAATGTCCTTCATGCAAACTGCTTTGGCACACAATGACTCCTGGTGGATGATGCAGTGCATGTTGATTGTAAATTTGCTATATCTTGCTTGTATGTGGAAAGTACGTGGATTGAATAAAATTGACTAATTTATTCACCTATGTCGACTTTTGTCCAGCAGATTTACAAGACAGAATGTGTGTTTTGGTTTACAGTGGTTTTTTTATCTTGGCTTGTGTGCCACACACACACACACACACACACACACACACACACACAACACACATATATTTGGTATCGTAATAAAGATAATTAAATGCTGCATTCAGTGATATGAAGTTCGGTTTGTTGATTCTGTACACATTTTAAAAATGAATTTTAAACAAATATGGCAAATTACATGCAATTTTTTTCATTAAAAAAATGGTCAAAATTACTTAAACTTAAGATATAATAGACAATTAAGTTATTTCGGATATTAGCTTATTAAAAAGTAGAAAATAATATAGAAAAAGTTGAATGTAAAATGTTAGAATTTTAATAGTAATGTACACAAGATAGAACTCTTTTATTTCTCTTTATTGATTTGTGCAGATATTAAATTTTAGAAGAAATTTTCCTGTCACGATATAATTGCCATTGAGTGTCCAAGAAACCATTTCACAAGGAACCGTCAGACATATGAAGCACTATTCCGTCTGGTTTCTGGCAACAAGGTCAAAGTGTAATAAACACATGAAGCATACTCAAAGCTTTGACTATTGTTTTAAAAATAGTACCTTAACTCTGAGTGCTTTAGAGTCTCTTTATTATCGTGTCAAACATAAATTTATGTTCTTATTTCATCATTACCTCTTTCTCTTCGTTCCTTTCTTTCTTCCTCTCTCGGGCAGACGATCGCCCATTATTATATGACAATTGTAAAGTCGAGCTATCATTTCTATTGTACGCATTAATATCTATCTATCTATCTATCTATCTATCTATCTATCTATCTATCTATCTATCTATCTATCTATCTATCTATCTTTCTTTCTTTCTATCTATCTAACGATCTATCTATATCTATCTTTCTGCATATCTCAATGTTTATCCCTCATCTATCAATCAATCTATCTATCTATCTATCTATCTATCTATGTATCTATATGTCTAACTATCCCTCTATCTGTCAATATGTCTGTCTCTGCATACCTATCTATACACTTGTCTAGTTATCTGTCTGTCTGTCTAGATATTATCTATCTACAAACCTATCAATGATCGCCTTGATAATAACCAAAACTATATTAGACTTGAACACTTTGGTGACAACCAAACTAAATTAGATTTGAACACTTTGGTGATAACCAAACTGTATTAGACTTGAACACTTTGGTGATAACAAAACTATATTAGACCTGATCACTTTAGTGATAAAATATATTGGACTGTTAACACTTTACCCCCATCCAGCAGGGCCGTATGAATACGGTGAGTGTCCACTTTCTATTAGTACCAAGTATTGAATTCCAAGTCTGACACCTTTGATTGACAATTAATTCAATTTGACCTACCTAGCTCAGAGCACAACTAAAATCTCAGAGCTACAGTCTTAATTTTATTTTAAAACTACAGTTACTATGGCGATTCAGGGCCACCTGGCAAGCTGTACACTAGTCCTAGCAAGAAAGGGTTGTACACATAAACCAACACAGTAATATAAATCTTAACTTTCAAATCACTCAAATTCTGTTTCAACAAATAATTTGACAATACAATATCAACTGCAAACTACAACCTGTTATAATGGTGATTCTTAAAAGTAAGTTACATTTCAAAACTCAGAGCCTGCCTTCTCACAGACACAATTAGCGTCTCAGTGGCCGTCCACGTTTTCTGTACACTGACATAGATTTATTGTTCTGGCCAAGCTGACCAGAGGGGCTGAACGGGAGCGTCCCTCGAAGTTAATTACACTTTTTCCAATTCCCGGAATGAAACCTATTTTCCTCACCTAGCGTCTCTACACTTAGGTTTCACATTGTTGACAAAATGGCCATTTTGGCCCCTTTCTTTGTTTAAACTAATTTAGCTGTTTTGTTAATTGTTTAGAGTATGAGGCCACTTAGAGAGAGAAAAAAATTATTATTATTTTCTCATGATCGTGACAGTCAGTATGCACTGTCTGTGTTTGTGTCAGTAAAGAGTGATTAAAGTTATATTCCATAACTGATCTTGCCTCTCATCTTAAATCAAAAGCAGGTGGAATGTTGAAATGAAATTAACCAATCAATCGTGTGCTGATCGGATTTAGTTATGCGCCATTTTCTTTTAAATAACCCCAACAGGTCAGCGAGTACAAATTGTCCTAACTTATAATGGGGGATAAATTCTAAACGTACGGCCATGGGTAAACTGCTAAATATAATTATGTTTTCAAATTTTATATCGAAAATAAATTTCAGCGCCGTACAAAAGTCAATACTGCTAAGTGCAAATGTCGAATTAATGTGAGAGATACCACGTGATCAGACGAAAAGAGAGATTGGTTGATTAATGTGTAGAGATACCACGTCAAGTGACAGAGAGATAGATTGAAAATACAGAGTAGGTATTGCTGGATATTGAGTACTATTAATATCCACATTTATCATTTTTGAAAGTGAATAAATATTGAAAATCCATTTAAATACATTAAGACATTGATATTATATTTACAGAATAAATATTGATTCATTGACAGTTTATTTACAGAATAACTATTTTCAGGCATTAATATTACGTTTACAAAATAAATACCTTCAGCTACTGATGTTATTCTTACAAAATAAACGCTTTCCTACCTTGATATTACGTTTACAAAATAAATACTTTCATATACATTTTATATTTACATAATAAATCATTTAGACAATAATATTATTGTTTAAAGAATAAATACATTCAGATGCATTTGACGTGTCGAGTGCATGAGATCAGATGGCATACATCACTTCTAGCCAAAATTATCCCAACGGTTCCATCCCCACCAAAAGACTACACCAACAAAATTAGCAAATTCTAGTTAGAAAAAAAAAAGAATATTAACAGAGTCATAAAGTATGTTAATTTCACTGGGATTGAATTTCAATGTTGGATTACTGTATGTCTGGAGTATTCGCAAGGAGTGAATTTCTGAAGAAATCGGATTTCTGTACGCAGATGTTAATTCACTTGCTGTGATTTATTATTATTGTGAATTCTGTACGCGAATATTATTTCTCTCGGAGTGAATTTTTCTTTTGTATTGTTTGAATTCCATACCCGGCCATTAATTCCTTAAGCACATTCCCGCCCTCAAAATGGATCTGGTCAAGGTCGCTGAACTTCTTTGTAACCAGTCCATTGAAAAGACATATTATACAACATAAATATTCTTTTAAAAAAGAGAAAAAGGAGAAAAGGGATGAAAAGGATAACAAGGATAACAAGGATAAAAAGGATAAAAAGGATTAAACAGAATTTTTAAAAAGGATAAAATTAAAATAGTAACTTATTAAAAATTCAAATTTCTTATTTTTTATAAAGCATTTTCTCAGATCTAAATCACTCAGGGATTTATTGTGTATTAAAAGAGGTTCTTTATTTTAAAGAAAAAGCACACTATATCAGTAAAATACTACTGCAATGTACTGAAGAAAATTATTTATTAGGTAAATAAAGCATATCCTCTCTAAGCGCGATAATTTTTTTTTTAAATATGAGCTCTCACAACTTATTACAATTTTCCCATTGCATCGAAAATCTGAAAAACGACGATATTGCCACGTCATTTTCTGCTGCATGATTAGATCTTGCAAAGTTGTATTCCCAAAATAGCAAAAATCTTAATAGTATGAAAGAAATTTTTTCTAAGCTTTCAAGTCAATTGCTAACAGAAACAAACACACAAAACACACAAATTAATTAAAAAATGCTTTAAAATTATACTAAAATAATCATGTTGAGTTCGACTTACTAAGCAATAGGGTTCTATTTTTCTATTAACTGCTGCCATTTCTTTTATTTATAAAGGGCTTTAAGAGCATTTACCAACCGTGTTATTACAAGAATGCAATTATAATAACTTTAGAGCATTAACCAATCATCTTATTACTAGAAAAATAATTAAAATATTAAAATGCTGTCGGCAATTCCCAAACATGTTAATAGTAGAATATATTAATGAATATTATTAGATAAATTACCAAACATGCTATTATTAGAATACAAGTATTAATAATATATGAGCTGTTAACAATCATAATATTACTAGAATACAATTATTAATAGTATTAGAGCATTTATCAAATTACTAATAACATTAGAGCCCTTACCAAGCATTTTATTACCAGAATACAATTATGAATATTATTTGAGGAGTTATCAAGCACGTTATTAATACACTACAAATATTAATAATATCAAGGGAGTTATCAAACATGTTATTACTTCTATAATAATAATATTAGAGCAATAAACTCCAATGTGCTGATATTTTTTTTGTCGAGATTTTTCCATGAGACAGATTAGAGTTCCCTATCGTCTGAATTATGTCCCTTGCGAACAATCACGTCATAAACGACGTCAATTAGACGAAAGACAGGCGAATATTGATAGCAACTGAGAACTACAAAGTTTGGCGAGTAACTGAATATATTAGAAGTCAACTGCAGGCCGCCTTGGAAAAAGGTAAAATATGTTCTAGTTAAAATAGAATGAAACTATTCTATAGCTCCAAAACAATCATACCAAACAATCATATCAATAATTTTGCAGGGACAAAATACTATTTACTAGCATGATATATTTCTAGGAATAATGAAATAAAAAATAAAATAAATTATTAATGGGAAAAAGAAAACTTGTATTATCATAAGTTACTTCATTCAAACATTACGAGTTGTATGTATATTTACGTTTATCGTTTGAAAAGACTTTACAGTCAAACTGGTTCTGGACAAGGTCATTGTTCAGTCCATGTAACCAGTCCATTTACAACACATTATATGACATAGTCATTCTTTTGTGAAATGATAAAATTAAAACAGTAATTTACAACAAAATCGTACTTCTTATTTTATATTGCATTATCTGCAAACTAAATCATTCAAGAGTTGATTGCATATTGAAAGATGTTCTTTATTTTAGAGTCCAGTAATGCACAATAATTTAGATCAGCGGTATAAACACTGAAGAAAATTATTTACTAAAAATTTAATAAAGCATCCCAGTAAATACCACGTGTCGCTAAAGCATAATATTCAACACGAAAGGAGTTTTTCTACAAAAGAGAGATTAGAGTTCCTATTTTTATCCATTTCGATTGTCTCCCTTGCAAAGAATCACGTCACAAACTACGATTTCAACGACGGGTAAGCAAAACTATTGAAAACAGATGTTCCATAAGCGTTAGCGATTACATGTTAGAAGTCATCTATTGCAGGCCGATTTGGAAAAAGGTAAAACGTGTTCATGTTAAAATAGTTTCCTTGTACTGGAAATCCTAATAAAACTTAAATTTCTTATTTAACATCCGACAAACATTAATATTAGGGAGACAACATCGTGTTTATGACTTTATGTCAGAATTAAATTGAAGAGACTTATGTCAGAATTATATATCTCTTTATCTATTTATCTATCTCTCTATCTATTTATCTATCTTTCTACCTATCCAGCTATCCATCTATCTGCACATGCATGCATGAACAGATTGATCACCATTAAAAATTATTATTGATAGTAAAATTACAATGAGTAACAAGTTTTATTTAGTGGCACTATCATTTGAGGAAGAGGTAAATTGTTTTTTTGGTTTTTTTTTGATAAAAAAGCCAGCTAACGAAAACATGTATTAAATTCATGTATCACTGTAATAACTACTTTCCTTTAGTAAACCAAATTCATTTATTTAAAAAAAATATTTCGTTACGTAACATATTTATTAATATTACTATTTTTATTCAAGATAAAAAACAAATTAACATTAAAATCATTTCCCAATTTTATCGTGGCAACTTTTATATAGTGATCAAACAATAATGTTAGATGTCAGTACAGAATTGTAGACTTATATCAAAATAATTCAGATTTCAGAAAGTCTCTCTATATATATATACAGAGAGACAGATAGACAGATAGATAGATAGATAGATAGATAGATAGATAGATAGATAGATAGATAGATAGATAGACAGACAGATAGATAGATAGATAGATAGATAGATAGATAGATAGATAGATAGATAGATAGATAGATAGATAGATAGATAGATAGATAGATAGATAGATAGATAGATAGATAGATAGATAGATAGACAGATAGATAGAAGGACTGTCGGACAGATGGAGAGAGAGAGTAAACATTACAGATAGATAGTGATAGAAGTTGTTTGGGATTTTTTCCCCTTACAGCCTCATAACTGTATAATATTATCTTAAGTATGTATATGTAGAAATGAACATGTATATAAATCTCTCTATATCAGACACATGCATTCACATACAGTCTCTGCAATTATAATATTTATATTTTGTGTCTGTGTAAATAAATCTGATTCACTGTGAATTATCAATGAAAAAAGTTAAATTGTGTGTACTTTAAAATAGTTGATTTAATCTGTAAGTAAGCACAACGAAAATAGGAATAAAGATAATTTGAAATTTAATTATATATGTATGTCTGTGTGGGGGTGTGCGTACTTGCGTGTGTACGTGCAAATATTCTAATTGCAGACACAAAACTTTTGCCATGAGGAAATTACTCTCATTGATTATAATCACAAGTACCGCCCTTGGAAAGTCGCAGACATTTGGTACAAAAACTGTTCGTGTTGTGTTTCGGGTTTTCTTTGACTGTCTTTACAATTTCAATGTTTAAAGTGTTTTTTTCCATTTACAATTTAAAAATATTTGATACTGTATTAAGCCTGTCTGTCTGTCTATCTATCTATCTATCTATCTATCTATCTATCTATCTATCTATCTATCTATCTATCTATCTATCTATCTATCTATCTATCTATCTATCTATCTAATTATTTTGTAATTTCTGCAAACATCATGACATCTTGGAACCAGTTGAGTTTAATTCCATGGTCTATCTTAAACTCGCACTGACATTGACATTTTCTTTCACTGGTATGTGATGAAAATTATTTTAGGGCGATGCAAAATTTCGGGTGCTGTGTATACTATAAATGCAAGCAACTGGACTCAAGTCCCATATAGATCATAATGTACTATTAATTCTTGAATAATTGAAGAGTTCTAACTTTAAATGGGTAAGTTATTGCCCTTTATTTTGTATTACTTTGAATCTCTCTATTTCTCTAGATTCACCGGTAATGCCCACAAAAATAAACAACGGTAAGAATACAGTTCTCCATGGTGTCTAAAGGAACTTTAACTAGGAATGAATTTTGTGTGCATCGGATTCACTAGATGTGAATTACACAGGTGGATTTCTTTGTACGGCCGAATTCACTGGAAGTGAATGTTGTTATAATCGGTTACCGTGTGCCGTAGAAGTCTGTCGCCGCTATACCCCGGGTTGACTTTGTAATAATGAATTATATCAGATATGTGAAATTAGTTATGATACAACTACAAGTGCCGATGCAGAGTATGGGTCACTGGTTATATATGTATTTCTGCAACTGTTACGCCGATATACTGGTACGTCGCCACGTTGACTCTTCCCCCACTCATATCTGAGAATTAATGTTTTATGAATAAAGATATATATAACGATTATAAATAGACGAACAGAGGACAAGACGCAATCATTAGATTATCACTTCGGACTACGAAAACAAAAAATTACTCACTAACAAATACGCGTTTAAAATAATAACAAAAATTTAATAAAAGAAAAATTAACAAGATTTAGAAAAACAAGTTCATCACAAGCCAGTTCGCTACCCTGTAGTCACTTTCACAATCAGAACTTAGCTCATGGCTGGAATGACGTCAGAGTCTGGTATAATTGGATATGACGACCGCGATTATAGATCAGAACGTCCCAATCAAGTCAGGGACACATTAATTAACAGAGACGGTAGCCACTAAGGCAGTCAAAAATAGGCAGCTACAAACAATCAGCCATAAAGCTCAGCAGACAAACAAAAATCCTGAAACATAAACAATTGCAAGGCCTAAATGTCCAGTCAATTGCACTATTAATAAATACTAAGTTAGGCATAAGCCTCTGAAAGAAAGAAATATTAACATGTTCATAAAATAAACATAGCATATAACATGCTAATAAAACCTAACCATTCATACAATACAAAGACGTTTTTCCTTATGCAGTCATATACAACCCATGGTCGGGAGGGAATCTTCTCTAGTTGCCACCCAAAGACAAATTTCGGGAAGGAGTAAAGATAAAAATTCGCTGGAAGTTAATGTTGTTATAATTGGTTACCATGTGCTGTAGAAGACACTGGAAGTTAATGTTGTTATAATTGGTTACCTTGTTGTAGAAGTCACTGGAAATGAATGTTGTTATAATTGGTTACCGTATGCTGTAGAAATCACTTGAAATGAATGTTTTTTTATGATTGGTTACCGTGTGCTATTGAAATAACTTAAATGAATGTTGTTATAATTGGTTTCCGTGTGCTGTAGAAATCACTGGAAGTGAATGTTGTTATTATTGGTTACCGTGTGCTGTAGAAATGCATACAGATTAATTGTATATACTTAGTGTCTTCATAAATTAAAATTTGAATTCCAGATGATCCAGACGCAGCTTTTTCACCATGCGAACGCGAATGCAATTATGAATTCTGGATTAAGTATCGCGGAACTTTAGGCTTTGAGGAATTGTGCGGGTAATTAGTACTTAATGAATTTTGAAGCAAATAAAAGCTAATTTGAGTAATAAAAATAACGCGACTATATTTCTTGTAAAAAAAATTCTTCAATTTTACCTTACTATAATTATTACTGTACTGTCATTAATATATTAATATATTAAAACGATAAACTTTATGCATTATTATCGTATTTTTAAATGATATAATTGTGTATGACATACTTAACACATTAATTTATTCATGAAAATGCTTTCATCAAAAATCCCAACTTTGTAATCAGTATAATTAGGAAGAATGATTTAATTATAAAAAATAATATATTTATTATAAAATAATTATATACAATAGCATATAATTATTTTCACTATAAGCAATATAGTTATAAGTATTGCTCTTAGTTATGCTTAGAAATAACTTTTTATTCCGTATTGCAAAATACTTCAGTTAGATATCGTAATGACACATCTCACCTAATGAATACATTTTCTCAGAGTTCTCTTAGTGTTGGTAATAATTTATGAATAAGATTTTATGGGATCTCGTAGTTTTAATGATTCATTATTAACAAAATTTCAAACATCTTTTACCGTAAAAGATTCAATGTGAACAGATTCTCATGTCTATTATAATTCACAGTGAACAGGTTCTGAGAGATACAAAACCGTAATTCCCTATCTTGTAAGATTAAACATGCATACACTTAATGATTCAGATGTATGATTGTTTATAAACAGATATAAGGTTTTAATTGGATCATTAAGTGAGTGAATGCATGACAGCAATTGTGATTGTTTCAGTTACCAGACAGGAGATCTTGTTTGAGTGAATGCACTGTTAATGGTGATTACGTGGGTATGTGTGAAAATGAAAATATCAATTAAACTTTGGTTACGATTGAAACTGTACACATAACAAATAAAAAACTGGTAATTCCTGGAGAAAGAGAAAATATGTGAAATGCCTGTATTTGCAAGATAGAAATTCTGGTGTTAGTATGTTCAGGACTAAGTGTGCATACATGGCAATGGGTACATACATGTCAATGGTAGGTAGATGCACACGATTTCCGTGTAGCTGATTTCATATATTGTAATTTATGTTTTAATTTCTGCAAATATCATGACATGTTAAAGCCAACTGAGTTTAATTTCATGGTATAACTTAACCTCTCTACTGACTTTACAATTTTTTTTCACTGGTATGTGATGTATGTTATTTTAGGATTACGCAAAGATACATGTACTGTGTAAACAATGAATGCGACAAAAACGAGAAATACCAGGGAATCAACTATTTTTTGGAAATTACAGCCGAATCTTTCAAAGGAAGTAAATGTGGTAAGTTACTTCCCTTTATTTTGTATTACTTTTCTTTGAATGCTCTCTTTAACATAGAGTCATTTTCACTCATCTGCACGCTAATACAGTGGTATAGGCACAGCACAACAATCAATCTAATTATCGTCATTATCATCATTTATCATTGGTAATCATCAACAGTACGAAAATTTGGCAATAATGTAGTAATATTTGTAGTTATCATTAATATTGTTAATGTGTAACAAAGCAACATTACTTCCATCAATCATTGTAATTGATCATTTTTCTAAATATTATTTTATGATTAATTTACATTTTATTGATATATCTGGATCAGTGTTTGTTATTATTTTTGGAATGCCCATCTACTAATGTAGAATGATAATTAATTGGAATGTTGCGGGGGTGGAGAGTGAGCACCACAAGAGTACTGTGACCGCAGTTGGCGATTACTGACGAATGCTTTGTACGAACTCGTCACGTTAACGTTCCCCCCCCCCCAATTGTATTAAAACTCCAGGTTTGGTCAAGGAAGGGGTCCAGTCATCGTCAACAAATAATCAAACAGTCAACAGAGCAGCCGTGAAGAACCAGTACATCAGAGCGTCAGCTAGTGTCACACTAATGCTTTATTAGAGCTAGTTGTCAAACCAGACTTACTGCTTATTCCCAAGCTCCTCTAGGGGCAGGAAAATCAGGGTGTCACACACCATATGGCCACGCCCAGGCATTTATCAGTGTTAGAAAGAGAGGAAGGGGAAGATTTTACCGTCTAAAAACTACACAACGATCTATAGGGATACAAACAAAATTAGGATAAAACATTATCTCATTATGATTTCCAGATCAAATTAGAAGACTTCTACCTCAACGAGATTTTCTCTAAACTAATGTCGATACTCTTCCACGACGTGTCAGGAAAGGGAGAGAAGCCACATATTGCAAAACAAAATGATACTTTTGAATGTCCCATCTACCTGTGTGACCATTTAAATGAATACTTCTCAATACCTGGAATAAAACAACAATCAACAGACAGTGAAGCTCAAACTAACATCCACTGGAAAATACCACCCAAAACCAAACAAACACCTCAAAGCAGACCTATACTCAGGTCAACAAATATAAACAGGCTTTCTAACAATCCGTGAATATCATTACAGAGGGGGAAAAGAAGCAATCTAAAATTATCAACATGAGGAAAAGGAAGATCAAGCAATGCCCGCTAACTACGAAATTGACAACAAAAAGAAAAATTTCCAATCCGCATATACACATACAACAATACAACAACTACATACAAACTAAGACAGCACAAAGAAAGAAATTGCAAAAACTGAAATCAAGGCTGCCCGTATCGAATACACAAGCCCGCTCGAGGCTCCAACCTCTCTCAACATTACGAGACCTCAACAAGAGCAACAACTACAACATCAACCACAACAGACAACCAAACATAACAAGGCCCCAAACAAAAAACACAACAGCAGAGTCAGCAACAACAACCACAACAACGAAGACAAAAGTGAACGAAAAGGAAACTACTTTCAAAACAACAACGACAGCAATATTGGTCCAAGTGAGCCGCAGTTCATGCAGTGTGGATACTTTAATCCCCCTAATGCAGACATGATTCAACTGCTGCTCGACCACCTTTACTTGCCGCCAGCACCCGCCCTCATGCATCCCAACCGTTACCGGGGCCAGCCTCTACGACAGAGCTAAAAACACCACCACAGAAGGAGGACAGGTTGTTGAACATCCCGGGTACACATACACGCTAAAGCACAGACGGAGTGAAACTAGACTGGGCTCTGCATGACAAATCCTCATAAACTCCCTCCCACTCAACATCAGGAACGGCAGCAACAACAACAACCACAACTTTAGCCCAAGGATTACCGGAGTAACGGACGAGCGAACAACAGCACTACACAGAGATTCGTCACCAATATTCACAACTTATATCAGACACCCACACCAGAACGTTCAACAGGAACAAAGTACAACACCACGACACAGACACGAGAAATAGCGGACACATAACTCAACAGGAACTAAATACAACTTCAACCACACAGACACAAGAAATAGCGGACACATAACTCCACAGGAACAAAATACAACTTCAACGCCACAGACACATGAAATAGCGGACATAAAACTCAACACGAAATCAACTCAATGACATTTAATATATATTTTTTTAATTTCAACAACTGAGGAAAGCAACAAGCAAACATTAAGAAAACAACCAAACAACCTCCAACAGTAACAACCGCCATCTCTCCCCAAATACTCGTGAGTGGAGCATGTCCCACTGGAGCACTACAGATCAGAGAACGTCTCATGATGAAATGATCATCGAAAGTTCCAATGGCGACGTAAAATAATTATTTCGTAATCACCACCACCTCAATGAAGGGATTAGTCTCTAGTGTCAACCGATATGGCCAATAAATTAAGCCACGGTAAGAATACAATTCTCTCTGGTGTCAAATGGAAATTTCACTAGGAGTGAATTTTGTTAGAGTAGGATTTCTGTGAGCATCGGATCAACTAGAAGTGAATTACATTGCTGGATTTCTATGTACGGCCGAACTGACTGAAGTGAATGTTGATATAATTGGTAACTGTGTGCTGTAGATGTCACTGGAAGTGAAAGTTGTTCAATTGGTATTCATGTGCTGTAGTAATGCTATGTTTTAAGAGTTTGGATTACAGGTTTATTGTATATACTTAGTTTCATCAAAATTTAAAATAAATTCAGTGTTATCCAAACTAATACTTGATCCCATGAAATGAATTATTTAAACTGAAATGATTTACATGACTGAATTCTTTTTTGTCAGATGTTCATTCATGCGAAGCGGGTTGCTTTCAAACTCACATTGTGAGACATAGAGGAAGAAATTTGACTATTGAGGAACTTTGCAGGTAATTATTATTTAATGAATTGTGAAGCAAATAAAATTTGATTTGATTAATATGACTATATTTTTTGAATAAATTCTTCCTGCAATTTTATCTTGCTATAATTATTAGTGTACCATCATTAATATATTAAAACGAGTAAAATATATATATTATATTCCCACTTCTGAATGATATTATTGAGTATGACATACTTAACACCTTAATTTATTAATGAACTTAATGCCTTAATGCTTTCATCAGAAATCCCAATTTTGTAGCCATGATAACTTTGTAGAATGATGACTGTTTTATTTATAAAACTAATTAATTTTTATAAAAGAATTATATATAATAGTGTGGTAACCCAAATTACTGGTCTAATTAATTGTTAATCATTATCTGGACGATTACACCTTAACAATCATACACAACTAAAGATTCTTCATCACAACCAATTACAGTCACCTAACGGGTCTTGGTTGCGGTCGAGAGTGACTAAGTCAGTCCTTGAAAGGTCTCTCTCTACTGGTTAACTCACCTCTCAAGCATTACTTATCTAGAATAACAGATTCCACAGTACTATCCTGTCTGTCAATCTGTTTTCCTAGCCCGTCCTCTATCTCTCATTCCGATGATAAGAACTATTCTAAAATATGTGTGTGACCGACTTCCTGTACGTCATTTCCTAGCCCCCACTTATCATCTACACATATAGCCTCTTGTTACATGCCAGTATTTATTTAAAGACCCTGTTCCAGAATTAAGATTTAGATTAATTAAATTCCAGGATTAGATTAATTAAATCTCCTCATTTATTCTGAAACAGACTGGCTGCCCAGATCTACCCTTCAGTCTGACTAAATTTAATCTCGTAGTAAGACACGAAATTTACAGACAGATAAACCTGTGTGACAATTGCACGGACTGGGACACATTAATCAATTACGACTAATCATACTTGCATACATCGCACTCTTAATGCTCGCCCCCACCCAGCCCTAATTTGGTCTTTCTCGCAAATGATTTAGTCGACTACGTAATTGATCAACAAATATTAGATTTAATAAAAGATTTAGGCCTACAAATAACAAAAATTGAATCAAATACTCGGTCTAACAAGACTACGTATTATCAGCTCTGCGAATAGTTTCAATGTCAAATACTGATTAGTGATTCCAGTTTATTGTCATTACTCAACTTGCAACTTCCCACTGCTAAGACGACACTCATTCATCAGCTATGGCAACACTCGCACCCAACTAGTATGAGTTGTGGCTTCAGCGACGATCCATAACATCAGTGCCCGATCCTCACATCAAGTTCAGCATAACTTAAACGGACCAGTCCCGGACTCCTCTAGAATCTCAGGACGCAGAGATTATGAAATCTCAACCCCAACGATACAAACTCGAACCCGCTCTGAAAATACAATAATTCTTATGAGCGACAGTTCCTACTGATTCGCAATCTACACAAGTGGCTTTTGATAATAGCGTAGCTTGTTTTACAAAGGACCGTTCTGTATCTTCACATTCAATAGTTTGAATCTAATAATGAAAATACAATCAGCATCACGCTCACGCGTGTTACAATTAAAATGCGACGTTTACACACACAAGAGAATTTAATCGTTCAAAGAACATTTAGATTTTTCAATGAAAGTAAATATGAATTAAAATCACGCACATACGCGTTACAAGCATAGACGCGATTATACATTGTTTACATCAAAAGGATCCTCACATAAAAGAAATCCTATGAATGTGCATCAACGTTCTGTGATTACAATTTCATCAATTTAGCATTATAAACCATTGTCTCAAAATTCGACTATTAGTGTGTAAAGAATGTAATGGTTCTAGCTTAGCCGTACTGTTACCAAGCCACGTGTCTAGAGAAGGTTGCAGTAAGGATATAATTTCTACATTACCAATTTCGCACATTCACACAATGATAACTTAAATAAAATGTAAGTAGTAATTTAAGAAATCGATGTGTTTACCTTCTCAGTAGATAGCTTCAAACAAAGACAGCGGGTCTTCTATTGTACTTTTCGTAATGACGTACACGGAATTATCGGAGGCACGAAGCTTGTAAGTTCAATCGGCCGTTGTCCCTCGTGTAAGTAAAGTATTTTGCGCGTGTCAGTTATTTATGAAGATGCATGAATTCGTCACGTGACTAGTCGTGAGGTGACGTTATGGGTTCGATGTACGGTCGGCTATGGTCCCAAAAAATAACAATAACATGGGATGAGTCTCTCTCTGCCTATTGACCTAAGGGTTACAATAACACAGGTGCGTGTGGGAAAATGTCCTAACAAAGGAACTATATTTGAATTCAAATTTGAAACTTGCAGAACTGGGGCAAGAGTTCAGGACACAGAATTTTTGTCTGAATCTGTTACACCTCTACACAATATGAAAAGTGAATAGTTTAATAGTTTAACAATTTTATTAAAGAAGAAATAATAAAATAATATTCCTGGCCCGTGTGATTCCATATCAGCCATTGGTTATCTCCCTTTAGTCTTCCACACTGATAAATGTCAGACTTCAGTTCGTTAAGCATCACAAGTTCAGTTCCAAATTACACAGGCACTGTCATAAATGCACATACAGTCTGGTGCAATCTGAATTTGTAACACTGCTTCATAAAGCACACATCAACACACAGTTAATCAGTTCACCACCTCTGCTTGGTACCTCGATTCATAGCTTGCCCAGTCAGTATCGTGCCTAGTCATACGGACATTCCCGTAACGTGCTAATCCACCATTAGCGTGCCCCTTAGGAAACCGGTGTCGGTCACAGATGACCTAATCCGTGGTCTGTATAATCCTCTATGGCCTTCTACCTCTCAGGTCTGGCTCTTCGTACCTCGCGGCTGTAGTCTTGGGACTTAAGGCAACATCAGAGCCAAAGTCTCCAAACAATGATAAACTTGTGTTTCCTTTGTCAGACTCAGGGTTGTTCTTTTATCCCTTGTCTCTTGTTCTTTTGTCCCTCGAAGCATATCAGACAGTTTATGTTGCTCCTTTTACTGCGAACGGCCATTCGCAGGACTCTGATATTCAAAAGTAATATTTTTCTGCTGCCATTGGATATATATACTGTTAGGGGTCAGGAGTCGGGGATCAGCAATTTATACCCCCTTGCCTAACCCGTCCGAAATAGACACGGTTGACTGGCTGTACTCGAAGACTGCTCTTCTAAGACAAGCCTCTTTCCTTTAGAAGCGACCGAAAGGCATTTCCGGTGCCACCGCATGCCCTGTGATGCCATGAGCGACTATGCAATCTAAGCATTCCATCGCGAGTGAGCTTTCGGACTGTCTGGTCAGTTCCGCCGGTTTCTGTTTTCACTTAACCCCTTTGCACTTGATCTCAGTCAAGATCAAAGTCGACTGTCTGAAATTCTGAGCACAATATTCTACCCTGTAAAATTCCACATGCTTTTGCGGTGGCCCTACGATATAAAATTATATAATATAATTATCAAAAAGATTTCGTTCAATGGTTTAACTTTGTATTTTGAAAAATATTCTGTGTGTTTGGTTGTTTGCATTTTATGTGCTACAAATAACATATAACTATTTTCACTATCGGTAATATACTTATACGTATTGCTCTTAGTTATGTTTAGAAATAACTTTTTATTCCGTATTACAAAATACTTCAATTATATATCGTAATGACACATCTGACCTAACGAATACATTTTCTCACAGATCTCTTAGTGTTGGTGATAAATGGTGATGAAGTCTTTATTGGATCTCGTGGTTGTTAAGGATTCATTATTAACAAAATTTAAAGATATTTTACAGCACAAGATAATGTGAACATATTCTCATGTCTTATAATTCACAGTGAACATATTCTCTGAGATGCAAAACCTAAATTCCCTAACTTGTAAGATTAAACATGCATACACTTAATGTTTCAGATGTATGATTGTTTATGAACAGATCTAAGCTTTTAATTGGATCATTAAGTGAGTGAATGCATGACTGCGATTGTGATTATTTCAGTTACCAGACAAGAGATCTTATATGAGTTAATGCACTATTATTCGTGATTACGGGTGTGTGTGATAATGAAAATATCGATTAAACTTTGGCTACGATTGAAACTGTACACATGACAAATGAAAAAAATACACTGGTAATTACTGGAGAAATGAGAAAATATGTGAAATGCCTGTTTTAGCAAGATAGAAATTCTAGTGTTAGTATGTTCATGACAATGGTTACATACACATCAATGGTAAAGAAATGCACACGATTTCCTTGTAGCTGCTTTCATATGTTGTAATTTATGTTGTAATTTATGTTGTAATTTATGTTGTAATTTATGTTGTAATTTATGTTGCAATTTATGTTGTAATTTATGTTGTAATTTATGTTGTAATTTATGTTGTAATTTATGTTGTAATTTATGTTGTAATTTATGTTGTAATTTATGTTGTAATTTATGTTGTAATTTATGTTGTAATTTATGTTGCAATTTCTCGAAATATAGTGACATGTTGAAGCCAGCTGAGTTCAGTTTTATGGTATTACTTAACCTCTATACTGACACTGCAATTTTCTTTCACTGGTGTGTGATGTGTGTTATTATTTCATGGTGTGTGATGTATGTTATTATTTCATGGTATGTGATGTATGTTATTATTTCATGGTATGTGATGTGTGTTATTATTTCATGGTGTGTGATGTGTGTTATTATTTCATGGTATGTGATGTATGTTATTATTTCATGGTATGTGATGTATGTTATTATTTCATGGTATGTGATGTATGTTATTATTTCATGGTGTGTGATGTATGTTATTATTTCATGGTATGTGATGTGTGTTATTATTTCATGGTATGTGATGTATGTTATTTTAGGGAGACGCAAAGATATGTGAATTGTATAAACATTCGTTGCGAGAAGCCAGAAATAAGCCCGGATAAGAAACTCGATGTGCAAGCAATTCTTAAAGAATTGAGACCTCATAAGTATTGTTGTAAGTTATTGCCCTTTATTTTGTAATATTTATCTTTGAATGCTCTATATATATGTTTACTCATCTGCACGATAATATAGTGGAATAGCCACAGCACAATAATCAATCAAATTAACATTATCATCACTTATCATTATAATAATCAACAGTACCAACACTTAACACTTATTAATAATGCAGTAATACTTGTAGTTATGATTAATATTGTTATGTGTAACAAAGCAAACTTACACCTATTAATCAATGTAATTAATGATTTTTTTCTAATTATTAGTTTGATTGATCTCTATTGTATTTATATCCATTGAACAGACTTTGCTTTTATTTTTAAAAGGCTCATCTATTTCTGTAAAATGATAAAGGAATGGGGCGGGGGGTGTAGAGTGAGCATCACACAAGTACTGTGGCCGCACGTCAAAGATTTCCCGCCACCCCCATTGTATTAAAACTCTAGATTTGGTCAATCAAGGCGTCCAGTCATCGTCAACAAATCAACAGTCAACGGCTCACCAAAGCTCAGAGCAGTTAATCCTACGGACTATTGGGACAGCAAGCCGTGAAGAACCACTACAACAGAGCGTCAGCTAGTGCCACACTAAGCCTTTATTAGAGCTAGTTGAGGGCAGGAAAATCATGGTGGCGCACACTATACGGCCACGATCAAGCCTTTATCAGTGTTAGAGACGATGGGGAAGATTTTAACATCTAAAACCTACACAACGATATATATGGATGCAAGGAAAATTAGGATGAACATTAACCCATTAAGATTTCCAGATCAAATCAGAAAACTTCTACCTCAACGATGTCGATACTCTTCCATGACGTGTCAGGAAAGGGAGAGAAGCCACATATTGCAAAACACCATGATGCTCTTGACTGTGCCATCCTTCAGTGGGAGTATTTAAATGAACACTTCTCAACAGCTAGACTACCACTACCATCGACAGTCAGTGAAACTCAAACTAACATCCCGTGGAAAATACCACCAAAACTAAAAGACAACTGAACACAGGTCAACACATATAAACAGGTTTTCTAACAATCCTTGAATAGCATTACAGAGGGGGGAAAAGAGGCAATCTAAAATTAACAACATAGAGGAAAAGGAAGTTCAAACAACGCCCGCAAAAAGCGAAATCGACAACAACAAATTTCAAATCCGCTAACACACATACAACAATACAACAACTACAGCAACAAAAGAAAAATTCATACAAACCGTAGACAGCAGCAAGCACGAAATTGCAAGAACTGAAATCGAGGCTGCCCATATCGTTTTCACAAGACCGCTCGAGGCTCCCCCTCTCTCACCATTACGAGACCCAAACCAGAGCAACAACACCAACCACAACAGACAACCAAAAAGAACAAGACCCCAAACACAAAAGATGGCACCTATCACAACACATCAGACAACATCAGAGCCAGCAACAGCAGCCACAACAACAAAGACAAACCAACAACGCCAACGAAACAACTCTCAACAGCAACAACGACAGCAATTTTGGTCCAGATAGCCGCAGTTTATGCAGTGTGGATACTTTAAATCACCTCATTGCAACTCATGATTCAACTTCAGCTCATCCACCTTTACTGGCCGCCTTCACCCCGCTCTCATGCATCCCAACGGACACCAGGGGCTGCCACGACGACAGAGCCAACAACAACACCACCAGTGAGGAGAACAGTGTGTTGAACATGCCTGGCACACATACACGCTAAAGTACAAACTTGACGAGACCCTAGACTGGGCTCTGCATGACACCCACTCCCAAACTCCCTCCCACTCAACATCAGGAACGGTAGCAACAACACCCACCACAACTTTAGACCAAGGATTACCGGGGTAAAGTCAGACCAGACTCGCTTTGCAATGGACGAGCGAACAACAGCACTACACATAGATTCGACACCAATATTCACAATTTACATCAGACACCAAAATAACAACGTTCAAGAGGAACAAAATACAACTTCAACGCGACAGACACAATAAATAGCGGACACATAACTCAACAGAAACACAACTAAATGACATTTAATATTTTTTAATTTCAACAACTGAGGGAAACAACAAGCAAACACTTAGAAAACAAGCAACCAACCTCCAACAGTAAAATAACCGCCAGAGCTCTCTAAATACTCGTGAGTGGAGCATGTCCCACTGGAGCACTACAGATCAGAGAACGTCTTATGATGAAATGATCATCAAAGTTCCAGTGGCGACGAAAAAAATTATTTCATAACCACCACCACCTCAATGAAGGGATTAGTCCCTAGAGTCAACCGGTATGGCCAATAAATTAAGCCACGGTAAGAATACAGTTCTCCCTGATGTCAATAGGAAATTTCTCTAGGAGTGAATTTTGTTAGAGTAGGATTTCTGTGATCATCGGTTCAACTAGAAGTGAATTACATAGTTGGATTTCTCTGTATGGCCGAATTCACTGGAAGTGAATGTTGTTATAACTGGTTACCGTGTGCTGTAGAAGTCACTGGAAGTGAATGTTGTCATAATTGGTTACCGTGTGCTGTAGAAATCATTGTAAATGAATGTTGTTATAATTGGTTGCCGTGTAGCTGTAGAAAACATTGTAAGTGAATGTTGTTATAATTGGTTACCGTGTGCTGTAGTAAGGGTAAGAAATGTTTTAAGAGTTTGGCATACAGATTTATTGTACATACTTAGTTTCATCATAAATTAAAAATAAATTCCCGGTTATCTCAACTACTTGATTCCATGAAAGGAAGTATTTAAACTGAAAAGATTAACATAAGACTGAAATCTTTTTTCCAGATATTGATTCATGCGAAGAGAATTGCTATTATGAATATATAAAGAAACCAAACAAAATTCTGAATTGTGAAGAATTGTGCAGGTAATTATTAATTAATGAATTGTGAAGCAAATAAAATTTGATTTGAATAATATGACTATATTTCTTGAACAAATTCTTCCTGCAATTTTATCGTGCTATTGATATTAGTGTACCATCATTAATATATTAAGTCGAATAAAATTTATGAATTATATTCCTACTTCTGAATGATATTATTGTGTATGACATAATTAAAACACTAATTTATTCATGAACTTAATGCTTTTATCAGAAATCTTTGTAATCAGGATAATTAGGAAGAATGATTTAATTATAAAAATTAATTTATTTATTATAAAATAATTATATACAATAGCATGTAATTATTTTCACTATAAGCAATATAGTTATAAGTATTGCTCTTAGTTATGTTTAGAAATAACTTTTTATTCCTTATTGCAACATACTTCAGTTATATATCGTAATGACACATCTGACCTAACGAATAGATTTTCTGAGAGATCTCTTAGTGTTGGTGATAAATTGTGATGAAGATTTTATAGGATCTCATGGTGTTGATGATTCATTATTAACATAATTTCAAACATCTCTTACCGTACAAGATTCAATCTATATACAGATTCTCAGGTCTCTTATGAATCATAGTGAACAGATACTCAAAGTGACAAAAATCTAAATTCCCTTTCTTCTTAGATTAAACATGCATACCCTAAATGTTTCAGATGTATGATTGTTTATGAACAGGTCTAAGATTTTAATTGGATCATATAGTGAGTGAATGCATGACAGCTATTGTGATTATTTCAGTTAGCAGACAGGAGTTCTTGTATGAGTGAATGCAATGTTATTGGTGATTACGTAGGTATGTGTGAGCATTAAAATATCAGTTAAACTTTGGTTACGATAAAACAGTACACATGACAAATGAAAAACTGGTAATTACTGGAGAAATGTGAAAATATGTGAGATGCCTATATTTACAATATAGAAATTCTAGTGTTAGTATTTTCATGACTATGGGTATATAATGTCAATGGGTACATACATTTCACTGGGTAAACACATGTCAATGGTAGGTAAATGCACACTATTTCTGTGTAGCTGCTTTCATATCTTTATATATGTTGTAATTTCTCCAAATATCATGACATCTTGAAGCCAGCTGAGTTTAATTTCATTGTATAACTTAAAGTCTGTACTGACATTGCAATTTTCTTTCACTGGTATTTGATGAATATTATTTTAGGGCGTCGCAAAATTTCGTGAACTGTGTAAACATTAACTGCAAGAAACCAGAGTTAGGCCCTGATATGAATCGCAATCTGCAAGCAATTCATACAGAATTGAAGAGGTCTAATTTTACATGTGGTAAGTTACTGCCCTTTATTTTGTATTATATTTCTCTTTGAATGCCCTCTCTATCATAGTCATTTTCACTCATCAGCACGCTAATATAATGGTATAGGCAAATCTCAATAATCAATGTAATTATCGTCATTATAATCATTTGTCATTTTTAATTATTAACAGTACGAACACTTAACACTTGGTAATAATATTTACAACCATTAATTAATGTAATTAATGATGTTTTTTTAATTATTAGTTTATAATTGATTCATATTTCATTGACATTTATGGATCAGTATTTGCTATATTTTTGGAATGCCCATCTATTTCTGGTAAAATAATATAGAAATGGGGCGGGGGTGGGGAGTGAGCACCACACGAGTACTTTGGCGACAGTTGGCGATTAGTGACGTGTGCTTTGCCCAGACTCGTCACGTTAGCGTCCCCCCCCCCCCACACACACACACCTCCATTGTATTAAAACACCAGGTTTGGTCAAGGAAGGCGTCCAGTCATCGTCAACAAATCATCAAACAGTCAACGGCTCACAAACACTCAGAACAACTCATCCTTCGGACAACCGAGAGAACAGCCCTGAACAACCACTACATCAGAGCGTCAGCTAGTGCCACACTAAGGCTTTATTAGAGCTAGTTGTCAAACCAGACTTCCTGCTTATTCCCAAGACTTCTTCAGGGCACGAAAATCAGAGTGGCGAAAATCATACGTCCACGCCCAAGCCTTTATCAGGGTTGGAAAGAGAGGAATGGGAAGATTTTACCATCTAAAAACTACAGAACGATCTTTAGGGATACAAGGAAAATTAGGATAAAACATTATCTACTTTTGATTTACAGATCAAATGACAAGACTTCTACCTCAACGAGATTTTCTCCATTGTGGATACTCTTCCATGACGTGTCAGGAAAGGGAGAGAAGACACATATTACAAAACGCCATGATGCTCTTGACTGTGCCATCTACCAGTGGGAGTATTTAAATCAACACTTCTCACCACTAGACTACCACTACCACAACCATCGACAGACAATGAAGCTGAAACTAACATCCAGTAGAAAATACCACCAAAAACCAAAGACAACTCAATACAGACTCCTACACAGGTCAACAATTACAAATTAGTTAGTCAGCTTTTCAAGAAGATAAATTTAGCATTCCTTTAATCTTGATGCAGTAAAGATAAATTATCGATTTACAGTCCTACAATCATTTATGAAGCGTAAAATACATTTAATATAGCCACTCATTATCTGGCCACACATCAGTAGAAAATATCAAGAATACAATTTCAACACGATAGATTTGTAAATTCACACAATCAACATTCTAAGTAAAATACAGAGTAAATATCTTAAGAAATCGATGTGTTATTACCTTGACTAGTACCACGGTAAATTATCTTAGCACAACAGGTTTCTTTTGGCTGATTCACGGATATGCGATGCCTCTCGCGAATGATTCACGGATATGTGATGCCTCTCGCGAATGATTCACGGATATGTGATGCCTCTCGCGAATGATTCACGGATATGTGATGCCTCTCGCGAATGATTCACGGATATGTGATGCCTCTCGCGAATGATTCACGGATATGTGATGCCTCTCGCGAAGAGTCTTAGGAACTGTTCCGTCGTGAATGGCTCTCAGACCCCGGGTCAGAGTATTAAAAGGCATATAGGAATTTATGGCGGGAAATCTATTGGTCAAGCATCACACTTAGATATGACCTATATCTGCAACTGTTCAACTTTTTATGTAATTCTCATGGCTTCTCTTTGACTGAGTACAGCTCACTCACCAGAGCATGACGATTACGTCACTGCTTACGAGCTGGTACCCAAAAATATCGTTTATGAAGGTTTATAAAAGCTTAGCCTAACAATACAACCAACTTGTGGGTTTGGAGGTCAAGTATAATTTGCCTTGACTCCATTACAACCAGAGACCCCAGCAAGAGCAACAACAACAGCAACCACAACAGACAACCAAACAGAACAAGGCTCCATGCAAAAAAGTCGGTGCCTACAAAAACACATCTGACAACAACAGCGACAACATCAGAGGCAACAACAGCAGTCACAACAACAAAGACAAACCAACAACGACAGCAAATTTGGTCGAGTGAGGCGCAGTTCATGTAGTGTGGATACTTTAGTCACCCATTACAGACATACACCGGGGAAACAGCCATGGCGACAGCGCCAACACCACCACAACCAATGACGAAGACAGGGGGATGAACATCCCGGGCGTACGTACACGCTATGTACAGACTTGGTGTGGCACTAGCCTGGGCTTTATAAGACACCCCCTCCCAACCCCTCTCCCACTCAAAATCGGGAACGACAGCAACAACACCCACCACAATTATAGCCCTCGGATTACCGGACTAGTCCGCCATTGCCGACCAGATACTATTATTAAACACGCATTTGTTTTGCATTATTACTTATGTATTTATCGTATTTAATTAAAATATTGATTTTGTATTCGTTTGTATTTGCGCTTTGTTCAGTAAACGTGCATCATGTCATGAAGTTCACTTGACTTGTCCGTTACGTCACTAGCATAGTCAAAGGTTTTTAATCTTTCAGCGGTTAAAGAGACGAAGAGGGAAGCCAAAGCCACTGTCACACATATGAACTGATAGAGAAGATCCACTCCCACTTAGACATGGCTGGCCTGTAAGTTGCGGATTTGGGGTGTTATTATTAAATATAATAATTAATTTTACATCGGCAAATTCCGTTTACAACGGGTGCGGGGCTTGCATTTAACATCGTCCTATTCTTACATAAATATTATTTTTGCTGTTAACAAAATCGTCGTCGCTATCATTTTCATAATAATCATAACAATCAATACTAGTAGTACGTCCCTACTACTTCAGCTGCTAATATACTACTTTTACTAATTATATTTTATAAAGACTTCTATACTATATCAAAGTTAATAATAATAATAAATTAGTAAGTATTATAACAATATCAGCAATAGAAAAATAGGTTTTTGGAAAACAAATTCTTTCTTCTTATTTTTTTCTCGATATATCAGTTAACGTTAAAACAAAGGTTGATAAAATGCTCTAATAAAAGTATCATCTTTGAATGAGTGTTAAAATTTACTCATTGACACACAGAAAAATAGTAATTATATTCATATCATTAATTAGAACATTCATTAGAACAGAGGTCGGCAAACTTTTCGGACTACTAGGCCATTTCAGGCGGTCAAGAAGGCACACTAGGCCAGAAGAAAGAAGATGTCCAAGGAAAGGTTGTTTTATTAAAAAAGTACAGTGATGTGAAAATTGATGTAGCATGTTTTTACAGACAGATACAATAACAGGTACTAATGATGAGGAGTTTATCAACAAAATGTCATTAAAGTGATTGTCCGTGAGCTGAGAGCGCAGCTTATTCTTACAAAACTTCATCTTGGTGGACAGCTGTTCGCACGAGTAAGTGCTGCCAAACATTACGATCACACTCTTGGCACGGGCTAACAACATTGGAAATGGAGCACGTGGCATCTGGCAGTAGAAGACAATGAGAGTAGTGCAAGTGATCAACATAGACAACTCAGCTCAGTCAACTCCAAGTGCACATCAGAGTGCGTCGGTCATAGGGAAAGTCAAAAAGAGTGCTGACGATCTTGAACAAACATCTGTAAAGCGTGAAGAGAATTCATTCCGCATGGTTGACAGCACACTGATGCATTCTTCGGTGTCAACGAGGGCTGCATCACACTGGGTGAGGTGATGGAAATGGACATTATCGCCCTTATATAACTCATTCTCCCATAGAATCCGCTTTGTTTCGAATGCCCGCCTGTGCGCTTCCATGTGCGTGATGATCACGTCACGTCCTTGTGGCTTCAGGTTAAGTTCATTAAGGTGAGAGCTGATATCAGTGAGGAAGCCGAACCGACAGAGCAAACCTTGTCAGAGAACTTCTGAAAGCCCTTGAGGCCCCTCTCACTGACAGAGAACTTTTGAAAGCCCTTGAGGCCCCTCTCACTGACAGAGAACTTTTGAAAGCCCTTGAGGCCCCTCTCACTGACAGAGAACTTTTGAAAGCCCTTGAGGCCCCTCTCACTGACAGAGATAATTTTTAAAACCCTTGAGGCCCCTCTCACTGAGAGAGACCTTTTGAAAGCCCTTGAGGCCCTTCTCACTGACGAGGAAAACTATCTCGTGCCAGAGGGTGAAGACGGGCTTCAAGACATTGCCACGACTGAGACAGCGAACATCAGTGTGGTAAAGCAGATCGCTGTAATCAGACAGCGAACATCAGTGTGGTAAAGTAGATCGCTGTAATCAGCCTTTGCAGTTTCGCACATGTGTTTGAAGATGCGGTGTTTGAGAGGACGAGCAAGCACTGCGTTCACTTGAAGATGCGGTGTTTGAGACGACGAACAAGCACTGTGTTCACTAACTTCACCACAACAGACGTAATGTCCATCATGCCTTCTGCTTTGGCACACAATGACTCCTGGTGGACGATGCAGTGCACCTTGATTGTAAAGTTGCTATATCTTGCTTGTATGTGGAAAGTACGTGGATTGAATAAAATTGACTAATTTATTCACCTATGTCGAGTTTTGTCCAGCAGATTTACAAGACAGAATGTGTGTTTTGGTTTACAGTGTTTCTTATCTTGGCTTGTGTGCCACACACACACACACACACACACACAACACACATATATTTGGTATCGAAATAAAGATAATTAAATGCTGCATTCAGTGATAGGAAGTTCGGTTTGTTGATTCTGTACACATTTTAAAAATGAATTTTAAACAAATTTGGTAAATGACACGCAATTATTTTCATTAAAAAAATGGTCAAAATTACTTAAACTTAAGATAAAATAGAAAATTAAAGTATTTAGCATATGAGCTTATTAAAAAGTAGAAAATAATCTAGAAAGTTGAATGTAAAATGTTAGAATTTTAATAGTAATGTACACAAGATAGAACTCTTTTATTTCTCTTTATTGATTTGTGCAGATATTAAATTCTAGAAGAAATTTTCCTGTCACGATATAATTACCATTGAGTTTCCAAGAAACCATTTCACAAGGAACCGTCAGACATACGAAGCATTATTGGGTTTGGTTTCTGGCAACAAGTTCAAAGTGTAATAAACACATGAAGCATACTTAAAGCCTTTGACTGTTATAAAAAAGTACATTACACACTGAATTCTTTAGAGTCTATTTTTTATCGTGTCAAACATAAATGTATGTTCTTATTTCATCATTCCCTCTTTCTCTTCCTTCCTTTAACTCTCTCTCGGGCAGACGATCGCCCATTATTATATGACAATTGTAAAGTCGAGCTATCACTTCTATTGTACGCATTAATATCAATCTCTCTCTCTCTCTCTCTCTCTCTCTCTCTCTCTCTCTCTCTCTCTCTCTCTCTCTCTCTCTCTCTCTCTCTCCTACCTACCTAACGATCTATCTATCTCTCTATCTATATTTCTACCCATCTCTCTGTCTAACTATCCCTCTATCTATCTATCCACCTATCTCTATCTATCTATCTATCTATCTTACTATCTATCTGTCTGTCTGTCTATCCCTCTATCTATATGTCTGTCTCTGTGTCTGCATACCTATCTATACACTTGTCTAGTTATCTGTCTGTCTGTCTAGATACTATCTATCTACAAACCTATCAATGATCGCCTTGATAATAACCAAAACTATATTAGACTCGAACACTTTGGTGATAACCAAACTAAATTAGACTTGAACACTTTGGTGATAACCAAACTAAATTAGACTTGAACACTTTGGTGATAACCAAACTAAATTAGACTTGAACACTTTGGTGATAACCAAACTAAATTAGACTTGAACACTTTGGTGATAACCAAACTAAATTAGACTTGAATACTTTGGTGATAACCAAACTAAATTAGACTTGAACACTTTGGTGATAACCAAACTAAATTAGACTTGAACACTTTGGTGATAACCAAACTATATTAGACTCGAACACTTTGGTGATAACCAAACTAAATTAGACTCGAACACTTTGGTGATAACCAAACTAAATTAGACTCGAACACTTTGGTGATAACCAAACTAAATTAGACTCGAACACTTTGGTGATAACCAAACTAAATTAGATTTGAACACTTTGGTGATAACCAAACTAAATTAGACTTGAACATTTTGGTGATAACCAAACTAAATTAGACTTGAACCACTCTTTTGCTAAATGTGTTGTACTTTTGAGCAAAAACGGAATGATAATTTCATTCGTTGACGTTGACATACTACTCTCTAGTGAAAGAGAGTGATTAAAGTTATGTTCCAAATCTGACCTTGCCTCTCATCTTGAAATCAACAGCAGGTGGAATGTTAAACTGAAATTAACCAATCATTCGTGTACTGCTAAGGATTAGTTGTGCGCCGCTTTTTTGTAAATAACCCCAAACATGTCAGCGAGTACAAATTGTCCTAACTTATAATGGGGGATAATTTCTAAACGTACGGCCATGGGTAAACTGCTAAAAATATTTATGTTTTCAAATTTTATATCGAAAATAAATTTAAGCGCCAGTCAAAAGTAATTACTGCAAAGTGCAAATGTCGAAATATTGCTTTGATTTGTGTGAGAGATGCCACGTGATCAGACGAAAAGAGAGACTGGTTGATTAATGTGTAGAGATACCAGGTCAAGTGACGGAGAGAGAGATTGAAAAATATAGAGTAGGTATTGCTGGATATTAAGTACTATTAATATCCACATTTATCATTTTTGAAAGAGAACAAATATGGAACATCCATTTAAATACATTCAGACATTGATATTATATTTACAGAATAAATATTGATTCATTGAGAGTTCATTTACAGAATAACTATATTTAGGCATTAATATTACGTTTACAAAATAAATACCTTCAGCTACTGATGTTATTCTTACAAAATAAACGCTTTCATACCTTGATATTACGTTTACAAAATAAATACATACATATACATATTATAGTTACAGAGTAAATACATCTAGTCATTAATATTATGTTTAAAGAGTAAATGCATTCAGATGTAATTGAGGTTGAAAAACGCTGACATGACAAGTGCATGACATCAGATGGTATATGTCACTTCTAGGTAAAATTATCCCAGCGGTGCCATCCCCACCAAAAGACCACACTAACAAACTTATTAAAAAAAAACAAAGAATATTAACAGTCATAAAATAAGTGTTAATTTCACTGGGATTGAATTTCAATGTTGGATTACTGTGTGTCTGGAGTATTTGAAGGGAGTGAATTTCTGAAAAATTGGATTTCTGTACTCAGATGTTAATTCAATTGCAGTGATTTATTATTATTATTACGAATTCTCTACCCGGATATTATTTCTCTCGGAGTGAATTTTTCTTTTTTTTATATATTTGAATTCTGTATCCGGCCATTAATTCATTAAGCATATTCCCAATCTATTTTAATGGACTTTACCGTCCTCAAAATAGATCTGGTCAAGGTCGTTGAACCAGTCCATTGACAAGACACATTATACAACATAAATATTCTTTTGAAAAAGGATAAAAAGGAAAAAAGGATAAAAAGGATTAAAAAGAATTTTTTTAAATGGATAAAATTAAAATTGTAACTTACAACAAAATCATATTTCTTATTTTTTATAAAGTATTTTCTCAAATCTAAATCACTCAGGGATTTATTGTGTATTAAAAGAGGTTCTTTATGTTAAAGAAAAAACACACTATATCAGTAAAATACTACTGCAATGTACTGAAGAAAATTATTTATTAGGTAAATAAAGCATATCCTCTCTAAGCGCTATATTTTTTTTAAAATATGAGCTCTCACAACTTATTACAATTTTCCCATTGTATCGAAAATCTGAAAAACGACGATATTGCCACGTCATTTTCTGCTGCATGATTAGATCTTGCAACGTTGTATTCCCAAAATAGCAAAAAACTTAGAGTAAAAAATCTTAATAGTATGAAATATATTTTTTCTAAGCTTTCAAGTCAATTGCTAACAAAAACAAACACAAAACACACAAATTAAGTAAAAGCTTTAAAATTATACTAAAATAACAAGAAATCGTGTTCAGTTAAACTTATTAAGCAATAGGGTTATATTTTTTAATTAACTGCTGCCATTTCTTTTATTTATAAAGGGCTTAAGAGCATTTACCAACCGTGTTATTATAAGAATGCAATTATAATAACTTTAGAGCATTAACCAATCATCTTATTACTAGAAAATAATTAATTATTAAAAAGCAATTGGCAATTCCCAAACATGTTAATAGTAGAATATATTAATTAATACTATTAGAGAAATTACCAAACATAGTATTAGAACATTTATCAAATTTCTAATAACATTAGAGCACTTACCAAGCATTTATGAAAAGTAAACAATTATAATTAATAATTATTAATAGTATTTGAGAAGTTATCAAGCACGTTATTAATACACTACAAATATTAATAATATCAACGCAGTTATCAAACATGTTATTACTTCAATAGAATTTCTAATAATATTAGAACAGTTATCAAGCAAATTAGGACTAGAATATAATTATTAATAATATTAGAGCATTAATACTCCAATGTGCTGGTAAAAATTTTTTTGAGACAGGAAGAGTTTTTAGAGTTAGAGTTCCCTATTTTTTAAATCCGTCTCAATTATGTCCCTTGCGAAAAAACCACGTCATAAACGACGACAATTATACGAAAGACACGCGAATATTGATAGCAACTGTGAACTACAAAGTTTGGCGAGTAACTGAAGTTGCAGGCCGCCTTGGGAAAAAGGTAAAATATGTTCTTGTTGAAATAGAATGAAACTATTCTACTACAAATCTAATGAAGCTTAATTTTTATTTACATACCTGACTAGCACCTAATGAAACTTAATTTTTATTTACACATCTGCTAAGCACTAATATTAGAGAGACCAACAGACACGTAGTAGATCGAATGGCAGAATTAAATTCAATCTCAGGATTCATTGTGAGATTTTAATTATTATGTTATACGCTTAACTCTTTGTACGGACATTTAAAACTATCCAATATGAACTTAATTACAGGCAGATTAAAAATGTTAATTATGAACTGCTTGCTGCCTCCGACAAAGGTAGATTTATTAAAAGCTGCCTTTATAAATGTGTTAAAGTCGTTTTCTTTCAAGATGATTTATACATTTTAAAAAAATCTTAAATAAAATCTGTTATATTTATAAATATGTTGAGTTACATAATATTCAGAAGTCTTGTTGAGGTCGACTTACTAAGCAATTGTTACACATTCTCACGAAAATGTCCAAACGGTTATGAAGTAGAACTTAATTATTAATAACTTGAGAGCAGTTAAGAATGGTATTACTAGAATGCAATTATTAATAACATTAAAGTAGTTACCAAATACGTTATAATTAATACTTAGCTTTAATTATTAGAAATATTACAGCAGTTACCAAAGATGTTATTACTTATATACACTTATTAATAACAGTAATTTCCAAACATATTATTAGTAGAATATAATTATTAATACCTTGAGAGCATTTACCAAATATATTATTATATTAGAATATAATTATTAATAATATTAGCCCAATAAACACCAGATGCCGTTAGAGTATTATTCAACACTAGAGGAGTTTTTTTTTTTTCTACACAAGAGATTAGAATTCCTATTTTTATCCATTTCGATTGTCTCCCTTGCAAAGAATCACGTCATAAACTACGATTTCAACGACGGGAAAGCAAAAATATTGAAAACAGATGTTCCATAAGCGTTAGCGATTTCATATTAGAATGCAGGCCGATTTGGAGAAAGGTAAAACGTGTTCATGTTAAAATAGTTTCCTTTTACTGGCAATCCTAATAAAACTTAATTTCTTATTTAAACATCTGACAAGCATTAATATTAGGGAGACATCAACGTGTACAGGACCTTATGCCAGAATTAAATTGAGATTTTCTTAAATCTTAATTATTATGATATACGTCTACAATTCTGCACTGACATCCTGCATTATAGATTTTGTTCACTATATTATAATTAGATATAATTAGTTACCAATTGCTTGCGGCCTGTGAACAAACTAATTTTATTAAAATTAAAATTTTATTTAAAAGCTGACACGAAAAATGGGAAAAGATTCGTATGTGTTTGTTCCTTCTTTATCTTGAAGAAAATTGGTAATATTAATAAATATGTTGCGTCATAAAACAATGTTGATGAATAATTAAAATCATAATAAATAATATTTTTTTAAAATAATTGTGTTACATTTCAGAGTTTGTTTAGAGACCCCTGCCTCAGCATGAGAATTTAAAGATTGCTAATTTTTAACATTACACCTATGCTGACGACAGACTGTTTAAAAGAAACACCTTTCAGTCTCCTTAATTAATTCCATCAGTTTAGATATTAAATACAGTGACAGACGAATCTGTGCAATATTGCATGAACTAGGCAAATTATCCCAATAATGATTAATTAAGAATAATGCATCATCCACATTCGATCAGCCCCCAGTCCAGTTCTCATTCGGTCTTCCTTTGCAAATAATTAGTCAACTTTTGTTATTTGGATAACAGGAATGTAAAATTTAATATTTGTAACAATTTAAGAAAATGATAATTCCACACATCAATACATTCAATACGAAGTCATTAGGACTACCTATTCTGTCTTTAAACGTTTGTACGGATCGTAACACGAATTTCTGATCACAGAGTCTATCAGACGCCCACTTATCTTACATCACCAGCAGTTATGGCAGTTTACTCCCCAACAGTTCATTGTTGGTTGTTCGACTGACTACCCATATAACTCGTCTCACCTGAATAGTGTATCTCGACATTAGTCCTCAGATCAGTAGCCATAGAAATTCAGTGTTAACTGAATGCCAACTTTGTCTTTTACAAAACAAAAACCCTGCTCTTTAACAATAGCAATCATTTCTTTGAGCGAGAGTCCTTTAGTCTGCCAACCCATACATAGTGCCAACAGACAATTCTATAGGCGAGAGTCCCTTTAGTCTGCCAACCCATACATAGTGCCAACAGACAATTCTATAGGCGAGAGTCCCTTTAGTCTGCCAACCCATACATAGTGCCAACAGACAATTTTATAGGCGAGAGTCCTTTAGTCTGCCAACCCATACATAGTGTCAACAGTCAATTCTATAGGCGAGAGTCCTTTAGTCTGCCAACCCATACATAGTGCCAACAGACAATTCTATAGGCAAGAGTCCCTTTAGTCTGCCAACCCATACATAGTGGCAACAGACATCTCAGTGTCCCATTAGAATTGACCTCTATTCATATTTTTACAAGGAAGATAAAAAAAATATGGTTCAACCTACGCATATGCATGTTACAATTAAAATAGAAATATGTCACACACAGGTGGATTAAACTTATCATTTGGTGAAAATGTGTCAATCATGCAAAGCATTTTACAATTGTCAATTTATTCATATCTTTAGTGGAGATAAAATAATGATCCATATTTCATTACACATTGCAATAATCATTACAATTACAGGACACATGTTAACTTGGTCACTCTATTCTCTGGCCACGTCAAGAAACATAGGCACAATTCAAGCAATCACAAATAAAAATACAAAATCACGCTACAACATTCTTAATAAAATACAGTTAACAAGTATTAAGAAATCAGTGTGTTATGACTGCTTAGCAGGCTTATCTTCAATTCACGGAATATGAGCAACCCTTGTAAATCTTAGGCACAGTTCCCTTGTGAATAATTTCCCAATTTGGATTCACGGTATTTATGCCTATCTAAGGATTATGGTAGGAATTCTGTCAGTCAAGCATTGGGCTTGAACAACAACATCCTCTCCACTATGGTTCGAGTGTATTATGTAGCATGCATGGGTTTTCCTTAATTGCTTGTAATAGATTTACAACACGATGCATGGCCAGTGTGGTAGTTACGTCACCGTTAACGTTTGCCAGTAGAAGAAATGTATAACACAATGAAGGTGATGACATCAAAAGAGCTTAATAATACAATAAAACTATTTTTAGATATGAGGTATGTCATAATTTGTCCTTAACTCACAACAAATGCATTTGGTTTACTAATGGAAAGTAGTTGTTACAATGATGAATGAATTTAATACGTGTTTTCGTTAGCTGGCTGTTTAAAATAAAAACCCTGGTATTTCCTGCTTCCTCAGAAATGAAATGTAAGGTTACGATCCCCTGCACTAAATTATCCTAATGTTACTCAGTGTAATTTTACCATCAATAATAGTTTTTAATGATGATTAATCTGTTCACGCATGCATTTGAAGATAGATAGACAGACATACGGACATACAGATAGATAGATAGATAGATAGATAGATAGATAGATAGATAGATAGATAGATAGATAGATAGATAGATAGATAGATAGATAGATAGATAGATAGATAGATAGATAGATAGATAGATAGATAGATAGATAGATAGATAGATAGATGGAAAGACCATAATACAGATGGAGAGAGAGAGAGAGAGACAGACAGACAGACAGACAGAAAGAGAAACATATAAATTGAGAGTAAACAAGAAAGATAGATGTGATAAAAGTTGTTTTGGTTTTACCCCTTACAACCTCATAACTGTAGAATATTATCTCAAGAATGTATTTGCACAAATGAACATGTATATAAATCTCTCTCTCTCTCTCTCTCTCTCTGACATATGCATTCAAATACAGGTATGTATATATAATATTTCTATTTTGTGTGATTTTATGAGTGTGTGTAAATAAATCTGATTCATTCTGTGAAATATAAATGAAAGAAGTCAAATTTTGCATACTTTAAAATATTTGATTTCATCAGTAAGTAAGCATATAGAAAATAGAAATAAAGCTAATTTGAAATTTTAATTATGTGTATGTGTGCGTGCGTGCATGCGTGCACGCGTGTTTACGAACAAACATTCTAATTGCAGACAAAAACTTTGCCATGAGGAAATTACTCTCATTGATTATAATCACAATTACCGCCATTGGACAGTCGCAGACAGATGGTAAAAAAATTATCCTAGTGTGTTTTGGCTTTTCTTTGACTGTCTTTACAAGTTCATTGTATAGCTGATTTACAACCTACTTAGAAGTCTTTTGTCTACCAACGTTTCTGAGAAATACTAAAGTGTTTGGCTCCATTTAAAGTTTAGAAATATTTGATCTATCTATCTATCTATCTACCTATATCTATCTATCTATCTATCTATCTATCCATCCATTCATCCATCCATCCATCCATCCATCCATCCATCCATCCATCTATCTATCTATCTATCTATCTATCTATCTATGTTCATTTCTAACAATCATCATCTCATTCCATCGATCCATGCATATTCTTCTCCATCTCCCCATCTATCTATCAGTCTGACCTCTTAGTGCTCTGTCTGCCAAGTCGTCAGGTTATCTATTGCAAACGTCTTGGTTTTTCAACTTAACATTTGCTTTCATCTCTTATACCGATAATGTCGGGGTTTGTGAAACATCTCTTGGAAAATTTATGTTCAAATAAGGGGAGACAGATCTTCATTATTAAGGAGAGGAATAGTTCGTGAGTTTCGTTATTAAGGACAGGAATAGTTCGTGAGTTTCGTTATTAAGGACAGGAATAGTTCGTGAGTTTCGTTATTAAGGACAGGAATAGTTCGTGAGTTTCGTTATTAAGGACAGGAATAGTTCATGAGTTTCGTTATTAAGGACAGGAATAGTTCGTGAGTTTCGTTAATAAGGACAGGAATAGTTCGTGAGTTTCGTTATTAAGGACAGGAATAGTTCGTGAGTTTCGTTATTAAGGACAGGAAAGTTCATGAGGTTGAGTTCATTTTATATTCGCAACCATTGCGTTTTCCGTTTATGATCTTCAAATCACGATTCAGATATTTTACTGCCCAGGAGTCTTTGAACGTCTAGTCCTTGATATCCTTGTTTAGTAAATAAATGCAAGTGTTTATTTCAAGGTCACTCTTGATAGAATGAAAAATAATTTCCATTAAGCAAGAAACTCTATTTCGCATTGGAATACATAAGACTGTCCATATTACTCGCCTGCGAATTATAATCACATCAATGCTAAGATATGTTTTAAGAGTTTTGCATACAAATTAATTGTTTATTCTAAGTTTCTTTATAAAAAGATTTCAGGCTATCTAAAATAATACTTGTCCACATGCAATGAAAGATTTAAATTGAAGTGATTAAAATATGACTGATTTCTTTTTTGTCAGAAATAGATGCATGCCAGCAGGATTGCTATTCTCTCCATGTAAAGAAACCAGGAATTATGGGTAATGAAGAAAAATGCAGGTAATTAGAAATTAATGAATTTTGAAGCAAAAAAAAAATTAAATTGAGTAATATGACTATATTTCTTGGAAAAATTGTCCCTGAAATTTTATCGTGCTATAATTATTAGTGTACTATCCTTAAAACGAGTAAAATTTATGCATTATTATCGTAGTTCTGAAAGATATTATTGTGTATGACATACTTAACACATTAATGTATTGATGAACTTAAAGATATTATTGTGTATGACATACTTAACACATTAATGTATTGATGAACTTAAAGATATTATTGTGTATGACATACTTAACACATTAATGTATTGATGAACTTAAAGATATTATTGTGTATGACATACTTAACACATTAATGTATTGATGAACTTAAAGATATTATTGTGTATGACATACTTAACACATTAATGTATTGATGAACTTAAAGAAATTATTGTGTATGACATACTTAACACATTAATGTATTGATGAACTTAAAGATATTATTGTGTATGACATACTTAACACATTAATGTATTGATGAACATAATGCTTTAATCAGAAATCCCAACTTTGTAATCAGGATAACTTTGTAGAATGTTGATTCATTTAATTAAAAAAAGCTAAGTAATTTATTATAAAAGGATAATATACAATAACATATAATTATTTTCTTTTCACTATCGGTAATATAGTTATAAGTATTGCTCTTAGTTATGCTTAGAAATAACTTTTTATTCCGTATTGCAAAATACTTCAGTTAGATATCGTAATGACACATCTGAACTAACGAATACATTTTCTCAGAGGTCTCTTAGTGTTGGTGATAAATTGTGGTAAAGATTTTATAGGATCTCGTGGTTGATAATGATTCATTATTTTAAAAAATTCAAACATCTTTTACCGTACTTGACTCATTGTGAACAGATTCTCATGTCTCTTATAATTCACAGTGAACAGATTCTCAGAGATACAAAACTTTAATTCCCTATCTTGTAAGATTAAACATGCATACACTAAATGTTTCAGATGTAAGATTTTAATTGGATCATTACGTGAGTGAATGCCATGGGTTCTTGTATGAGTGAATGCACTGTTATTAGTGATTTCGTAGGTATGTGTGAAAATGAAAATATCAATTAAACTTTGGTTACGATTGAAACTGTACACATGACAAATGAAAAACTGGTAATTACTGGAGAAATGTGAAAATATGTGAAATGCCTGTATTTGCAAGAGAGAAATTCTAGTGTCAGTATGTTCATGACTATGGGTACATACATTTCACTGGATACACACGTCAATGGTTGGTAAATGCACACGATTACCGAGTAGCTGATTTCATATCTTGTAATTTATGTTGTAATTTCTCGAAATATCAGGACATGTTGAAGCCAGTTGAGTTTAATGTTATGGTATTACTTAACCTCTGTACTTACACTGCAATTTTCCTTCATTCGTATGTGATGAATGTTATTTTAGGGAGACCCAAAGTTTCGTGACCTGTGCAAAGTATGAATGCAAGAGGAATGAGTTAAGCCCCGGTATGAAGCACAATCTGAAATTAATTCTTGAAGAAATGAAGAGAGATAATTTTAATTGTGGTAAGTTATTGCCCTTTATTTTGTATTATTTCTCTTTGAATGCTCTATCAGAGTCATTTTCTCTCATCTGCATGCTAAGATAGTGGTATAGCCACACCACAATAATCAATCTAATTATCGTCATTATCATCGGTTATCATTTTTAAACATCAACAGTACGAACACTTAACACTTGGTAATAATGAGGTAATACTTGGAGTTATCTTTATTAATTTTATGAGTAACAAAGTTAAATTACAACCATTAATTATAGTACTTAATTGTCTTTCTTTCTAATTATTACTTTATGATTGATTCATATTTTATTGACATTTATGTTTCAGTATTTGTTATTGTTTTTGGAATGCCCATCTATTTGTATAAAATAATATAGGAATGGGGCGGGGGTGGGGAGTGAGCACCACACGAGTACTTTGGCGACAGTTGGTGATTAGTGAAGTGTGCTTTGCCCAGACTCGTCACCTTAGCGTCCCCATACACACACACACACACACACACACACACACACACACACACACACACACACACACACACACACACGCACACGCACACGCACACACACACACACACACACCCCTCCATTGTATTAAAACACCAGGTTTGGTCAAGGAAGGCGTCCAGTAATCGTCAACAAATCATCAAACAGTCAACGGCTCACAAACACTCAGAACAGCTCATCCTTCGGACAACCGAGAGAACAGCCCTGAACAACCACTACATCAGAGCGTCAGCTAGTGCCACACTAAGGCTTTAATAGAGCTAGTTGTCACACCAGCCTTACTGCTTATTCCCAAGCCTTCTTCATTCCACGAAAATCAGGGAGGCGCACATCATACGTCCACGCCCAAGCCTTTATCAGGGTTGGAAAGAGAGGAATGGGAAGATTTTACCATCTAAAAACTACACAACGATCTATAGGGAGGGAGAAGACGCGCTTCAAGACATTGCCACGACATTGACCTCCTAACCCACAAGTAGGTTGTATTGTTAGGCTAAGCTTTTTAAAACGTCATAAACGATAATTTTGATTACCAGTCTCGCAAGCAGTGACGTAATCGCCATGCTCTGGTGCGTGAGATGTACTCAGTCAAAGAGAAGCGAACTCGTGTCGGAGGGAGAAGACGCGCTTCAAGACATTTGCCACGACTGAGCCAGCGAACATCAGTGTGGTAAAGCGGATCGCCATAATCATCTTTTGCAGCTTTGCACATGTGCTTGAAGATGTGTTTGAGAGGACGAGCAAGCACTGCATTCACTTGAAGATGCGGTGTTTGAGAGGACGAGCAAGCGCTGCGTTCACTTGAAGATGCAATGGTTGAGAAGACTTGAAGATGTGGTGGTTGAGAGGACGAACAAGCACTGTGTTCACTAACTTCACCACAACAGATATAATGTCCTTCGTACCTGCTGCTTTGGCACACAATGACTCCTGGTGGATGATGCAGTGCATGTTGATTGTAAATTTGCTATATCTTGCTTGTATGTGGAAAATACGTGGATTGAATAAAATTGACTAATTTATTCACCTATGTCGAGTTTTGTCCAGCAGATTTACAAGACTTAATGACCTGACAATTTCCTGATGTTGAAATCTAACAACGAATTTAAGAAATATAGGGTTAGGATGCATTTTAGTCTCCTGAACATTTTATTTTATTTTATTTTATTGTTTATTTTAGACCCTATATCTTCTCTCTCTCGTTATCTTTTCAATAGTTGAAGAATGAAGAAAACGGGCTGATTAGAAAAAATTGAATATACAATTTACACTTAATAAAATAGTACTTAAAACGCAATACGTGATTAAAATTCAGATTTTGCCAAAACATACTAGAATTAACATAAAAATTTAGTACAAAAGGTTTTTCCACAATAAAGATTATGCTAACGAAATTAACTCAAAGAGCGATTTCTTAAACTTAAGATACAATTAGAAAATGAAGTTATTTAGCAGCCTATTAAAAGGTAGACAATAGTGTAGAAAAAAATTGAATGTTAAATTTTAGAATTGTAATATTAATGTACACAACTCCAGAACTCTTTTATTTCTCTTTATTGATTTGTGCAGATATTATATCCTAGAAGAAATGGTCCTGTCATGATATAATTACCATTGAGTTTCCAAGAAACCATTTCACAAGGAACCGTCAGACATACAAAGAATTATTGGGTTTGGTTTCTGGCAACAAGGTCAAAGTGTAATAAACACATTAAGCATACTTAAAGCCTTTGACTTTTGTTTTTAAAAAAAAGACTTCCTTACACACATCACTGTTTGGACTCTCTTTATTATTGTGTCAAACTTAAATCTATTTTTCATCACTCACTCTTTCTCTTCCTTTCTTTTCTTCTCTCTCAGTCAGAAGATCGCCAGTTATTCAATGACATTTGTAAAGTCGATCTATCACTTCTTTTGCCCGCATTAATATCTATCTATCTATCTATCTATCTATCTATCTATCTATCTATCTATCTATCTATCTATCTATCTATCTATCTATCTATCTATCTATCTATCTGTATATCTATCTATCTATGTATCTATCTATCTATCTATTTATATATTATCTATCTATCTATCTTTTTTCTTTTTTCTATCAATATTTGACTACAACAGGCACCTATCACTCATTATGATTATTAATTATAAATTAATAACACATACATAATTACAAGGGGTGATCGAGAATCTTAATTTATAGTTATTAATATTTCTCCCATATGGGTGTCATAAAACCCTACACTTTACACAATGACAAGATGGACGTTTTACTCTCACATAATGTTTCTGCAGGTGGAAACATCTTAATAAAGGAGTAATAAAATCTTTTCTTTATTTATATTCCCGAACCACTCCCCACTCCAACATCCATCTGTCACTCCAAAATAAGATTTTAATATATATATGCAGGAAGTTTAATACATTTAACAATAAATTTATTAAATCAACAATTAAATATAGTGCAACTGAATATAATCAAATTAAAATTGACATTTACATCCCTTCACAACAATATCTGATTAAGCTTTAGACATTCATTCAGTTTATCGTAACAAAGACATCAGGAGTCAAATTCACCAACACACACACACACACACACACACACACACACACACACACACACACACACACACACACACACACACACACACACACACGCACACACAAACACACATATATTATATATATATATGGAGAGAGAGAGAGAGTGAAAAAATACACAGTAGGTGGTATTACTCAATACTGAGTACTATTAATAGTCCAGTTTTATCATTATTGAAAGTGAATGGAAAATCCATTTAAATACATTCAGACATTGATATTATATTTACAAAATAAATATTGAACCACTGACAGTTTATTTACACAGTAAATATTTTCAGACATTAATATTATGTTTACAAAATAAATACCTTCAGATACTGTTGTTATTCTTAAAAAAATAAACGCTTTCATACCTTGATATTATGTCTGCAAAATAAATACATTCTCACACATATTATATTTACATATTATGTTTATATTATATATTATATTTATATTATTCATGGAGAATTCCACGGTACACAAAAATACAACTATAATGGAATTCACTCTGCTGAAATTCTTTATAAAATCCTCAGAGATATGTGTTGTTAACGTGGCTGACATTTTTCTTGGACTTACTGGTTGACTCTAGAGACTGACGTTCTATATTACCAAACCTGGGGTTTTAATACAATTGAGGTTGACTCTAGGGACTGACACTCTATATTCACCAAACCTTGGGTTTTAATACAATTGAGGTTGACTCTAGGGACTTACACTCTATATTTACCAAACCTGGGGTTTTAATACAATTGAGGTTGACTCTAGAGACTGACGTTCTATATTCACCAAACCTTGGGTTTTAATACAATTGAGGTTGACTCTAGGGACTGACACTCTATATTCACCAAACCTGGGGTTTTAATACAATTGAGGATGAAAAAACGCAGGGGGTAAATTATTGAAATTAAATTGGAATTCTGTACTCAGATGTTAATACACTTGCAGTTAATTATTATTATTGTGAATTATGTACCCGGATATTAATTCACTTGTAGTGAATTTTTCTTGTGTATTGTTTGAATTCTGAACTCGGCCATTAATTCATTAAGCACATTCTCAGTCGCTTTTAATGGACTTTATCGTCCTCAAAATGGATTTGGTCAAGGTCGCTGAACTTCTTTGTAAACAGTCCATTTACAAGACACATTATAACAGCATAGCTATTCTTTTGAAAAAGTATGAAAAGGATAAAAAGGATTAAAAAGAATTTTTAAAATTGATAAAATTAAAATAGAAACTTACAACAAAATCATATTTCTTATTTTATGAAATGCATTTTCTGAAATCTAAATCACTCAAGCATTGATTGTGTATTGAAAGTTTTTTTTTACAAAAATTTAAACTGCAGAAATAGACATAAACTACTACTGTAGTGTACTGAAGAAAATTATTTATTAGAGAAATAAGGTCTATCCACTCTAAGCCTATTTTTCCAAAATATGAGTTCTCACAACAAATTTTCGCATTGTATCGAAAATCTGAAAAACGACAGTATTGCCACGTCATTTTCAGATTCAGGATTAGATCTTGCAACGTTGTATTTCCAAAATAGCTAAATCTTAAAATAAAAAATCTTAATAGTATGTCATATACTTTTCCCAAACTTTCAAGTCAGTTGTAACAAAACCAAACACACAAAGTAAGCAAATGCGATTAAAATTATACTAAAATAACCAGAAATCATGTTGAGTTCCACTTACTAAGCAATAGGGGTTTTCTACTAATTGCTGTAATTTCCTTTGTTTATAAAGGGCTTAAGAGGAGTTACCAAACTTGTTATTACAAGAATGCAATTATTAATAACTTTAGAGCTGTAACCAAGTATCTTATTACTAATTAATTATTAATAATTTTGGACCAATTCCCAAATGTATTATTGGTAGAATATAATAATTAATAAGTTGTGAGAAGTAAATAAACATGATATTATTAGACTACAATTAATAATAATATTAGAGCAGTTAACAATCATGTTATTACTAGAATGCAGTTATTAATAATATTAGAGCAGTTATCAAACATGTTATTATCAAAATACAATTATATATTAATAATATTAGATCAGTTATCAAGCATTTTATTACCAGAATATAATTATTAATATTAGAGCAATTATCAAACGTCATTATTTCAATAGAATTTATCATAGTATTAGAACAATTATCAAACAAATTATGACTAGAATACAATATTAATAATATTAGAGCAATAAAAACCAAGGTTCAGCTAAAATTTATTTCCAGACAAGAAGAGTTTTTCTAGGAGACAGATTATAGTTCCTATTTCAATCCGCCTCAGTTATGTCCCTTGCGAACAATCACGTCATAAACGACGTCAATTAGACGAGAGACACGCGAATATTGATAGCAATTGAGAACTACAAAGTTTGGCGAGTGACTGAATATATGTTGCAGGTCGCCTTGGGAAAAAGGTAAAATATGTTCATGTTAAAATAGAATGGAACTATTCTACTACAAATCTAATGAAACTTAATTTTTATTTACACACCTGACTTGCACCTAATGTAACTTAATTTTTATTTACACATCTGACAAACACTAACATTAGAGAGACCAACAGACACATAGTAGATGGAGACAATTCAAGACAAATAAAGCAGCGGAAGCCGAAAGCGCCGCCTACATTAGCAAGGAAGCACGACAAATAGAAATTAAAAGATAGTTCTTATCAGAGAGCAGAGATGGAGTTATCTTGTGACTTTGTTAAGAAAAGCTTGCAAAATGTTTTTTTACAATTTCACACTGACAAGGTTATGTAGAAAACGTTGTAGAACACTGAAAAACTTTGAATTGATGCCACTGGCAATCCTAATAAAACTTAATTTCTTATTTAAACATCTGACAAGCATTAATATTAGGGAGACCATCGTGAATTGACTTTATGTCAGAATTAAATTGAGGAGACTTTCTGAAATCTTAATTATTTTGATATACTTTTACAATTCTGAACTGAGATCTAGCATTATTGATTTGATCACAATATTATAAATTGCTCATTTGTGCAAATACATTCTTAAGATAATATTCTACAGTTATGAGGTTGTAAGGGGAAAATCCAAAACAACTTTTATCACATCTATCTTTCTTGTTTACTCTCTCCTCTCAATTTATTTCTCTCTCTCTCTCTTTCTCTCTCTATCTCTCTCTCCATCTATCTATCTATCTATCTATCTATCTATCTATCTATCTATCTATCTATCTATCTATCTATCTATCTATCTATCTATCTTTATCTATCTATATGTATGTCTCTTTGTATGTCTGTCTGTCTGACTGTCTGTCTATCAATCTATCTATCTATCTATCTTCAAATGCATGCATGAACAGATTAATCATCTTTAAAACTATTGACGGTAAGATTACACTGAGTAACATTAGGATAATTTAGGATAACTATTGACGGTAAAATTACACTGACTAACATTAGGATAATTTAGTGCAGGGTTTCATAACCTTAAATTTCATTTCTGAGGAAATGGGAAATACCAGGGGTTTTATTTTAAACAGCCAGCTAACAAGTAACAGCCATAACTGCTGGTGATGATGATAAGTGGAAATCTGATAGACTCTGAGATAAGAAATTCGTGTTACGATCTGTATAAACATTTAAAGACACAATAGGTAGTCCTAATGACCTTCATACTGAAAGTATTGGTGTGTGGAATTACCATTTTGTTAAATTGTTACAAATATTAAATTTTAAATTTTTGTTATCCAAATAACAGAAGGTGACTAATTAATTAATCATTATTGGGACAATGTGTCTAGTTCATGCAATATTGCACAGATTCGGATGTCACTGTATTTAATTTCTAAACTGATAGAATTAATTAAGGAGCCTGAAGGGTGTCTCTGGCAACCATTATGTCGTCAGCATAGGTGTAATGTTAAAAAATAACAATCTTTAAATCCTCATACTGAGGCTGGGGTCTCTAAACAAACACTGGAATATACCACATTTATTTTTTTTAAATATTATTTATTATGATTTTTTTCATGACGCAACATATTTATTAATATTACTAATTTTCTTCAAGATAAAGAGGGAACAAAACATACGAATCTTTTCCCATTTTTCGTGTCAGCTTTTAATAAAATTAGTTTGTTCACAGGCCGCAAGCAATTAGTAACTAATATTTTTGTAAATATGAAAGAAGTCTAATTTTGCATACTTAAAATATATGATTTAATCAGTAAGTAAGCATATCGAAAATAGGAATAAAGCTAATTTTAAATTTTAATTATATATATATATATGTGTGTGTGTGTGTGTGTGTGTGTGTGTGTGTGTGTGTGTGTGTGTGTGTTTGTGTGTGTGTGTGTGTGTGTGTATGTGTGTGTGTGTGTGTGTTTGTGTGTGTGTGTGTGTGTGTGTGTACGAGCAAATATTTTAATTGCAGACAATAAACTTTGCCATGAGGAAATTACTCTCATTGATTATAATCACAATTACCGCCCTTGGACAGTCGCAGACAAATGGTAAAAAATTATCCTATTGTATTTTGGCTTTTCTTTGACTGTCTTTACAAGTTCATTGTATAGCTGATTTACAACCTACTTAGAAGTCTGTGGTCTACCAACGTTTCTGAGAAATACTAAAATGTTTGGCTCCATTTAAAGTTTAGAAATATTTGATCCATCTATCTATCTATCTACCTATCTATCTCTATCTATCTATCTTTCTATCTATCTATCTATCTGTCCATCCATCCATCCATTCATTCATCCATCCATCCATCCATCTATCTATCTATCTATGTTCATTTCTAACAATCATCATCTCATTCCATCGATCCATGCATATTCTTCTCCATCTCCCCATCTTTCTATCAGTCTGACCTCTTAGTGCTCTGTCTGCCAAGTCGTCAGGTTATCTATTGCAAACATCTTGGTTTTTCAACTTAACATTTGCGTTCATTTCTTATACCGATAATGTCGGGGATTGTGAAACATCTCTTGGAAAATTTATGTTCAAATAAGGGGAGACAGATCTTCGTTATTAAGGACAGGAATAGTTCGTGAGTTTCGTTATTAAGGACAGGAATAGTTCGTGAGTTTCGTTAATAAGAACAGGAATAGTTCGTGAGTTTCGTTAATAAGGACAGGAATAGTTCGTGAGTTTCGTTATTAAGGACAGGAATAGTTCGTGAGTTTCGTTATTAAGGACAGGAAAGTTCATGAGGTTGAGTTCATTTTATATTCGCAACCATTGCGTTTTCCGTTTATGATCTTCAAATCATAATTCAGATATTTTACTGCCAGGAGTCTTTGAACGTCTAGTCCTTGATATCATTGTTTATTAAATAAATGAAAATGTTTATTTCAAGGTCACTCTTGATAGAATGAAAAATAATTTCCATTAAGCAAGAAACTCTATTTCGCATTTGGAATACATAAGACTGTCCATATTACTCGCCTGCGAATTATAATCACATCAATGCTAAGATATGTTTTAAGAGTTTTGCATACAAATTAATTGTTTATTCTAAGTTTCTTTATAAATAAAAAATAGATTTCAGGCTATCCAAAATAATACTTGTCCACATGCAATGAAAGATTTCAATTGAAGTGATTAAAATATGACTGATTTCTTTTTTGTCAGAAATAGATGCATGCCAGCAGGATTGCTATTCTCTCCATGTAAAGACACCAGTAATTATGGGTAATGAAGAAAAATGCAGGTAATTAGAAATTAATGAATTTTGAAGCAAAAAAAAATTAAATTGAGTAATATGACTATATTTCTTTGAAAAATTGTCCCTGAAATTTTATCGTGCTATAATTATTAGTGTACTTTCATTAATATATTAAAAGGAGTAAAATGTATGCATTATTATCGTAGTTCTGAAAGATATTATTGTGTATGACATACTTAACACATTAATGTATTGATGAACTTAATGCTTTAATCAGAAATCCCAACTTTGTAATCAGGATAACTTTGTAGAATGTTGATTCTTTTAATTAAAAGAAGCTAAGTAATTTATTATAAAAGAATAATATACAATAACATATAATTATTTTCTTTTCACTATCGGTAATATAATTATAAGTATTGCTCTTAGATATGCTTAGAAATAACTTTTTATTCCGTATTTCAAAATACTTCAGTTCGATATCGTAATGACACATATGAACTAACGAATACATTTTCTCAGAGGTCTCTTAGTGTTGGTGATAAATTGTGGTAAAGATTTTATAGGATCTCGTGGTTGATAATGATTCATTATTTAAAAAAATTCAAACATCTTTTGCCGTACTTGACTCATTGTGAACAGATTCTCATGTCTCTTATAATTCACAGTGAACAGATTCTCATAGATACAAAACCTTAATTCCCTATCTTGTAAGATTAAACATGCATACACATAATGTTTCAGATGTATGATTGTTTATGAACAGGTGTAAGATTTTAATTGGATCATTACGTGAGTGAATGCCATGGGTTCTTGTATGAGTGAATGCACTGTTATTAGTGATTTCGTAGGTATGTGTGAAAATGAAAATATCAATTAAACTTTGGTTACGATTGAAACTGTACACATGACAAATGAAAAACTGGTAATTACTGGAGAAATGTGAAAATATGTGAAATGCCTGTATTTGCAAGAGAGAAATTCTAGTGTCAGTATGTTCATGACTATGGGTACATACATTTCACTGGATACACACATGTCAATGGTTGGTAAATGCACACGATTACCGAGTAGCTGATTTCATATCTTGTAATTTATGTTGTAATTTCTCGAAATATCAGGACATGTTGAAGCCAGTTGAGTTTAATGTTATGGTATTACTTAACCTCTGTACTTACTCTGCAATTTTCATTCATTCGTATGTGATGAATTTTATTTTAGTGCGACAAAAAGTTTCGTGACCTGTGCAAAGTATGAATGCAAGAGGAATGAGTTAAGCCCCGATATGAAGCACAATCTGGAAAATATTCTTAGAAATATGAAGAGAGCTAATTTTAATTGTGGTAAGTTATTGCCCTTTATTTTGTATTATTTCTCTTTGAATGCTCTCTCTATCATAGAGTTATTTTCACCCATCTGCACGCTAATATAGTGGAATATCCACAGCACAATAATCAATCTAGTTATCGTCATTATCATCGGTTATCATTTTTAAACATCAACAGTACGAACACTTAACACTTGGTAATAATGACGTAAAACTTGGAGTTATCTTTATTAATTTTATGAGTAACAAAGTTACATTACAACCATTAATTATAGTACTTAATTGTCTTTTTTTCTAATTATTATTTTATGATTGATTCATATTTTATTGACATTTATGTTTCAGTATTTGTTATTGTTTTTGGAATGCCCATCTATTTGTATAAAATAATATAGAAATGGGGCGGGGGCGGGGGAGTGAGCACCACACGAGTACTTTGGCGACAGTTGGCGATTAGTGACGTGTGCTTTGCCCAAACTCGTCACGTTAGCGTTCACCCCCCCACACACACACACCTCCATTGTATTAAAACTCCAGGTTTGGTCAAGGAAGGTGTCCAGTCATCGTCAACAAATCATCAAACAGTCAACGGCTCACAAACACTCAGAACAGCTCATCCTTCGTACAACCGAGAGAACAGCCGTGAACAACCACTACATCAGAGCGTCAGCTAGTGCCACACTAAGGCTTTAATAGAGCTAGTTGTCAAACTAGCCTTACTGCTTATTCCCAAGCCTTCTTCATTCCACGAAAATCAGGGAGGCGCACATCATACGTCCACGCCCAAGCCTTTATCAGGGTTGGAAAGAGAGGAATGGGAAGATTTTACCATCTAAAAACTACACAACGATCTATAGGGAGGGAGAAGACGCGCTTCAAGACATTGCCACGACATTGACCTCCTAACCCACAAGTAGGTTGTATTGTTAGGCTAAGCTTTTTAAAACGTCATAAACGATAATTTTGATTACCAGCCTCGCAAGCAGTGACGTAATCGCCATGCTCTGGTGCGTGAGCTGTACTCAGTCAAAGAGAAGCGAACTCGTGGAGGAGGGAGAAGACGTGCTTCAAGACATTTGCCACGACTGAGCCAGCGAACATCAGTGTGGTAAAGCGGATCGCCGTAATCATATTTTGCAGCTTTGCACTTGTGCTTGAAGATGTGGTGGAGAGGACGAGCAAGCACTGCGTTCACTTGAAGATGCGGTGTTTGAGAGGACGAGCAAGCACTGCGTTCACTTGAAGATGCAATGGTTGAGAAGACTTGAAGATGTGGTGGTTGAGAGGACGAACAAGCACTGCGTTCACTTGAAGATGCGGTGGTTGAGAGGACGAACAAGCACTGTGTTCACTAACTTCACCACAACAGACGTAATGTCCTTCGTACCTGCTGCTTTGGCACACAATGACTCCTGGTGGACGATGCAGTGCATGTTGATTGTAAATTTGCTATATCTTGCTTGTATGTGGAAAATACGTGGATTGAATAAAATTGACTAATTTATTCAGCTATGTCGAGTTTTGTCCAGCAGATTTACAAGACTTATTGACCTGACAATTTCCTGATGTTGAAATCTAACAACGAATTTAAGAAATATGTGGTTAGGATGCATTTTAGTCTCCTGAACATTTTATTTTATTTTATTTTATTGTTTATTTTAGACCCTACATCTCTTCTCTCTCGTTATCTTTTCAATAGATGAAGAATGAAGAAAACGGACTGATTAAAAAAAAATTGAATATACAATTTACACTTAATAAAATAGTACTTAAAACGCAATACGTGATTAAAATTCAGATTTTGCCAAAACATACTAGAATTAACATAAAAATTTATTACAAAAGGTTTTTCCACAATAAAGATTATGCTAACGAAATTAACTCAAAGAGCGATTTCTTAAACTTAAGATACAATTAGAAAATGAAGTTATTTAGCAGCCTATTAAAAGGTAGACAATAGAGTAGGAAAAAAAATGAATGTTAAATTTTAGAATTGTAATATTAATGTACACAACTCCAGAACTCTTTCATTTCTCTTTATTGATTTGTGCAGATATTATATCGTAGAAGAAATGTCCTGTCACGATATAATTACCATTGAGTTTCCAAGAAACCATTTCACAAGGAACCGTCAGACATACAAAGCATTATTGGGTTTGGTTTCTGGCAACAAGGTCAAAGTGTAATAAACACATTAAGCATACTTAAAGCCTTTGACTTTTGTTTTAAAAAAAAAGACTTCCTTACACACATCACTATTTGGACTCTCTTTATTATTGTGTCAAACTTAAATCTATTTTTCATCACTCCCTCTTTCTCTTCCTTTCTTTTCTTCTCTCTCATACAGAAGATCGCCAGTTATTCAATGACAATTGTAAAGTCGATCTATCACTTCTTTTGTCCGCATTAATATCTATCTATCTATGTATCTATCTATCTATCTATTTATATATTATCTATCTATCTATCTTTTTTCTTTCTATCTATCAATATTTGACTACAACAGGCACCTATCACTCATTATGATTATTAATTATAAATTAATAACACATACATAATTACAAGGGGTGATCGAGAATCTTAATTTATAGTTATTAATATTTCTCCCATATGGGTGTCATAAAACCCTACACTTTACACAATGACAAGATGGACGTTTTACTCTCACATAATGTTTCTGCAGGTGGAAACATCTTAATAAAGGAGTAATAAAATCTTTTCTTTATTTATATTCCCGAACCACTCCCCACTCCAACATCCATCTATCACTCCAAAATAAGATTTTAATATATATGCAGGAAGTTTAATACATTTAACAATAAATTTATTAAATCAACAATTAAATATAGTGCAACTGAATATAATCAAATTAAAATTGACATTTACATCCCTTCACAACAATATCTGATTAAGCTTTAGACATTCATTCAGTTTATCGTAACAAAGACATCAGGAGTCAAATTCACCAACACACACACACACACACACATATTATATATATATATGGAGAGAGAGAGAGAGAGAGAGAGAGAGAGAGAGAGAGAGAGAGTGAAAAAATACATAGTAGGTGGTATTACTCAATACTGAGTACTATTAATAGTCCAGTTTTATCATTATTGAAAGTGAATGGAAAATCCATTTAAATACATTCAGACATTGATATTATATTTACAAAATAAATATTGAACCATTGACAGTTTATTTACACAGTAAATATTTTCAGACATTAATATTATGTTTACAAAATAAATACCTTCAGATACTGTTGTTATTCTTAAAAAAATAAACGCTTTCATACCTTGATATTATGTCTGCAAAATAAATACATTCTCACACATATTATATTTACATATTATGTTTATATTATATATTATATTTATATTATTCATGGAGAATTCCACGGTACACAAAAATACAACTATAATGGAATTCACTCTGCTGAAATTCTTTATAAAATCCTCAGAGATATGTGTTGTTAACGTGGCTGACATTTTTCTTGGACTTACTGGTTGACTCTAGAGACTGACGTTCTATATTACCAAACCTGGGGTTTTAATACAATTGAGGTTGACTCTAGGGACTGACACTCTATATTCACCAAACCTTGGGTTTTAATACAATTGAGGTTGACTCTAGGGACTGACACTCTATATTCACCAAACCTGGGGTTTTAATACAATTGAGGTTGACTCTAGAGACTGACGTTCTATATTCACCAAACCTTGGGTTTTAATACAATTGAGGTTGACTCTAGGGACTGACACTCTATATTCACCAAACCTGGGGTTTTAATACAATTGAGGTTGACTCTAGGGACTGACACTCTATATTCACCAAACCTTGGGTTTTAATAGAATTGAGGTTGACTCTAGGGACTGACACTCTATATTCACCAAACCTGGGGTTTTAATACAATTGAGGTTGACTCTAGAGACTGACGTTCTATATTCACCAAACCTTGGGTTTTAATACAATTGAGGTTGACTCTAGGGACTGACACTCTATATTCACCAAACCTTGGGTTTTAATACAATTGAGGTTGACTCTAGAGACTGACACTCGATATATACCCCAAGCCTGGGGTTTTAATACAATTGAGGATGAAAAAACGCAGGGGGTAAATTCTTGAAATTAAATTTGAATTCTGTACTCAGATGTTAATTCACTTGCAGTTAATTATTATTATTGTGAATTATGTACCCGGATATTAATTCACTTGTAGTGAATTTTTCTTGTGTATTGTTTGAATTCTGAACTCGGCCATTAATTCATTAAGCACATTCTCAATCGCTTTTAATGGACTTTATCGTCCTCAAAATGGATTTGGTCAAGGTCGCTGAACTTCTTTTTAAACAGTCCATTTACAAGACACATTATAACAGCATATCTATTCTTTTGAAAAAGTATGAAAAGGATAAAAAGGATTAAAAAGAATTTTTAAAACTGATAAAATTAAAATAGAAACTTACAACAAAATCATTTTTCTTATTTTATTAAATTCATTTTCTGAAATCTAAATCACTCAAGCAAAGTTTTTTTTTAAATTTTAAACTGCAGAAATAGACATAAACTACTACTGTAATGTACTGAAGAAAATTATTTATTAGAGAAATAAGGTATATCCACTCTAAGCCTATTTTTCCAAAATATGAGTTCTCACAACAAATTTTCCTATTGTATCGAAAATCTGAAAAACGACAGTATTGCCACGTCATTTTCAGATGCAGGATTAGATCTTGCAACATTGTATTTCCAAAATAGCTAAATCTCAAAGTAAAAAATCTTAATAGTATGTCAGATACTTTTCCCAAACTTTCAAGTCATTTGTAACCAGAACAAACACACAAAGTAAGCAAATGCTATTATAATTATACTAAAATAACCAGAAATCATGTTGAGTTCCACTTACTAAGCAATAGGGGTTTCTACTAATTGCTGTAATTTCCTTTGTTTATAAAGGGCTTAAGAGGAGTTACCAAACTTGTTATTACAAGAATGCAATTATTAATAACTTTAGAGCTGTAACCAAGTATCTTATTACTAATTAATTATTAATAATTTTGGACCAATTCCCAAATGTATTATCGGTAGAATATAATAATTAATAAGTTGTGAGAAGTAAATAAACATGATATTATTAGACTACAATTAATAATAATATTAGAGCAGTTAACAATCATGTTATTACTAGAATGCAGTTATTAATAATATTAGAGCAGTTATCAAACATGTTATTATCAAAATACAATTATATATTAATAATATTAGATCAGTTATCAAGCATTTTATTACCAGAATATAATTATTAATATTAGAGCAATTATCAAACGTCATTATTTCAATAGAATTTATCATAGTATTAGAACAATTATCAAACAAATTATGACTAGAATACAATATTAATAATATTAGAGCAATAAAAACCAAGGTTCAGCTAAAATTTATTTCCAGACAAGAAGAGTTTTTCTAGGAGACAAATTATAGTTCCTATTTCAATCCGCCTCAGTTATGTCCCTTGCGAACAATCACGTCATAAACGACGTCAATTAGACGAGAGACGCGCGAATATTGATAGCAATTGAGAACTACAAAGTTTGGCGAGTGACTGAATATATGTTGCAGGTCGCCTTGGGAAAAAGGTAAAATATGTTCATGTTAAAATAGAATGGAACTATTCTACTACAAATCTAATGAAACTTAATTTTTATTTACACACCTGACTAGCACCTAATGTAACTTAATTTTTATTTACACATCTGACAAACACTAACATTAGAGAGACCAACAGACACATAGTAGATGGAGACAATTCAAGACAAATAAAGCAGCGGAAGCCGAAAGCGCCGCCTACATTAGCAAGGAAGCACGACAAATAGAAATTAAAAGATAGTTCTTATCAGAGAGCAGAGATGGAGTTATCTTGTGACTTTGTTAAGAAAAGCCTGCAAAATGTTTTTTTACAATTTCACACTGACAAGGTTATGTAGAAAACGTTAACCTTAAATTTCATTTCTGAGGAAGTGGGAAATACCAGGGTTTTTATTTTAAACAGCCAGCTAACAAGTAACAGCCTTAACTGCTGGTGATGATGATAAGTGGAAATCTGATAGACTCTGAGATCAGAAATTCGTGTTACGATCTGTATAAACATTTAAAGACAGAATAGGTAGTCCTAATGACCTTCATACTGAAAGTATTGGTGTGTGGAATTACCATTTTGTTAAATTGTTACAAATATTAAATTTTAAATTTTTGTTATCCCAATAACAGAAGGTGACTGATTAATTAATCATTATTGGGACAATATACTAATTAATTAATCATTATTGGGACAATGTGCCTAGTTCATGCAATATTGCACAGATTCGGATGTCACTGTATTTAATTTCTAAACTGATAGAATTAATTAAGGAGACTGAAGGGTGTCTCTGGCAACCAGTATGTCGTCAGCAATTTGTAGTGTTAAAAAATAACAATCTTTAAATCCTCATACTGAGGCTGGGGTCTCGAAACAAACACTGGAATATACCACATTTATTTTTTTTTAAATATTATTTATTATGATTTTTTTCATGACGCAACATATTTATTAATATTACTAATTTTCTTCAAGATAAAGAGGGAACAAAACATACGAATCTTTTCCCATTTTTCGTGTCAGCTTTTAATAAAATTAGTTTGTTCACAGGCCGCAAGCAATTAGTAACTAATATTTTTGTAAATATGAAAGAAGTCTAATTTTGCATACTTAAAATATATGATTTAATCAGTAAGTAAGCATATCGAAAATAGGAATAAAGCTAATTTGAAATTTTAATTATATATATATATATATATATATATATGTGTGTGTGTGTGTGTGTGTGTGTGTGTGTGTGTGTGTGTGTGTGTGTGTGTGTTTGTGTGTGTGTGTGTGTGTGTGTGTGTGCGAGCAAATATTTTAATTGCAGACAATAAACTTTGCCATGAGGAAATTACTCTCATTGATTATAATCACAATTACCGCCCTTGGACAGTCGCAGACAAATGGTAAAAAAATTATCCTATTGTGTTTTGGCTTTTCTTTGACTGTCTTTACAAGTTCATTGTATAGCTGATTTACAACCTACTTAGAAGTCTGTGGTCTACCAACGTTTCTGAGAAATACTAAAATGTTTGGCTCCATTTAAAGTTTAGAAATATTTGATCCATCTATCTATCTATCTATCTATCTATCTCTATCTATCTATCTATCTAATTATCCATCCATCCATTCATCCATCCATCCATCCATCCATCCATCCATCCATCCATCCATCCATCCATCTATCTATCTATCTATCTATCTATCTATCTGTCTGTCTATCTATGTTCATTTCTAACAATCATCATCTCATTCCATCGATCCATGCATATTCTTCTCCATCTCCCCATCTATCTATCAGTCTGACCTCTTAGTGCTCTGTCTGCCAAGTCGTCAGGTTATCTATTGCAAACGTCTTGGTTTTTCAACTTAACATTTGCGTTCATATCTTATGCCGATAATGTCGGGGTTTGTGAAACATCTCTTGGAAAATTTATGTTCAAATAAGGGGAGACAGATCTTCGTTATTAAGGACAGGAATAGTTCGTGAGGTTGAGTTCATTTTATATTCGCAACCATTGCGTTTTCCGTTCATGATCTTCTAATCATAATTCAGAGATATAAATGTCCAGGAGTCTTTAGTGTGAATGTCCTAGACATTGATATTCTTGTTTAGTAAATAAATGTAAATGTTTATTTCAAGGTCACTATTGATAGAATGAAAAATACTTTCCATTAAGAAGGAAACTGTATTTCATATTGAATACATAAGACTGTCCATATTACTCGCCTGTGAATTATAATCACATCAATGCTAAGATATGTTTTAAGATTTTTGCATACAGATTAATTGTTTATTCTAAGTTTCTTTATAAATAAAAAATAGATTCCAGGCTATCCAAAATAATACTTGTCCACACATGCAATGAAAGATTTAAATTGAAATGATTAAAATATGACTGATTTCTTTTTTGTCAGAAATAATTTCATGCGCCGAAATTTGCTTTAATTTCAATGTAGATGTCACAAAACGGGCGGGCTTGTTACAAGCCGACCCGAGCTGAAGTTAGAGATGCAAGGGGTGAAGTCTATTTTTGGCCTGCTCCGGTGCACCTCCAAAATAAACTCATGTGACGTGTGCCAGTACTACGTCGTGTCAGGTTGTTACAATGACACACATGACATACTCCATTGATGTTTGGGTGGGGCCCACTTTATTAGTGTCATGCCAAGGAACGTTTTATTGGCGGTGTGTGTTGTGAGTGTGTATCATAAATGTGAATAAATGGACGAACAGACGAACGGTGCAAAACAATAGTACAAATTCTTTCGTCCCTCTCAAAAACTATGAATAACAAGAGAGTTGAAAGATGTTTAAATCAGGTTATTTATTTCCCGATTTAAAAGGGGCACTACTCTTTCGCACAGTGATTAATCATTCATTCAACTTTCCAATGTCATACACTCTGTGGGAAATAAGGGGAGATGAAAATGATGAAATTCAAAATATAAAATAAAGATTAATTACACAATTCTTATGCGGCAAATGGGGCCGCTTTAACAATAGTTGACATGTAAAATAAGCATTACTTTTAACATTAGAGTTCTTATTTTGCAAACGATATAATAGTGTTCATTTTCTTAAGAGTCCTAGACTTAAGTATGTGCGCGTTAGCCGTGCTAATGATTACTCACTATTAATGTCAGAGTTCCAAGGAGATGACGTAATCTCACACGTCACTTATAAGCGGCACTTCAAAGTGAAGATCACGGCGCAATTGAGGCGTCGCATTACAGGTGAAGATTCTGCAGAATCTAGGCACCACTTTCAGATTATCACGGGGAGAAATCTGAAATTTAGCTGACTGCTGTCAGCCTCGATAATTATCGTTGTTTGTCGTGGACACGGACACCTCAACGACGTTTAGCATTATCGGATGGAGTCGTCCAGTGGGATGTGTCGTCGCATTACATTGAGTGTAGAAATCCGGATATGTCTGTGAGAAAATCTCGGTGCTAGCCTCTCAATTTGCGGGATAGACTGCCAAAACGAACTCAGACAGGGGGAAGAACAAGTTGGTCCCTCGTGTCGTTAACTGCATACAACCAGCGTCGCATGCATCGGGTTTTTCTGGACAGCGAACTTTCCACTTTGCCAACAGTTATACTGAGTAATTTTGCCTCGCTACTCAATATATGGCATCAGACGGATGGAAAACGGACGGAAAGAGATTATTGCAGCTTTCCTTTATGAAATCTCTGTACATGAGATAATTCATACGTGAAGTTAGACTGGCTTCAGACGAATCGACGTTTTCAACATTGAGAGTAAAAGTCTTCATTTTGCCTCTTATATAGCTCTCACTGAAGGTTTCCAAAACTTCCAGAAGCTATGTCCTGTGACATGATTTTTGCCTTGGATATATAGTGGTAATCGTGATGCACGCTTTTCTGTGGTCAATCCTAATGCGCACTGGCCATTTCACTCGTCAACAACATGTGACGGTATTGCGCAGTTGTCCCAATTTATTTAACATACATATTCTTCATAAACTAATATATATATTCAATATGATAATTAACACACACTGCGTCACGAACGTCTGTCTACTAAAGAGATCTTAGGTGACCGTTACTGGGAGTTACATGCTACATACGAAAAATAACAAAACTCGGATTACTTCAATTAGTTTTGTTAGCGGTTTTTTAAAATGAAATAAAATATAATTTCTGTCCCTCATTTCCTGTGACAGTAAAGAATCCAGAACACGTGGGTATGGAAGAATTGTGCAGGTAATATGTAATTAATGAATTATAAAGCAAAACAAATTGATTTGAGTAATATGACTATTTTAAAAAAATCTTCCTGTATATTTTATCATGCTATAATTATTACTGTAATGTATTAAAATAACTAAAATTTAAATAATCATAGTTACGAATTGTAATGTTGTGTATGACATAAAACATTAGTTTTTCAAGTCCTTATGCTTTCATCAAAAATAGCAACTTTATTGTTGACTGTTTTAATTATAACCACTAATTAATTTATTATAAGAGAATTATATATAACAGCATATGATTATTATCACTCTCGGTAATATAATTATAAGAATTGGTCTTAGTTATGCTTAGAAATAACTTTTTATCAGGTATTGCAAAATACTTCAGTTATATGTCGTAATAACACATCTGACCAAACAAATATATTTTCTCACAGAACTCTTAGTGCTGGTGATAAATTGTAATGAAGGATTTATGGGATCTCGTGGTTGTTAATGATTCATTATTAACAAAATTTCAAACATCTTTTAACGTACTTGATTCAGTGTGAACAGATTCTCATGTCTCTTATAATTCACAGTGAACAATTTCTCAGATACAAAACCTTAATTCCCTATCTTGTAAGATTAAACATGCATACAATTAATGTTTCAGATATATGATTGTTTATGAACAGGTGTCATATTTTAATTGGATCATTAAGTGAGTGAATGCATGACAGCAATTGTAATTATTTCAGTTAGCAGACTGGAGTTCTTGTATGAGTGAAGGCACTGTTATTGGTGATTACGTAGGAATGTGTAAAAATGAAAATATCAATTAAACTTTGGTTACGATTGAAACTGTAAACATGACAAATGAAAAGCTGGTAATTACTGGAGAAAGTATGTGAAATGCCAGTATTTTCAAGATAGAAATTCTAATGTTATGATGTCCATGACTCTGGGTACATTTATGTTAGCGGTAAGTAAATGAACACGATTACCAAGTAGCTGCTTTCATATCTTGTAATGTATGTTGTGATTTCTGCAAATATTATGGCATCTTGATACCAATTTTGTTTAATTTCATGGTATATCTTAAACTCGTACTGGCATTGTAATTTTCTTTCACTGGTATTGACGAATGTTATTTCAGGTCAATGCAAAATTACGACAACTGTTTGTGTGAGTGCAGAGACCCAAGCACCGACACATCTCATTCTCTAACCCGCGGCACATATAATTCTCTGCTATTAATTCTTGAAAGATTTAACAAATCGACTGTTAAATGTGGTAAGTTATTGCCCTTTATTTTGTATTATTTCTCTTTGAATGCCCTCTCTATCATAGAGTCACTTTCACTCATCTACACGCTAATATAGTGGTATAGGCACAGCACAATAATCAATGTAATTATCGTCATTATCATCATTTCTCATTTTTAATTATCAACGGTACCAACATCTAAATCTTCGTAATATGTAGTAATATTTGTAGTTATCATTATTCTTGTCATTATTATTTGCAAGAAAACAAAATTCCACCCATTAATTATGTCTTTTCTAATTATTACATGATGATTGATACATATTTTATTGATATTAATGGATCAGTATTTACTATTATTTTGTAATGTCCATCTATTTGTGTAAAATGATAAAGGAGTGTGGCGGGTTGTTTGTGAACACCACAGAGTACTTTGGCAGCTGTTTGCTATTAGTGTTCACACGTCACTTTAGCGATTTTACCCCCCTCCCCACTTCCTCTGTATTAAAACTCCAGGTTTGGTCTATGAAGGCATCCAGTCTGTATCAGTGATGATCAACAAATCATCAAACAGTCAACAGCTCACCTAGGCTCAGAGCAGCTCATCCTTCGGACTACCGGGACAGCAGTCATGCAGAACCACCACATCAGAGCCTTCTGATAGTTCCACACCTCAGCCCATATTAGAGCCAGTTGTCAAACCAGTTTTATTGACTATTCCAAAGACCTCTTCAGGTCGGGAAAATCAGGGTGGCGCACTTCATACAGCCACGCCCACACCTTTATCATGGCTGGAAAGAGAGGAAGGGGAGTTTTAAACATCGAAAAACTACACAGCGATCTATAGAGATACAAGGAAAATTAGGATAAAGCATGAACTCATTATTATTTCCTCCAGATCAAATCATAAAATATCTACCTCACTGAGACTTTCTCCAAACTAAGGAAACGGAGAGGAGGCATAGTGCACAGCACCATTGTCATGGCCGAGGGGAAGTAACCATCAAAAATCTTTTCCTTGTATTATATTACCTCCCCATTATCGCCGCAAGACGTTAATTTATTGTCATCTGTAGAAAGTGGTGTGATCCATGAAACTGTCGGAATGTTTGTGAGCGTGATTGCCAAATTTGCATTTTTAGCATTTTAAATTGATTTAATTGTTTATATATATATATATTAAAGTTAGTCAATTAGATTAGTAATAGGTAGTTGTATGTTAAATCTTTAAATGTTATTTCAAATTTATTCTAGTCAGGGACTATTTTAGCGAATGCGTCATAGCATGATTGCACCAGTATACAAAAGACGGTCATGAGTTTCTCGTGTTTTTCATTTAGAAAAAAAATGTTAGCTTATATAAAAGCAGTGTGTTGACATGTTTAGTTCAGTGTATGAGTTTGTGGACTAACGACAGGAGTGCCGCTCTGAGTCCACCACAAGGTTTTATTTTCCCAGTTTTTCATAACTCGGAATTTATTTTGTGAATGTTCACCGTTCGTGTGACCGAGACAGCAGTGTATTCGAACACTATTTCTTCGTCTACCTGGGTTTCCTGTGGTACTAGTCCTTCATCTTCTACCTGGTCACGCGAGCGGAGCAATACCTTTGGCAGTTGTAATATTCCAGTGGAGCTGTAGATGTCAAACTGCGCAAGGAGAGGATATTCGCCCATACCGGTCTACAACGTCATACTTTTCTTCGCACTTTTCATTGCGGAGGCCTTCTTGTTGTTCGTCAAGGGAGGCAAATCTTCGAGGCCCGACAATGCTTCAGTGTTGACTCGTTATTCATCTTTTGTACTACGTACATTGTTCTTCATATCTGCGGGCCGAATTTTCTCCTTGACTCTTGTGTTGCCAGTGAGTCATTTATGTTCCTGTGTTTTTCTTTGCCAGTGTGTTGGCACGTGTGGCCACGTTTTTCTTCACTCTTCATGCAGACTTGTATTCCAGCAGGAGTGTGCTTATCATCATTTGGCTTCTAACATTAGTGAGGAGGAAAATATTTAATTTAGTGGTGCATTCGCTTAGGTAGATTAGTATAGTTATTTAATTATTAAGTTTATAAACAACTTGTGTATTCTATGAACATTTAGTTTTGATTGGACATATTAACATTGATATTCTGGACTTTGTACCCTTAACATTTTTTTTTAATAAACATTTAATCTTACTAAACCATTATTCATGGATATTTTGAGGTTTTTACTGCCATTGTAATTAATTCTTTATTATCTGTGCTGGGTTTTGCTCACCGATTTGCAGTAACATTTTTCGTCTACTACATGATAAAGTATTGTGGTATTCACCGCTGATGTAATTTGTTATTAATTGTTATATTGGATTTGTTTTCTTACCCAGAGAATTGTGCCAGTGATCTTTATCTGGCAATTGTTATTGTGGTTTTCACCGCAAGCCAGAGTGTTGATTCGTTATTTTTTAAATTTATTTCATCTATCATTTTCATTGCTCTTTTCTTTTGTTTTTCTTCCCTATTCCATGAATGCTGTGAGAGGATGTTGCTGAATTAATAACTAACATTGTACGAGAGTTAGCCCCCTTTTATTAGAATAAATTCTTTGTTACAAGAGTTGGGCTTCTCTCTCTTTGTGCGAAAGTATATTGGTGCAATTGTTTGTTTGTTCGTTCTGTTCGTCCATCACATCACATTCATTCGCTTACTCACATTCACAGACGACTTTCACATTTTACCCTGCATCTCAGAATAAAGATATTTCCCCACAGGAACATACGTTGGTGTCTGAGTGCGAGAGTTGGTTATTACATCTACCACTCAGTGTGTCATTGGCAATCGCGGCTGGTCTGATCCCCCCTACCCATCTAGGTGAAGAGAGGAGTCGGCCCCATCAGCATCCACAACAAACATGAGGCTCTTGACTGTGCCATCTGCCTGTGGGAGCGTTTAAATGAACACCTCTCATCGGTTGGAATACCTCAAACATCGACAGACAGTGAAACTCGAACTAAAATCCAGTGAAAATAACGCCCTAAACAAAAGTGAACACAACACAGACTCCTAAACATGTCAACAAAAGTAAACAGGCTTTCTCACAAAGCCCGAATACCATCAGGGAGGAAAAAAGAACCAGACTAAAATTATCAACATACAGGAAAAGGAAGTTCAAACAAATCCCGCAACCAACAAAAACGACAACACACAGACAATAACTACAGCAAGTAAAGAAACATTCATACAAACAGAAGACAGCAACAAGAACAAAATTCCAATAACTGAGATCGAAGCTGCATTCAACGACTACACAAGACCACTTCTGGGCTCCTTCTCTCACCATTACCAGGGACCCCACAAAGAGTAAAAAAAACATTAACCACAAAAGGCAACAAATATGAAAGGCCCCAAACACAAAAGACGGTACCAGCCACAATACATCCAACAACAACAACATCAGAGTCAGCAAAAGAGCCACAACAACAAAGAAAAAGACAAAAATAACAACGCCAACAAAACAGTCGTCGACAACAACAACGACAACAATTATGGACCAGTTAGCCGCAGATTATGCATACTTTAATCATCCCATTGTAGACATGATTCTACTGCTGCTCGACCACCTTTACTGGACGCAAGCGCGCCCGCCGTCATGCATCCAAACGGACACCGGGGACAGCCACGATGAAAGCGCCAACAACAACACCACCAGTGAGGAAGACAGGGTGTTGAACATCCCTGGACTATATACATGCTAAAGTACAGACTTGGGCTCTGCATGACACCCCTCTCAACTCCCCTCCACTCAACATCGGGAACGACAGCAACAACACCCACCACAACATTAGCCACGAATTACCGGAATAAAGTCCGCCATTGCCGACCAGACACACTTTGCAACGGACGAGCGAACAACAGCACTACACATAGATTCGTCACCAGAGCTCCCCAAATATTCGAGAGTGGAGCATGTCCCACTGGAGCACTACAGATAAGAGAACGTCATATGATGAAATGATCATCGAAAGTTCCAGTGGTGACGTAAAAATTGTTTTCCAGACCACCACCACCTCAATGAAGGGATTAGTCTATAGAGTCAACCGGTAATGGCATCAAAAATAAGCAACTGTAAAAATACAGTTCTCCATGGTGACTAAAGGAACTTTAACTAGGAGTGAATTTTGTTAGAGTAGGAAATCTGTGTGCATCGGATTCTCTAGATTTGAATTACATGGTTGGATTTATATGTACGGCCGAAAGTGAATGTTGTTACAATTGGTTACCGTGTGCTGTAGAAATTACTGGAAGTGAATGTTGTTACAATTGGTTACCGTGTGCTGTAGAAATTACTGGAAGTGAATGTTGTTATAATTGGTTACCGTGTGCTGTAGAAATTACTGGAAGTGAATGTTGTTATAATTGGTTACCGTGTGCTGTAGAAATTACTGGAAGTGAATGTTGTTATAATTGGTTACCGTGTGCTGTAGAAATTACTGGAAGTGAATGTTGTTATAATTGGTTACCGTGTGCTGTAGAAATTATTGGAAGTGAATGTTGTTATAATTGGTTACCGTGTGCTGTAGAAATTATTGGAAGTGAATGTTGTTATAATTGGTTACCGTGTGCTCTAGTAATGCTAAGAAATCTTTTAATAATTTGGTTTACAGATTAATAGTATATACTTAGGCTCTTCATAAATTAAAAATAGATTCCATGTTATCTAAAATAATACTTGTTCGTATGCAAGGAAGTATTTCAATTGAAATATTTTTTTATAAAATGACTGAATTCTTTTTTTGTCAGAATATAGTAAATGCGCTGGGGTTTGCAGTTGTGGACACTTAATGAATCCAAGAAATATGAGTAACGAAGAATTGTGCAGGTATTTTGTATTTAATGAATTTTGAACTAATTCTTCCTGCAATTTTATTGTGCTATAGTTATTAGTGTATTAATTATTGTGTATGACATACTTAATATGTACTTATATGTACTTATATGATTCATGTACTTAATGATTTGATCAGAAATCCCAACTTTGTAATCAGGATAACTAGGAAGAATGAGGACTGTTTTAATTATAAAACTAATTAATTTATTATAAGAGAATTATATACATAATCATATAATTATTTTCACTATCGGTAATATAGTTATAAGTATTGCTCTGAGATATGCTTAGAAATAATTTTTTATTCCGTATTGCAAAATACTTCTGTTAGATATCGTAATGACACATCTGAACTAACGAATATATTTTCTCAGAGAAGTCTTAGTGTTAGTGATAAATTGTGGTAAAGATTTATGGGTTCTCGTGGTTGTTAATGATTCATTATTAACAACATTTCAAACATCTTTTACCGTACTTGATTCAATGTGAACACATTCTCATGTCTCTTATAATTCACAGTGAACAGATTCTCAGAGATAACAAAACCTTAATTGCCTATCTTTTAAAGATTAAACATGCATACACTGAATGTATCAGAAGTATGATTGTTTAAGAAGAGATATAGATATTAATTGGATCATGAAGAGAGTGAATGCATGACAGCAATTGTGATTATTTCAGTTATGAGTCAGAAGTTCTTGTATAAGTGAATGCAATGTTATTGGAGATTCCGTGGGCATGTGTGAAAGTGAAAAATATCAATTAAAATTTGGTTACTATTGAACTGTAAACATGATAAATGAAAACTGGTAATTACTGGAGAAATGAGAAAATATGTGAAATGCCAGTATATGCAAGAAACAAATTCTAGTGTTAGTATGTATGTTCGTGAATACGGGTACATACATGTCAATAGCAAGTAAATTCACACGATTTTCGTGTAGCTGCTTTCATATCTTGTAATTTATGTTGTAATTTCTGCAAGTACCATGATATCTTGAAGCCAGCTGAGTTTAATTTCATGATATACCTTAACCTCTCTACTGACATTACAATTTTCTTTCACTGTTACGTGATGAATGTTATTTCAGGGCGTCGGAAGATTTTGTGAACTGTATGTACACTCAGTGCAATAAAATAAAGTTAAGTCCCAGTATGGATCACATTCTGCAATTAATTCTTGAAAAATTGGAGAATTCTAATTTTAGATGCGGTAAGTTATAGCCCCTTATTTTGTATTATTTCTCTTTAAATTCTCTATCATAGAGTAATTTTTACTCATCTTCACGCAAATATAGTGGTATAGCCACAGCAATGTAATAAATCTTATTATCGTCATTATCATCATTTATCATTGGTAATCATCACCAATACCGACACTTATCAATTATTAATAATACAGTAATACTTGTAGTTATGATTAATATTATTATGTGAAAAAAACAAAATTACACCCATTAATTAATGTAATTAATGATTTTTTTGTAACTATTATTTTATGATTGATTTATATTTTATTGATATTCATGGATCAGTGTTTGCTATTATTTTTGGAATGCACATCTATTTCGGTAAAATGATAAAGGAATGGGGCGGGGGTGGAGAGTGAGCACCCCACGAGTACTGTGGCCGTAGTTGGCGATTAATGACATTGCACAGACTCGTCACGTCATCGTTCCCCACCCCCACCCCTATTTTATTAAAACTCCAGGTTTGGTCAATCAAGGCGTCCAGTCATCGTCAACAAATCATCAAACAGTCAACAGTTCGCCAAGGCTCATAGCAGCTCATCCTTCGGACTACCGGGAGAGCAGACGTGAACAACCACGACATCAGATCGTCAGCTAGTGCCACACTAAGGCTTTATTAGAGCTAGTTGTCAAACTAGCATTATTTCTTATTCCCAAGCCCATCTGGGGGCAGGCAAATCAGGGTAGCGCACATCATACGGCCACACACAAGCCTTTATCAGTGTTAGAAAGAGAGGAAAGGGATGTTTTCAACATCGAAAAATTACAGAGCGATCTATAGTGATACAAGAAAAATTAGGATAAAACATTAACTCCTTATGATTTCCAGATCAAATCAGAAGTAGAATACTTCAACGATACTTTCTCTCTTATGGATACTCTTCCATGACGTGTCAGGAAAGGGGGTGGAGACAGATATTACAAACACAATGATGCTTTTAACTGCGTCATCTACCTGTGGGATCATTTAAATGAACCTTTTCAACAGATAGCCTACAACAACCATCGACAGACAATTAAGCCTGAAACTAACATCCAGTGTGAAATACCACCAAAACCAAAGTCAACTCAACACAGACTCCTACAGAGGTCAACAAATATAAACAGGCTTTCTAACAATCCGTGAATAACATTACAGAGGGGAAAAAGAGGCAATCTAAAATTATCAACATAGAGGAAAAGGAAATTCAAACAATGCCCGCAAAGAACGAAATCGACAACAAAAAGAAAAAATTCAAATCCGCTAACACACATACAACAATACAACAACTACAGCAGAAGAAGAAAAATTCATACAAACCGTAGACAGCACCAAGCACGAAATTGCAAGAACTGAAATCGAGGCTGCCATGTCGAGTACACTAGACTGCTCGAGGATCCCCCTCTCTCACCATTAAGAGACACTCACTTGACCAATCATTTCTTTCCTAGATGTCTGTGAAACCCTTTCATCTAAAACAAAACAAACAATTTGACCTTTCGGAAGTAATTTTCTGTCTGATTAGAATTTTATCACTTTCCACGTTGAATAAAATATACTTAGCTGACATTTCTTTTAGTTGAACTCTAATAACGAAATTAAGAAATATGTCATTATAATTCATTGTAATCAATTGTATATTTTAGACCCTATATCTCTTGTCTGGTTAGCTTTCCATTTGCTGAATGGAAAGCTAACCAAACAAGAGATATAGGGTGATGAATGAAGAAAAAAATTAATGTATAATTAATCTTCACTCTTTAAATTAATAGGTAAAACGCAATATTTGAAACTTAAATTTTAGCCTATACGTTTTAAAAAAATAACTAAGTTTAGTAGCATACACTCTACAGCACTAGAGGGCATACAAACGAAATTAATTAAAATAACATTACTTACACTTTTAGATACAATTATAAAATTAACCTATTACAAATTAACAAAATACAGTGGTGAAGAAAATTGAATGTTAAATCTTAGAATGTTAATATTTATCTTCACAACAATATAATTATTTTGCTTCTCTTTCTTGATTTGTGCAGATTTAAAGATATAGACGAAATGGTCCTGTCACGATAAACCGATATTTGTGTTTTTCCAAGAAACCGTCAGACATATGAAACAGAATAGTGTCTGATTTCCAGAAACCGTCAGACATATGGAACAGAATATAAGTGTCTGATTTCTAGAAACCTTCAGACAAATGGAACAGAATAGTGTCTGATTTCTAGAAACCTTCAGACATATGGAACAGAATAGTGTCTGATTTCTAATACCAACAATGTCAAACTGTAATAAATATAATACGCATTACTAAATTTGATTGATTTTTTTAAAAGAAGAATCTTACAATTTGTAAAATTCACAAATAATGAACAACATAATCAAATTAGTGTACATAGAAATGGTAATTCAATAACATAAAGCAGTCTCTTATTAAAATCATAGATCAATAATATAATAAACGTGTACGAAATATTTCTAAATCCATTCTTTCCTTATCAGTCAGTTAACTTACTATAAGTTAACAATTGACTTTATGATCGGATTTCAGTTACGTCAAAATCAAATTGATTAGAATATAGAACTTTCTTCAACAAAATAAAGTTTGGATGAAACTGTCAAGAACAGGTGTGAGACTACTACTCAAAAACTACTCATCCGCTTTGAACTGGCTTGGATTATATCAGCAAATTCTAGCATATTCTTTATCTGAGTTGTTTATTTTTTAACACCGGTACGTAATAAAATATATTTCATCGTGTTCTGTACCTGAAGGTCATGTCATGTTGACATTTAACAAATTATATAACAATTAAGTTTAGAAATAGGGACAGGCAAATTTGCTCCGCCACATACACCCCTCATTTTTGAGATGTTAACCGTCAAGTTATCATCTGCTCTACTAGGAGTAAATTTCAAAACATTTCCGGTGATCCCTTCACCTTCACTGAAATGAAAACTGTTCATAAGACAAAAAATTATATCGGTTTTATGATATAATGAATAATTAATTCAACACGGTTTTAGAAATAAGTGATGAATAATTCAATATGCCTCAATAATCACAGAGCATTAGATATCAAGCAACATAATGATTTCTCTCATTTTAAGTTGGAACGTGACCAGTTTGTGTCTCAATACTTAAAGAGATATAAGCACAATTTATCACGAAATAACACTATAATTTTCCTTTGTTACGAGAAGTTGGTGATCTGTCTGAATGACAAAATGATTGCCATATAGACAGACTTGGAATTTCTGGACACCCCAGACAATTCCGAGACATTCTTTCTCTGAAGTTGAATAATTTTGTTCAGCCACATTTACCATAGGGCTACTGGATATAGAATAACACAATGTTTTTGCATCAGGATGGCACCTAGCCTGCATTGCTCGCATCAGTTTGGGAAGCCAGAAAGGCTTGATATTTTTTGTAAACGGCCAGCTAACGAAAACACGTATTAATTTCAAGCAGCGTTGTAACAGCTACTTTGTTTTGTAAAAGCGATGCAATTGTATTTTTATTATTTATTTCTGAATTTTAATCATTATAACTACTGTTTCGGGCAACGAATGTTAATCATTATAACTACTCTGTTTCGTTAAGGCAACTAATGTTAATCATTATATTTAAGATGTAGTATACAAAAAAAGAAAAAAAGTCTTCAAACAAAACTGCTTTTTCCTGTTTTTCATGGCTCCCTTCAAGAAATCCGCCTTTTGAGAAGCCGATAGCAGTACATAACTAACATTTTTAATCTACCCATAAATGACTAGACAACTGGATAATGTTAGCTGACTGTAAAAACTTGTAAACGAATAAAATAATAATAATGTTCTCATGGGGGGGGGGGGGGTTGTACTGTTCAATTTAATTCTGGCATTCGATCGTCTATTGGTATTATAATATTAATTCTTGTCAGATGTGTAAATATAAAATTAAATTTACTTGAAGCCAAAAGGGAGGGTCCAAACTTGGAAAAATACTCTGGCAACAACTCTGTAATTACTGGAAACTGGAAAACTGGTTTGGAGCATTGTAGAATAGATAAATGCACATGTCAGCTCTCTCCTAACAAAGTTTCTTAAAATCTATTCTGTTGCTGTCTTTCTCATAATGTTAACAGATATCTTTACATTCAATTACAATTTATCAACCAAAGATACACAATTGCCTCTTTAACTTAAATAGGCTTAACGTTACAGAAAATGGTTTACAATTCAGATAGTCATCATGACGATGTGAAAATACGAAGCGAATTTGAATTGCTTGACAAATAGTTGTAGTAAAAAATATACGAATATTCTATCAAGAGTTTCACCTCACACAATCAGTAACTATCCCAGACATACCTCTTTCACCGAGCAAGTCTGAAAATCGGGACATTATAAAATTACGATTTGGTTCAAGTTGTTCCAGAATTGTTTCCAGTTTATGACGTAATTGTTTCCAAGGGACATAATCGACAGAGATTTAAATAGGAACTATATTTTTGTTGCAAAAGTTCCTCGTCTTTGACAAAGTTTTAGCAGCTTCTAGTGTTTATTGCTCTATTATTATAATTTTATTCTAAAAGAATTGTTTGGTAACTGCTCTAAAATAAATAATTGTATTCTAGAAATAAAAATGTTTGGTAACTGCTCTAAAATAACTACTTGTATTCTAATAAAATGTTCGGTAATTGCTCTGAAGATGGCTTAAGAAATTCAAAAAAGATGCTGCATGTCATTACAGACAACAAAGATCTGATTCCAGTGGAAGACCCCACCTCTTATGAGACGGATTGTTCACCGTAATGGATGGTCAGACCACACAGCTGACAAACCAGTGGACTGTAGATGCCAAATGACCTGCCCAAGGTCGGGTCACTTAGATATTAAATAATATATATATAAATAAAACAATTAAGTTTAGAAGTAGGAATAGGTAAATTTATTCCTCCAAAAAATTTATTACTACTATTTTGTGGAGAATTCACTGAATAATGAGATGACAGTTTCTATTCTTCTATCCACACCATACTGCTCATTCCAATTTCGATTTATAAAAATGCAGAAAACTTCATACTAGTAGTAATTAGTAGGCGGGAGTGAGGGTGGGTGGAGGTAAAGACAGAAATAATCTTACGTCAGGGTCACCAGATTGTCACCAACTAGTTGAGAGGAGGGGGGGGGGCAATGATAGAATAATCAGCATTACATTAGGGTCACCAGATTGTCGGGAGGTGGGGGGAAAGAATAATCAGTATTACGTCAGAGTCAACATAAGAGGTGGCCGAGAGGAGAGAATAATCAGTATCACGTCACCAAGTTGGAAATAGATGTAAGAATGAACAGTGTGGGGCTTTCAATGTAGGTCATCACTAACATCACCATAGTTACACAACTGTATCCAGTCCTTTGTCAACACTACATACGGGTCTGTTGGTTACAGCGTCCGACATACATTCACAATGGATGTTTTTCCTGGCTAGTTTTTATTAATGCATGAAGGGTTGCACATGTTAACGTCTTTGTATGCAGCCTGCAAATAGAGTGAAAATGTGCAAGATAATACAATGAAAATAGCACTCACCCTTCCGGAACAAAATAGGAGACAATTAAGTTGTGATTATGATTTATATTTAATGTTCTATGGATTCTCACTCATGCAAGAAAAAAAATTAAATCACTTTGTCCCGCAAATCACTCATTCATAAATCATACTCTTTAGGAATTACAGACAATTTCTAAAACACTTTAAAAAATAACAAATTTACAGATTACACAATTGCGGAAATCACTGCTATAAAAAAAATAACAAGTAAAGAATTTATAATAAATCACAAAATTATTTAAATGTTAAATTTTATGCCGTACCACTGACGTAATCCAGTCTACTTTTATTTTAACTGATTTATGTGCAGTAAGGATTTTAATTAATATGAATTTTAAACACTCATTGAAATTTTGGTATCATCCAGAATAACATTGGGTGTCATTAGGTGTAGGGTTGATTTACAGGACGGTTGACGCTAGCGCATGCTGCTACCGTGCAAAATAATGAAGAAAGTGGGTCAAATCCATGCATGCTGAGTCAGAACACAAAAGCATGAAAAACAGATTTAAGTGCATATGTACTGTGCCATCATGCGCACACCTGTCAAATATAGCTGCTCGTGTTTGGCCATCTTTTCCCTCCTTGAAAGTACTCGTGTACTCATGTTGTTTGGCCATCTCTTCTCTCCTTGAAAGTACACGTGTATCATGTTGTTTGGCCATTTTTCTCTTCCTGAAAGTACTCGTCTACTCATGTTGTTTGGCCAAATTTTCTCTCCTTGAAAGTACTTGTGTACTCGTTGTTTGGCCATCTTTTTCTCTCCTTGAAAGTACTTGTATACTCGTTGTTTGGCCATCTTTTTCTCTCCTTGAAAGTAAATGTGTACTCATGTTGTTTGGAGATCTTTTCGCTTCCTGAAAGTACTCGTGTACTCATTTTATCTGGACATTTTTTTCTCTTCCTGGAAGTACTCGTGTACTCATTTTATTTGACCATTTTTTTCTCTTCCTGAAAGTACATGTGTACTCAATAATGACTCTTCTTCCAGCATGACAGTCTCCCTGGTGTTGGATCAACTTCTGGTGTGATCCCGAAAACAAAATGACTACCCTTGAATGGGCTAGTCCATTGGAGGATGGGTGGCTCCCCAAACTGCCCCGTTCAAAGCAGCAAAATATTGGTGTCACACTCCACCATCAGTGAAGTGTTATCAGGCCTGGTGTTATCTTTTATCTTGGTTCCGTGTAAATGTAATCGGTCTAGCCTGGAATCACTCTTAAGTTTACTCTGGATGACTGATTTGATCTGTCTTAAAGGTTCAAACAATAGCTCAACATTTAATTAATTGACTTGCCAAGGAAATGGGACATTCTCTTTCTCTTCTTCAGTCAACCTCAAAGTGTTAATAAACTTAGTTGATTTTCAAATCAACTACAGACAGGCATTAACATGGCATCATACAAGAAAATGATGCCACACGTAGTGCCACCCAGAAGTCCTGGTCTCCTCTCATGTCCTCTTCCAGCTTTTCATTCTCTCGTTCAGTTAACTACACTATTTTCTTTAAATACCAAGTTCGTTTCCATATCAACTAGAGACAGGTATATCAACAAGGTGTCCGAAAGTAAAGACAAAAGATGGTGCAATGCACAGCATATGGCTTCCATATAAAATTTCACTGGTCTCGTCTCCACTCTAAAACAAACTTCATATAGATAATTTTCGTTTTAGCGCCCTCTGATGAGTAGAATTACAGCTTTGCCTGACTGTATTCGTGTACCAACTAAAAATCAAATTACATTGGTATGGCTGAGCCCCCCCCATCCCCCCCCCCCCCCCTTGATGCCGTACCATTGTTTTCGTGTGACACACTCCACACCCTATCTTACACCTCAGGCACAAAACTTTCAGTGCATGTACTACTTAAAAACACTGTATAAGTATAAGTGCCCTATTTATTCCAACAGCTAAATTCTTAAACATTTCAAATAAATATTCACCTCAGGTGAACATATTTCACAATTAAACTGCAGAGTTCTTTCGAACTTTACAAAAATTCTAATAATTCTAAATGTAAAGGAATATAATATGAAATTAGACCTTTTATCAATCATTGTCACTTAAAATTTACAACAAAACAAGAAAAACCACTGCCATGAATTAAAGAGATGTACTTTGAAATCTTCATCCCTACTTTATGTTGTGCAGATGTGAAGAGACAGATATGATAACTTTCAGCGAACGATGTACACATATTTTGTTATCAATACAAACAGTCATTCAGTCCAAACAGGAAGCTGCCAAACTGCTCACTTCCTGTTCAAGAATAATAAACTTACAGGCTGCCAATCATTCTTGCTTGTGATGCTATATTTCTAAACATATTTGCCAGACAACCTAACGTATTTCAGGTAAAAAAGGGGGAAACATTTTTTTAAAAATGAATTGTCACGTGTACTAGATGGATTTCTGGCTATCCGCATGTAGATGCAGTTTAATCATGTCAAAATGAGTTATTACGTGGAAAAATATACTTGTTATGTATGGCTGCTGAGACAGTTCAATTACAAAAAAACCTCTACTGAGACCCAACATATCTCCTAACATCAAAAGAACATATGAGTGTTCCAACAGGAATGATGTAAAGAAAAAATGTGTGAAGAAAAATAAATATTGTGTTCCAAGAAAAATGAATGAAGTTGTGAAGGATCTTAATGCTTTGAACTCATACATTCTGATGTAAAATAAACTGTAACTCTAGATTCATATTAATCCATTCACTGTCAGGCGAAAATGCGTCAGCAGAAGCCACTGTGTCATGTTATTTTGACACTTACCAATAATTGAATGGGTCAGTGTACTAAAAAATTAAAAGCAACTGTAATTATCAATGGATTTAAAAAAATTAAATTACTACCTAATATAGACATACTAAGGAATTTTAAAAGTATTATTTTTAATTAAAAAATAATTAAATAATTAAAAGTTTTCTTATCTTTCTGTTGAACTTGCAAATTTCAGCATCGTATTTTTTTCTTACAAGTTTACTAAAAAATTAAAAGTGAGTACATTCTAAAAAGATTTTCAAAATAAGAAATACAGACATACTAAGGAATTTTAAAAGCAATATTTTAAATTTATTTCAAATAATAAAAATGAGTTTTCTTATCATTTTGTTGAATTTGCGAATTTCAGGATCGTTTTTTCTTACAAGTCTACTAAAAAATTAAAAAATGAGTATAATTCTAAAAAGATTTTCAAAATAAGTTTTATAGACATACTAAGGAATTTTAATAGTATTTATTTCAAATTCAAAAACAAAAAAAATAATAAAAAGTTTCTTAACTTTTCTTAACTTGAGAATATTTTCATTTTTTTTTTTTTTTACAAGTCTACTAAAAAATTAAAAGCAAATATAATTCGTATAATCCTAAAAAGATTTTCAAAATAAGTATTATGGGGGACATTTTTAAAGTATTTATTTAAATTTAATTAGGCTACTAAACGTGTTGTTTTCCAAAGTTTATTATTTCAAATTCAAAAATAAATAAATAATAAAAAGTTTTTTACCTTTTTGTTGTGTTGAACAGCATCATTTTTTTCCTTGTATAAATAAATCCACACACTTTGTTGAATTGGAAATTAATATAATATAAATGTTTTAATATGTTTTGTAATTATTCACTCTTTCCTGGAAAAGTTCCATGCTTTTGCACACAACGAAAGTGTCACATGAAAGACATGCATGAGGACGACGACCATTTTAAAAAAATTATTATTATCACTTCCAAAATTTCAGTTGGGGCTGGTTGAATTTCATTTACAGTTAATTAGAATCAACCACACAATTAAGTTCATTAGGCAGGATCAACCACACAACTCGCCATCAGAAAAATCGGTCTTGAAACTTGCCATGCCTGACAAAAAAATCGGTTCAAAATGACTGCTCAACTTGAACAAGAGTGGGAGTGGTGGAGAAATTGTGCCCTTTCAATGATATGATCATTCTAATAATAGTATCCAATGATAAAATTTAGACAGATTGGCTGCTGAAGCCAAACATATCTTTCCTTCACTTTGATTGGTTATTTTGAATGAATAGCATCGCTCACACTGAGCCAGCGTGCAAGCTTGACGGAGTTTGTCACTTTGACCCAGTGGAACATTTTGTCTTTGTGACAAATGCTGTCAAAAAGACAGGCAGGTTAAGAGAAATAAAATACAAGAAAAACATCAAGATTTACAAAATCAAATGGCTTTAAGTTGTATAATTCAAAGAAATACTGATCAATGATCTATGCAGGATTGAACAGATAAAATATGTCCTTTTATGAGTCAAATTTTGATGAAAAGATTATTTTACACCAGCAGCTGAAGCTTGGCTTTCATTTGCGCCAGAAGATCTCTGTAAAATAATTCAAGAGAAAGAAAAGAAAATACTTTACTAATATGGTCTACTTAGAGTCATGTCTGTTTGAGATGTTGCATTTTAATTCATCATACTAAAGAAAACATATTTAAAATCATTCCAGAAGACTTGCTCTTAACACTTAAATGTCACATTATATAATATCATTTTCTTACAAGTATGCATTATGAATGTGAATATATAATCTCTAAAACCGTATTAATATTATTTAAATGAAATCTAGCCAAGTCCAAGAACAAATTACTTCAAATTAGTTCAGGTATGTCAATCTCAAATGGTTTTGGAAAATTTAAAAGTACTAATATAAACAGAAATAAATGTGTACATCGGTATATTAATGTCTTATACTCACTTAAATAAATCTGGATCCATAGCCACCTTGTCCAGTGATTGCTGATCCAGCCAGTTTACCAATTTACAAACAGAAGTGTGGCATTCTGTCATGTCCACATCTTTGGAATATGTTCCTGCAATACCAGACAGTTCTATTTAAGAGGTATTTCATCAACACCATTTTGCTTATTTCACAAAAATAATCATCTCAAAGTTACTGAGTTGTGCCTGTGTTTTAAAAAACAATGAATTAAAAAATATATATATATATAAAAAGAGATATGATGAAAAAATTACTGACCTCTACAAAACTCCACAAATTCTTTCTCTTAAAACAAAAGCATACGTTGTACAAAGAAAAACAATGCAGTATTTAGTTACAAGCCAAGCAACAGACTACTCACGTGTTTTGCTAATGGTATACATTAGGTGACAAGCAGCATGAATGCCATAGGGATCAGTTACTGTCCCAAACTCCACAAAGTTCGTCAGTTCTTTCACAAATAGCCTTAAAAAAACCAAAAAAAACCAAAGAAAATGTCTGCAAGTAGCCATTACATTATATGACATTAAGTCCAATATGCATTACTCTGTGGGTAGCCACAATATTATGTGACAGTATGCATTCCTCTGTGAGCCACTAATACTATGTGACATTAAGCCCAGTATGTATTTCTTTGTGAGCCACTAATACTATGTGACATTAAGCCCAATATGCATTTCTCTGTGAGCCACTAATACTATGTGACATTAAGTCCAGTATGCATTTCTCTGTGAGCCACTAAAACTATGTGACATTAAGTCCAGTACACAAAATTTCTGTTAGAAGCCACAATACTACATGAACTTAAGCCCAGTATGCAAATTTCTGTGAGTAGCCACAATAAATGACTAGTATGCAAATTTATGTGAGCAGCCACAATACTACATCACATTAAGTCCAGTACACAAATTTCTGTGAGTAGCCACAATGCTACATGACATTATGTCTAGTATGCAAATTTCTGTGAGTAGCAACAATACTACATGACATTAAGTCCAGGACACAAATCTCTGTGAGTAGCCATAATATTATATGACATTTAAGTCTAGTATGCGAATCTCTATAAGTAGCCATAATATTATGTGACATATTAAGTCCAGTATGCATTTCTCTGTGAGTAGCCATAATATTATGTGACATTTAAGTCCAGTATAACAATCTCTGTAAGTAGCCACATTGTGACATTTAGTCCAGTGTGCAAATCTCTATGTGCAACCATAATATTACGGGACACTAAATCTAGTACACAAATCTCTGCAAGTAGCCGAGCACTAAAGTGACAAAAGTTGATTATGTAATCATATGTATGTAGCCATAACACTATGGTGACTTTACATATAGCATGTAAATCTCTATAATAGTCACAACACTTGTAATGTAAGTACAATTCCATAAAGAGACAGGACACTATAGTTAAGTCCAGAATGTAAAACACTCTGTAATCAAAACTAACCTGCGACAAACTGGAGTTCGACTGAATATTTTTAGAATGAAAGTCGACACCACTGGTAATAACTCCTGTCCTTTATCCACACATTCTGGAAGGAGGTCCTGTTAAAATAAAATAATCAAATACATCAGTAAATAAAAATAGGATCTTGTAATAATATATGCAGAGCAATATATATTTTTAGGGGTGGGGATTTACATTTTAAAATAAAATCAATTAAAAAAACAAAAAAGAAAAACTTTTAGTATTTAAAATCCGCCAATAAACGAGCTGTTTCTTGTTTATTCCAAATCAATATGCAGTATTATAAATATTTGTGAATGGTCCTTAAAGAGGGCAAAACTATAACTTTAGTATAAACAAACTGGTGGAATTATATATACTCAATTAATAGGGTAGGTTGGTGTGGTGGAGAGTCATATTTCCCAATGTTCACGATTTTCGGATTGTTTTGTATACAATAGAAATGCACATCCAATCTCCATTCTAAATTGAAATGTCTTTGTATATCTGCTGTGACCTAACTATATTACAATGTTAGGTAGATTGTAATATATCTTGCAGCCAGCTTATCCTTAAATGTTGGGGTAGACTGTAATATATCTTGAGGTCAATCTATCTTTAAATGTTGGGGTAGACAAATATATCTTGCGGCCAGCCTATCTTTAAATGTTGGGATAGACTGTAATATATCTTATGACCAGCCTATTTTTAAACTTTGGGGTAGACTGTAATATATCTTATGACCAGCCTATTTTTAAACTTTGGGGTAGACTGTAATATATCTTCTGGCCAGCCTATGTTTAAACTTTGGGGTAGAGTGTAGCCATACCTTTTTACTTGCATGCTGCATTTCTGCGAGAACAGATGCTAACATGCTGCTTGTCAGTTCCAAGATGACCGGATCCTCATCTGTCTGCCTTGCTCGAGTCAAAATGCTTATGACAACATCTGACAACTTGCTCTTTACATCGGCAATATGCTTCAAAGAGAAAAATATATTAATATATAAAATTTATTATTATAAATCTGCCTAGAAGTTGTGAAAATATTTATTGTTTTGACCATTTCCAAACATTTGTGTAATATCATACAAGCAAACAAAATAAAGTTCTGACAATATTTTGCTTCTGAATTACAGCAACAAGATGTTAAGTGGTCTAGTTAATAGAACTGGTATATGTAGTTGTAAGGACTGTTATAGCTGTAAGGAGTGTTAAAGCTGTAAGTACTGTTATAGCTGTACACGAAGGAGAGTTATAGCTGTAAGAACTGTTATAGCTGAAGGAGTGTTATAGCTATAAGCACTGTTATAGCTGAAGGAGTTTCTAGATAAAAGGACTGATTTATAATCTATCTGTAAAGACTAGTGTAGTTGTAATATCTGATCCAGGAGTAAAGACAGATCTAAATATCAAAACTGATCTAGCTGTAAGCACTGATCTAAAGGAAACAGATTAACAAGACCAAGTGTGTGGCTTTCTGTGTGTGTGGAGGTATCAAAAAAACACAACAGAACAAAGCAAGAAAAATTATACAAACTTAAATTACCTTAGAATCTTCATTTTCCAGATGCTGAAAACATGTCTGTACAGCAACTAGGACTTGTGCAATAAACTTGGCAACAAGTGCATCTACATCCAGTTCTTTGAATAATACCATTTGCTCTAAGCAGTTTAGGATCCCACAAATCATGGGAAGCGTGACAGTAGCTGTGATAAATACATGAAGTCACAGAATCTTACATGCAAGATCGTAACAGGCAATGCTAAATAGACCATTATTGGTAAGAATAGATATTTAATATATATTAAATAGAAATAATATTATTAGAAAATCAGATTTGTAGAAATCTCATTATGTACCATAGCCATGTATTTGTTAACAGGAAATGTATAAATGTTTTATAAAAAGTAGTGTTATCATTCAATATCCTAATGTCCATTAGGCATTATATTTTTACAAGATTGTGTAAATTCACACACATTCATGTACCCACATCACAGTTCTCTGGAGTTAATTTTCTTAGTTTTGTTTTTATTAAAAGACGAAAACAACAACAAAAATTAAATCCAAAAATAATTATCTCTCTTACAGCAAAGTATGATGGAACACAGACACCCGCGTATACATAAAGTAAACATGTATGATGCACCAACTTAGGAATTTTTCCTTAGTGAAATACTAAGTTAGAAATGTTTAGTCGGTCAAGTTACTGCTGCCCAGGCAAAGTATTGAGTTACATTCCCCAGACAATGCTGACTTGTTCCCCAGACTGAAGCCTGTAAGATATTAGACTTCTAGACTTGATGGTTGTCAGATCATCAGTGGTGCCCCAACGGTCGACAAGACTAAGGGATAGATAGATAGATAGATAGACTTGATGGACAAGGGATGGCTTTGAAGGTAGCTTATGGATGACATCAAGCATAAAGCACCAGTCTTGCCCAAGTGGAATTACTGGCATGGCCAAATTCCTCCTTTGCGTAAATACCATTTCAGTCTTTTTTCTCATCACTATGATTTACACAGGTCTTGGGCTGACTGATAGTTGTCTATATTAGTGACCTATTGACTGAGAGAAAGAACGAGGAGAAGATTTTGAAATATTTTGTTCTGTTTTATTATATTTTATAAATATATCCTGCCTGAAAGTATTTAATTATGTTAAGTAGCATAGAGTTGAACTTGGTTCTAATTTGCATTTTGATGTTCATGCAGTATAGACGGGTATAAAGACAAATTTTGCAGAGAAGTAAGTAGAACATGATGGACAGAAAGAGTGAGAGTGTAAAGATTTAGCACACTTTGGCTTTTCAGTAAAGCATGCTCTGTTGGCTCCTCCTGTGATTCCTACAGTTGCTTCCCCTTCTTTCCTCCACTCACTGCAGCTGTTAGCAATTGGGTGCTGCAATTTCCTGTGGTGGGTCCTCCCAGCCAGGTACCAGTGGGACTAGATAAATGCCAAGTTGGTGTACGGGCTACCTCCCTACTCTTGAGATCTACACAGTGATTCTGTGAGCATTGGATACTGCTGTGCATGCAGTTACACAACAAAACAAGTCCTAACCAAAACTTAGCTGCTTGCTATTGTCAATCCTGCTTGAAGCATGCAAGTGAGAAGTCCCAAGTTGATGATCTCAAGGTCACATGTACTTAGTATTTCTCACATAAGCTCTTTCTATGACTCTTCTATGAAAAGAATTAGAAATCTGCACAATTCTAAAGACTTTATTATTGCTACAAAGACTCAATAGATGCCTGAACAGTATTTTTGAACATTTTCACTAAATAACTATTATAAATTTACTGTTTTCTTTCGAAATCAAGTGTATTCATTTTCATTTGGGTTTTTTCGTGACTGTTATTTTAATAAATACCATTTGTAATCTACTTTTTTTTTTTGCACATGTTACTCAACATGTTGGGTAAAAATTTAGATGGGTGAGGGCAGGATAAATTTAAAGATGGATCAAGTTACTCCTTAAGGAAAGAAGTCCCATCTACAGAAGGATGGTGTGACAAAAGGACATCTTTACATATGTCTGTAACTGAAATAGTTCTGAAAATGCCAGTAGATCCACCAGAACTGTCCTGCTGGAGCTTTAAGATATATAAATTAAGATTTCCATTCACCTGCAATTAATCTAGCTAGTGAGTATGAAATAAAAATAAGTATTCATAATCACAACTGAATGGTCAAATAATGCATATTTTCAAACATTTAAAAAATTAATAAAATAAAAATTAAACATAATATTCTAAATCTTGCAACTGTTATTGCTTTCTTATACAAAAGGAAAATTCCAGACCTGTTTCCAGCAGCACTTGACAAAACTCTAAGAGTTGCTGAGCCAGGGTCTGGTCTCCAATGCCACACATTAGCATATTGCTGAGGACTTCTAGGGTCACCTGAAATTAATACAGAATGTCTGGTAATTATAGTAAAGTGGCTGCTGGTGCTCTTATATTAATCTCTGCACCAGCTGTAATAATTTGTAAATCAATAATAAATTTGTACATGCTGTACAGCTGTGATGAAAGCACCGTCCTACATTTGCAATTTACATGTGTATCCAACATAGGTACCACTCACATAACTACTTAAATAATTTATTTCATATATGTCTGTACGATTTGTTTATAATAATAAAAATAATGTTTCTATCCCTTATACATGCTAAGATATGATAATTTACATGCAATGAATAAGCAAATCAAATGCGACTCTGCATCAAAGAAATAGACTGATAAAACAGCATTATTTAAGTATAATTAAACATTTCACATATTAAAACCCAAATTTACGCTGTGCTCAAATTTATCGAATTTTAATGAAAAATTTTGCAAATGTAACAAATTAACTGCTTCTCTGCAGAGTTTATATAGCATTTTAAATCCCAATTCCTGAACTCTGTTAACATTTCTAAATGAACAGACCTCTATATGTGCAAAATCAGCAACAAAAGTAACTAAATAATATGACAATTAACCAGTGTGGCAGTTATTATGTACTTATAATGACCTAAAAAATGAAAACATGACTGCTAGAGAGTTATGACTGCCAAAGTTTCTCTGGGGTTTCGTCAGCAATCTCCTAGCAATATAAGTTATCATTACAGGATGAAAACTAAGTTGTGCACAGAACAAGAAATGTTTCATAATTTTGTCTTCCAAAGATAAAACAAAAATGCAATATTGTCAGCACTTTTAAATTAAAACTGAAAACTGTCAAATAATTCCAATTTCACAGCAAAAGATATACACATTTATAAAACATATATAATCTGACAGGGTCCATGTATTAAATTTAAAGCTTATAGTTACTATATAATAGTGTAATTTATAAATGCATTAAGTATTAGTTAAAATAATACTCATACTTACTGTACTATATTGCACATTATAAATGTGTTTTGTATTAGTTAAAAATTGTTAACTCACAATTAATGTGTTGTAAGTTGTAAATGTGTTGCAAAATATAGATTAAACTTTCATTTTGTAAAATAATCAATACATTCCTTATGCAAAGATTTCTAGGATATAAAAGCATCACAAAGGAAAAATAATTATAATAAAAAGACTTGAAGCTAATGTTTATAAAATTATCATATTCCAGGACAAAAGTAAAGCACCACTAGGGACATATAACCAAAATATAATTATCATGTTTCAGAACAAAATTAAAGTATCTGTGCAATTCAGGCATTTCTATTTACCAACTCATCGCTAATCGATAAAAAAAGCACACCATTATATATTCAGTCGCTATCTCCTGTCTTCTTTTCTTGGCAACAACCAAAGTGTTTATATTCCTTCTACAAGTTTCAGCCACATCTCTATTGTTGTCATCTTCTAAGCTTAAGACAGGAAATAGTATTTGTTGCTGCCATGTCAAGATGTCTTTCATGCAGGCCACACAGTTGGTGTCAGCATTCCCCTAGACGAGAGATATCAAAACACATCACAATCAATATTTCTTTATAAGCAAAACAAGAAACTTAATAATTTGTTTTAATTTAAACTCAGGAATATAAAGTGAATGTGGAACACAAATTCATAAAAAAAAAAAAAAAAAAACTGCATGCACAGAATCATCATAAGAGTGGAAAGTTTTTAAATTGCAAAATTATAAAAAAAAACATAATTCCAGATAATTTTTTTAAAAAATCTTTTTAATAAGCATTATGTTGCTCATGGAATTTTGATTATTTAAAAACAATGTTATCCATGTTTTATTTGTACTTTTTTTTCATAGAATAGTATTCACCATACTATCAATTAAACAGTGGATTTAGAAAGAAACATTGGTAGAATGGACCTATTTCGTATATAGCAAGTTCTCTTTTTATGCAATTTATGTGCTCCTGAAAAATTGTATTAATGGAATAGGATCTTCCCGCTGAAATGCATATATATGTTTCATCGTTTGACATCTGTGCAGGGCAATTAACAACTAAGGTCAGGAAAGTAATTCTATCATGTTTTAGGATTTAGTTGTATAAAAGATTCAATAACAAACAAATTTACATTCACATGATATTTTTACAATATTAAACACATATTTATAAAACTAAATAAAATACATTTATCAGGAACAGTTCTCAGAAAGAGAACCTTTTATTCAAATTTGTGTTTGTTTAGTGCTATTCATATTCATGTTCTTTTTCTGTTTTCTTTAAACACTTGGAACAGATTTGCAGTCTAATGTGTTTTAATAAATAAATATTTCCGGTGCATGAATAACAAATGAACTTCAACATTAACTTCATTTGTAGCAGTTGAACAGATTCACAGTGCACACTACTTCTCTGAATTAATAATAGTTTTAAATTTTAAATTTTTATTTGTATATTTTTAAGCTTTTAACAGTTTCTGTTAAATATTTGAAAGTTTTTAATTTTCATGCTGAATATTTGAAAGTTCTTTAATTTACCTTGGGAATATTTTAGTGTTAATTAATAATAGTTTTTAATTTAAAATTTTATTTGTATATTTTTAAGCTTTTAACAGTTTCTGTTAAATATTTGAAAGTTTTTAATTTTCATGCTGAATATTTGAAAGTTCTTTAATTTACCTTGGGAATATTTTAGTGTTAAAGATAGAGCAAATTAAAATGAAGACAAGAAAGTACAGAATACACTGAACAAATGTGATAGATTAAAATCTGACCATTTTGGCCAAAATATTTATTGTTATAAATTTACAGCAAATTGCAAATCTACATTCCCAAATACAAAGTGCTTGCAGCTGCATACAATTACTCTGAGGGAACTTCTAAGCATAAAATACTTTTGCTAGGCAGATTACCTTTGAAAATTCTCTAGAGTTAAAAAATTGAAAGCTATAACCTACCAAATCATGCAGCATAACTGTTAGTCTTAAATGAAGGGAGAAAACTTTCTTTGCAAAGTCTGATGTATCCTCCTGTCCATTCGTGCATGTGTCATCTTGCATATATATTTCGATGACTGGCTGTCAAAATTATTAATAACCATCAGAATTAATTTGAACAAGTAGACACAATGAAAATGGCATATATCAGGGTCCATACAGTGATTAATACTGTCCTTTACATTAAATTTGTTTGTGTATCAGGGTGAATTCAGGGCATGGGAAGCAGTTTAAAACATAAAAACAATTAGCCACAATATTAAAAAATTTTTTTAAAAATATCTATTTACTTAACTCTGCTAGAGTATAAATACCCCTTTCCTCAAAAATGCAAAAAAACTCTCAAACAATATTACAAGATAAAATAAAAATAGATATTAAAAAAAAATTATTTGAAAGGTTTTAATTCAAAACGAACAGGTCATAATAAATACATTTTGAAAGGATATGAAAAAAATTGATTAAAAAGAGTGAGTCTGAGAAATGCATAATAGAGCAGCATTGTACCATTATTCCAGAAAGTTGTCTGTTGAGTAATACTAGATCAGGGCGATGGTTTCCAAGCAGAATGCGTCTGCACAAAGTAGACTGAACCAATATTGTGAGGTACTCCAAGGCCAATTCTGGTTTTTTCTCCTCAACTGGTACACTGATCTGCACACACTTCTTGCCTCTTGGTCCCTGCCAGCAGCGTAAAGAACAAAAAGGCATTAATTATAGACAGAAAGTCTTCAAGATATATTCATATATTTGATTTTAAAACTTCTGTTGATTTTGTCAAGTAGCAAATACAATCAACAGCAATTTTGTTTTGGGAGCTGCAAATAATTTTTTTCTCGAGTGGTCAAGGTGCTGTCATATATTGTAAAATGTTTATTGATTAAATATACAGCAGCTAGCAGCAGTCCTGTGAGGCTGCAAATAATCTTTTTGTTAGCAAAAAGACATTCACAAATATTTTAAAATTCCATCACAAGTATGTCTCCACAAAATAAAATGTATGCTATTGATGCAAACAAGTTGTATTAAGAGTTCACAATACTCTACAATTAATTGTAATGCTGAATAAAATTTCTAAAATAACAATTCAAATAAGTTAAATAGTGAGGACACATATAATTGACGTAAAATGAAAGAATTTAACAAAGAAAATCAAAATCAAAATTAGCACAATGACCAAAAGTTCCAATTGTAATGTTGGTTAATGATTTTGGACTAATATTGAGCAATGTGACACTGTTTCTTTTCAGAGACAATGAGATGTGTCTTGTTACCTTTTTATATCATTGCATACTTTGAAAGAATGGAATTCTTTAAATCCCAGTAATGGGTTTCAGCACTGATTCTAAATGTCTGCATTTTTTCATTACCTATGCTAACATTCTGCAGGCAAAAATATATACTCCCTGATAATCAAGAATCACAAGTAAAATATTTCACATGTTTATCCATATCATATACCTTTTCTTTAATATCAGGTTCCTTTCCTCTGGAGGTAAGACGGGCCTCCAGCCAGTCTATTAGGATGTGCACTATGTCTGAAGCCTTTCCCCACTGTATTGATGCCTCAATGAGTTCAGCATAGTCACTGGGCCCACAGTCTTGGGGCATTTTCTTCAGTCTGGACAGGCAGCCATGACTGCAAATATAATGGAGTGATGCTTCTTCTTTTTTTAAAAGGGAACAGATTTAAATAACTAATAATAAAAATGTTAATTTTTATATACCATGAAGAATATATTTTTAAAATGTATTTTGCTTTAGCTCAGACAGATAAGAAATTTTGCATAATATAAACTGTAAAATCATCTTAAAGATTTCTGCATCTTTGTGAACAGACCTAAAAAGCTAAATCTGCCTAAGTGAAAAATTAATTTCAAAATGCCATTCTCAACATTCTTCTCAATACACATTCTATCAATAAATTATATTATCTTTTGCACACTGTATCTTCTCTATTAGTAAAACACTTCCTATCATAGGCCTTTGACAACTCAATCCTATGCCACACACAAATGAAAAGCTTTCATATTGATAACTGTTTACTAACTGCTTACCAGACTCAATCCCACGTTATACACAATTGAAAAGGAATACTTTTATGTTGATAATTTTTTCCTTAATGCTTACCAGACTCAATCCCATGTTATACACAATTGAATAAGAATATTTTTATGTCGATAATTTTTTACAAAGTTCTTACCAGACTCAATCCTTGTTATACAGAAATGAAAAGGAATACTTTTATGTCAATATTTTTTTCCTAATGCTTACCAGATGTCTGCTACTACTGGAGAGCAGCTTGTCATAGGATTAGATAGTCCCAACGTTGCTGTTTTGCAGGAATCAGTAGCTTTTAGTGCACAAATTTGGTGATTGTCTGTAGTGAAGTTTGATACTCTAGTACAATTGTTTATTGATGCAACTTGAATAAAATTAAAGGTAATTTCTTTATCCAATATGCTGCTGTATTTTATTTAACATGACTGAAATCAGGTTTGAAAGAAAAACAATTACACTTACAAAGCATTGGTTGTGCTTTTGCTAAAAACGAGGGCATCGCAGCCAATGTCGACATGATTGGAAAATTTGCTTTGGTTCAGATTTCCTTTTGCATGTGACCACATGACTTTTTTTTTCTTGTATCAGCAGAACAAAAGATAATGGTGTAACCTAAGCTTTCTCATGATACCACTTTCATTAGTAGAAATTAAAAATTTAATTGCTGTCAAAAGTATAATTCTAAACCAATGAACACTTGAGGTGGTTTCACAACTGTCCCAAATTCCTGCTTGTCAGGAATACTGAGATTATACAATAAAAAATTAAGACCAGGCTAGCGTAATGAACCCAGAAATTAATTTACCAGTTTAGTTTGAAATTGCAGTGCTGTTCATGAAGTTAGCTGCACTTCAATTAATTTTATGTGTACTTATGACAACAGGGACAATTTAACACAAATCAGTTTCAAGATGACAGATATCCACATGAAATAAATTTTGCCTTAGCAAATCAAGAATATGTGACCACAGCACTGTATTTGAGATATTTGCTGTAGTTTCTATGATGAATTTGTACAACTAGACTCAACAATGACCAAACAGAGGGCAGCCTAATAGGAAGAAACAGACTAACGGAGGGTACACACAAGAAATTGAAAGCTCTAATAAACGATAAAGAAAGAACTGACCTGATAGACGGGACTGCATTTGGTGGAAGGAGACCAGCAAGCTGTACCAAAATAGACATCACTTTGGCATCCTGATGACAGAAACACCTCACAAAATAACAGTAATAAATAGATTATGAATAAAGTGTGATCAATGGTTAATCTTACATCTTAATTATAATATTTTCAGACAATTATAAAGTACTATATAAAATAAAGAAAACTCAAATTAGAAAAATATTAAGTGGGAGTTTGTGTGCATTCATTTGTGTGTATGTGTGTGTGTGTGCAAAATTAATCTCTAACTTTTATTTCAAAATAAAAGAAATTATTGCTGCTGCGTCTTAAACCTGGCCACTAAAAATGCAATAGAGATAAGACTAAATTACCCAAGCCACATCCATACTAATTTTTTTTTTAAAAAGGAAATATTCTAACATTGAATTATCATTGCAATATGCCATACTAGTTTCTTGTTCAAAAGGGGAAATAATTCTACTTTATCACTGACCTATCTATGCAAATTGCCATACTAAATTTATTTTAAAAAGGAAGGAAATATTCAGTTTTATCAAGTTAAATAAATATATATGCATATAAATATATATAAAGTGATAGTAATAATAATAAGAAAAAAATAAATGCTGTATTGAACTTTATTACCTGGACAGTTTGAACTATATTACCTGGGTAGTTTTGAGAATCTCTGGAACTGTGACACTGATTTTCTTCATGATGGACTGTTTCAGGTCCTCATTCTGAAGTAGAACATACATCTCTCTAAAGAGGCAATTACTCAAATTATCAAGCTGGACAAGGTGTATGTTTGTGCATGCATGTATGTGTGTGTGTTTGTGTTTGTGTGCATGTGTGTGTTTGTGTGCATGCATGCATGTGTGCGTGTGGTATCTAAGCATCCCAGAGACAGACTAGACAGAGAGATAAATAATTATCGATAAAGTCATATCTATAATACTGCAAATACTTACATGTAAAGCAAGAATCAATAAACATCAAAAAGACATTTTAGTCTTAACAAATACAAAAACACTGGCATGAGTGCTTGCACTATTATTTATAAAACAAATGTTAAATGACTAAAAGAGTACCTTAAAAAAGATAGAAAGAACTACCACGAAATTGAACTTGAATACAAATTACTATCATTCTGCAAAATGTTGACAAAAAAAAGTTAACCTATGAATAATTAAAGTGGGAAGAGAGAAACTCATAATGTTGACAAAGAAAGTGAACCTATGAATAATTACAGTGGGAAGAGGCAAAAGTCTATGCCCACACTCTTACTAACTGGTCAAATAAGCAGAAATGATTTACTATAAAAGCAGTGTTCTTTTAGAGTGAAACCAGGCTTGAATAAAAAAAAACCCACATCACTCACATTCTTAATATCTTTAGCAATGGCGCTCCACATAATATATATGGTTTCCAGCAACCCCTGCAGGATGCCTGGAGTCAGCTCCTCTATCTCATCCTCATCTCCATCGTTCTCCTCACCCTCAGTAGAATCATGGTGACTCAGCTGTTAACATTTTGCAAGCACATCATCAAGTTTAAATTCATACAGTTTTGCTTCTATTCATAGGACTACAGCAAAGAGTAAGTTTACATACAAACACAAGGATATAATAAACACAACGCAATCTAGTGATTATCTCAAGTGACAGTTCACCAGATCCAGAACATGTCCATTAAGTACCTGAGACGAATCTTCCTTTGTCTTTTTGCCTGGTGTGTTTTTCTGTTTGACTCTAGCCTTGCTGGACGTGCTGGCTGTTGAGGAATTGAGTTGCTCATTCACAGCACGAATATTCAGCAGAATGTAGCGACAGAGTAGCGATATGTAGTTCACTAAATAGATCGCAGAACAAATAAAAAGACTTTAAGGGAGAAAGAAAAACAAGAAAACACAAATTAAAAAAAAAAAAAAGGAAATAGTGATGAAAATAAATTATTTAATAAAGTCAAGCATAATCATACCCAAGTTTTAAAAATATATTCATCAACAGGTTTAGGCATTAATAATATGTTATTACTATACAATAGTTTTATTAATAAAATTAGATTGTTGAACTTAAGCTCTTACCAGTGTCAGTTATAGTCATTTTCCGAGGAGCATTCAAGAAAAATATTCTGGCGGCGCTAGGGTTTGTTTCTAAAAGCGTGAGGCATCGAGAGATTTGTTCTTCTGGTGCTTTGTCCAAGGGTAGAAATGATGGGAAGACAAGTTCCACAATGCGTCTTATCATCGGTGGAGAATCCATGTCTAGACGTGCCAAAAGATGTTCTATTGGCGTTATGTTCCAGTACTTTTAAAAAAAAAAGAAAAAAGTTATGAATCTTCTGATAGCATACCCATCACAAAAATAATTGCATAAATTTTAAATTAAAAGAATTTGTAAAATAAAAACTATTTATTGATACAGACTTCCGTGCAAATGTAACTTTCTAGCTGTATATATGAAGAACAAGTGTTCCAAATTTCAGGTACAAAGAATAATTAAAAATATCCAAGAGAGATTTGGCATATTGACTCCTCACTTATCAACCAATTCACTTAACGACCAGGTCATAGGAACAGAACTTAGTCATTACCTGAGGAGCGCCTGTATGCAAAATAATCTACAAAGTAAAAAAAAAAAAAAATTTGTTCTCCCCTCCTCCCAATTTTCCATGCCGTTCATGACCTTAAAGCTCCATAAGCAGCAGAGTAGTAACCCATTAATGTTAAAATATCAGCAAATTAATTAAGGGACAGAGGGAAATGATATATGGCATGTCTCAACAATGTCACACAGTTGCATTTCTAAGCATGACAAACTAGAGCCACTGTCTCCCTCTTCATGCTTACAAGATCTTACATCCTGTGACAGCTGTTTTCTCAGAAAGTGACATGTATACAATACAATAACAGTCCACACAGCAAGACTACATTTATCTTATCTAACATCATAAAGGCATATCACATCATAGACTACTACATTGCCAACTTTACAAACAAGGACCATAATACCATTTACCTTAATAGATTTTATACATTTGACTTTTAATAGTAGCTGCATCATAGCAAGACGCACAGACTCTGAAACATCGTGGATCTGAACTTTGAGGCATGGAAGCAGTGGTTTAAGCAGAAGATGACACATAGGGTTGTCTAACATAGTAGTGATTCCCTGTAAAAGAGTTGTACGTCATAAATAGATTCTCAAGTTGAACTACATTGAATGTGAAAAAAAAAAAAAAAAAAATAGATAGTGGAAAAACTATTCTAGGTGAGCACAATATAGTTAAAAAAAAAAATATTAAATGAAAATTTAATTAAGATTCAAGAAAACCCACAAACATACCTTATGCAAAGCAGAACCGTAAAACACTGTATAACTAACATATTTAAGTGCTGTTCTTTGCAACCAGCAATTTAGATTTAGAGACCAAGACTCTCTATTTCCAGGCAAATGAAACAATAGCTAACCTTGATGACAGCAACTCGTACATTGTGAGAAGTTGTATCCCATGCCAATTCCTGCAACAAGCACTTGAGAAAAGTCTGCACGACTTCCATGGGAATCATTTCTAGATATTCACCCATCACTCTACACACACCTTCTGCTACTATTGCACGGATGAGTGGACAGGGATCTCTCAGTGAGGACTGTTTAAAAAAAATAAAATGGTTCTTTTGAAATCAACAAAATATTACATTAACATTTTAAAACTGCATGATTTTACAGTGCTAAAAGAATGCTTAAATAAAAACTAACAGAGATTCATTTTATATTTAAGAACAAGAACAGCAACTATTAAAGTATAATGTCAGCAATATAAATGATATGGAAGAGAGAGAGAGAAAACGAGAAAGAGATATGAACAGTAGTGAGAGAATGAGAGATATGAACGGGGGAGAGAGAGAACGGGAGAGAGATATGAACAGGAATATGACTGGAGACAGAAACCAGGAGCAAGTTAATTTTGGCTAACATCCGTCATATATTTTCCACCAATCTTCACACCTGCATGATATCTAGCTGTTTCTGCATGAGTGAATCCATTTCCTCAGCCGTGGAGTCCGAGTTTTGCAGGGGAAAAACATCAAGGAGGAGGGTAATGCTGTTAGCACGAGTTTCTGCATTGGGCACCTGTTTACAGATGTGCACATAAGGTGATCAGATACATTAAATCTGTGTAAAGACCAACTATACTATACAGAAGGGGAAATAAGCTGAACAAGATGAATAATTTCTAAATTAGTAAGTTTCTAGTTTATAAATATTTCTCACTCAATGTACATGGTCAAACACAGCATGTCAATATACTGTAATTTTCCAGAATTTTAATTACTTTTAAAATAAGACATCTACTCAAAGTATTACAGTGTCTCTCACTAGATCCACTTGTGCAATGCATCATAAAGATGTGTTTAGCACAAAAGTATTATACATTAAAACAACCCATCAAATTGTTGTGTGCCTGAATGAAGATACCTCTAGTGCAAAGGGAACAAAATGGAAAATATGTCCTTAACAAAATAAAATGTCAAAAGTATCTTTACACACCTGTTCCAGCTGTTTTAAATGTCCTGACATTTGGGCAATGGTGACTGTTGCAAATGCAACAGAAGTTGGCTAAGAGAATGAGACTTTTCATTTAGTCTGAATAATAAGTAATATGACTCAGATGTATCAACTTTAATACCACTTACGTTCAGAGAACGCCAAAGGATGGGCCCATACAACTTCAGCAACATATCATCAACTCCTCTCTGCTTTTTCTGGCGGTGGAAATAATTGAGAACCTGAAAATAATGGTTTTTCACACTAAAGCCACATAAAAAAGCAGCTTTAAAAAAGAATCACATTAATATGCCCAATTAAATGTATGAAAATAAATTGACAGAACTTTTCAAAACTTTTGTTGAAAGCAAGTAAAAGACCACAGAGACAACATTATGCATTGACCTAATATTAAAATCGCAATATTTAATTAAAAAGTTTAGAGGAAATTATTTAGCACACACTCACTTTCTCAGGGTTTTTATATAATTGTTCTTTTTTTTCTCTCAACTGAATGAACTTTTAATTTGTTTAGTATTATATAAATGAAGAATAAGCTAACTTAAGGGTACTGTTTCAGTCATTAATTATAAAGGCAGCAGGTTACTTATATTTATTATTTATATACATTTATTCTTATTGAGCATATTGAACAAACTTAGTATTTCTTGGATAATGTTTTTATTTATTTTAATAAAAAGTGGAAAATTGAGGGTAAGGTATTTTTGGGGTCCTTTTAGCTGGTGAGCAGTTTGTACCTTTTTCTTCACATTATTAACAGATTATTTAAAGTGTGCATCTAATAATATTATGTTATTGAATATTCTGAACAAGTATATTTGTTTGCATATATTTTAATAAACATTTTATGGTTGAATATTTTGTGGAATATTCTTTTTACCAGATGAGTAGTATGCTCTTTTCAAGAAAATGATAGTTACACAACTTTAATTGCCTTAAAGAAAAAAATATTGAACTCTCAGCTTTTCTTATATAATATTCTTGCAAATGTTCTATTATAGTAGAAATATACACTATACAAGCAAAGAACAACATAAAGGAGAAGAACAAGTAAAAAAAAAATAATAACGTACCCTGAAAAGCTTGGAGAACATGGCTTTGCTTCCAATGCGATAGCAATTTATTCCATGGAGCATCAAGTCCTGGATACAGTCAGTTTCAATTTTCTGTAATGGGAAATGTCCAAGTCCCATAAGCAAAGTGTTTCATAGAAATGCTTCAGTGCTGTTGTACATTCATTGGGTAGAAATAAAGATCTGGACTGTTAACTGCTATTTAATCTTCAATACTATGAATATAAACTTGCAAATTACTTGGAAATCAGCTCATTGCATAGCAAACAATTATTGTCAATACAGCTAGTTGCCGACTAATGACCCATATGACTTACGACTGATCGACTGTGAAAATGTACTGTATATTTGTAAGATATGAGGGTTGGTGGGAGGGGTACTCGGAGGGACAGAGGCTCCTTTGTTAATCAGGCGGTGGGATGATAAAGAGGAGCGACAGACAGACTCTTTGATATACTGCTGCCCTTAGTCACATCAGTTTGCCTTGAACCTCGAGGGTGAAAACAATAATAAACATTTTTACTGAGCTTCCACATTGAAATATTCCCTTTTTCTACATGTTGTAGTAAGAAATATCAATATTGTACACACAAACAGCAAACACAGACTTTACCATGTTACACTAGTGTATGTAGTACTCTTAGTACATGTAAAATAAACTTAATCCAACATATGACCAACTGGACTTCCAAATGTTCTGTCAGAACCGATATCAGTCGTAAGTCAATGACACAGTAAATGTAAGGGAATCAACTCTTGCAGGATTAACTTATGACAGTTAAAACACCTAGTGCTTAATTCCTAAGACAGACAAATTGCCAGGTTTTATACAGAACTAAACCTTGAAACAGTAAGTTAGAAGATTTTAGTGTCACTGAACATTTGGCATGTATTTCAGTCAACTCACCTTTTGAATTTCACCTGTGCTTTTCTGCCAGCCCCTAAAGTAAACTTCTCCATACAGAGGCAACCACGATCTAAACATGGAAAATAAATAAACTGGAGTATCAACTACTGTGAAACCAGTTATTTAAATGTAATCTGGATCATAAAGCAGAAAGACAAAACTAAAGAATTTGAAAGTCAACTAGGAAAAAAGCACGACAAGTTTTGGAGGCAAGAAAAGGGGATAAAGACAGGCTGATAGGTAGAAGACAATAAAGACAGGCAGAGATGTAAGAGAAGATAGTAAAGACAGACAAAGATGTAAAAGACAATAAAGATTGGCAGTAAATACAGATGGGATTGTAGAGGAAAATAAAGACAGACAGGGATGTAGAAGACATTAGAGATAGGCAGGGATGTAGGAGAAGACAGAACAGGCAGGCAGGGAAAGAGTTAAGATAATCAGGGAAGCAAGACACGGAGTCAAAGAGAATTAGGGATCTGGAAGGGGTCACAGAACTCTACTACTCCAGCGAGGAAAATGTAATCTATGTTGCTTTTCCATTGCAGCTCGCATATTTCACTGTTTCCATTGCTACTTTGAATTAATATTTTGAATTTTTTTCTATAAATTAGGATGGCTTGTCAATTCACAAGATAAGTTTTATTATCTGAATTTTGATTATTTAGATCTAGAAATTAAGCACTTGAATATTTTATGCTGAAAGATCAGCTGAACATGTGAAATAATCTCTGAATATTCATGTTTACACTGCTGTCTTTGCAATTAAAAACTACACGTCCTTGGATAAAAGTCAATGAAATATTCAGCTCCAGCTTCATGAGCTACTTACATGAACACAATGTTCTTGTCCTGCATAAAATAATATATAAATGTAAATACTGATTGGGCAAAAGTTTCTGATAGGGATGCCAGAAAGTGAACATAAAGAAAATAGTAAATAGATTAGGCAAAAACTTCTGCTAGGAATACTAGAAACTGAACATAAAGAAAATAGTAAATAAATAGATTAGGTAAAACCTTCAGATAAGAATACTAGAAACTGAACATAAAGAAAATTGTAAATAGATTAGGCAAAAACTTCTGATAGGAATACTAGAAACAGAACATGTGAAATCTTTTTTTTTTTATTTCATGAGATGCCTATGATAACCAGTCAATAATGCCCTCAGAGTGACTGGGATTTATTTGGAATGAACAAGGACTTACTAGAGAATGAGCAATGATTTACCTTGAAGTGAACAAGGATTTGGGGAGTGAACAAAGACTTACCTGGAAGTGAACAATTTCTTACTGGGGAGTGAACAATGACTTATCTGGAAGTGAACAAGGTATTACTGGGTAATGAATAATGACTTATCTGAAAGTGGACAAGGTATTACTGGAGACAAACAATGACTTACCTGAAACAAGGTCTTGTTGGGGAGTGAACAATGACTTAACTGGAAATGAACAAGGACTTACTTGGGTGCAAAAGGGATCTGATTTTTGATGGCCTTGTGCAAATACTCAACCAAACTTGTGTTCAGAGTGAATGCAAAGCCAAGGAACCGTCTACCCTATTAAAAAAGAAAAAGATAAAAGAAAATAATACCAAATTTAACAAACCTGGATTATTTTGCAAGTGCCACAAACAAATGTCCTATATATGAAAAAAGAATAACAGAAGTAAAGGAATACATGCACTGTCTTTCTTAATTTAAAATAAAATTAATAATTATCACTGACAATTAGTAAATATGTAAGAATAAGTATTAAAAAGAGGTCCATAGCAATACCTCATCACTCTTGAGATACTGGAAAGAGGAGCAACATCTTCCCAGCAAATTTTTTAATCCAGCTGAATTAGGAGAAATAAAATCAATAAATTGCAGCACTGTATGTAGGCGGCATACGGCCTTTACATCGGATACCTGTAAAATAAATTAAATTGGAATAGGTACTCCCAAACATGTGCTGATTGTGACCTTGTTTAGACAATTTTTCTACATTTTCAACACTCATGTTCTCTCCGTATATTGAAGCTTTGCAAAATAAAAGCATATGAAACAAAAAAGTTTGTTCTTTGTTCTGTTTTTCTGTGTTTTATGTTTAAATAAATAATTGTGAAAAAGTAACAAGAAGTTATTCAGAAATTACCAACCCAGCAACTTTTGACCAAGCCACCACTACTTGTGCCAATAGTAATGCTTAACATCTGCACTTTTTCTCGGTTTGTCAGTATATGTACGGTACATTAATCTAAAATTACCAACTGTCATGAAGGGGAGAGAACAAGATTCAATTCTGTACTAAATAATGCGCAGTAATTTGAAGAAAAAGTTCAAGAGAGTTCAACTTAAATTTTCTTAAATTAGATTCATGGTGATTCAGATTAAATAGCAACCTTAAAAGCTACCAGAAAATAGAAAAATTCTTTTTTCACCTCTTAAGTCTATATAGTTTGTTTGAGAGTAAAAAAAGCTGCACACATAAAGAAATGCATTGAAAAAATTGTGGTCAGTGACCAAAATTGCAGGTGACTGTAATAACAATGGCATATTGTATCGAGCAGCTTAGCTTTCCACGCAGCGAAGTAGAACCAGTTTCCACTTTGCAATCTCATACATCATTCGTTTGAAGACTTTAGTTGGTAAGTTAAATCAAATATTTTCTGGTGTGTATTTTTTTTTAATTTAAGAAACCTTATGTAAGGTACCAATATTTTTGTAAGCAGGTAAGTGAAAAGACTGACTGAGAAAATATTATTAGAGGTAATAAATGGCTTTTTTATACTGCAACTATTAAGTTGTCAGTGTCCAGTGAAGGCTGGTTGTGGAATCTGTCTACCAGTAGACGGCATTGCTTATTTAAGTTAAGCACCCCATTAGGAAACGTGCTTTTGTGGAATACAAGTAATTGTGTGCGTACAGCATATAAGAACATTCATTGTGGTACCAAGCTAGACTGGACTAGAATCACTGAACTGGAAAAAAACATTAAATTAGATGAATGATTGGCAAATGTCTGAGTGTGTGTGTATAAAATATGATTTCTTTATTGTGGTGAGTGCATTCTTAATATAGATTTTTCCAAACTGAATTCAATGGTACCAAAACCATCTCTTGCAGTTTCGTCCATTTTATGTTAACTGCGTTAGAACGTTTTCCAACCTGAAAATGGAATAAATTGCTAATTCTGACTGGCAGTATATTGGAAAATAAAATTGCCAAAGCCTCTTAACAAAAATTAAGCCCTGTTACTGTGATGAGTCTGAACTATATTGTTTATCATTTCTTCATTTTGTGGACCTTCAAAGTGAACTATTTGTACAATTTTACTTTTGAGCATCAAATTTTTTGAAAAATTAAATACTGAAAAAATCATAATTTTGGTTCTAATTGAGTTACAAAACTAATTTTAGTAACAATGAAATCAGTATAAAAAGTTCTATATGTCTACATACTTTAAGTTAAAAGTAATGATTTTGGAAAATATTTTGCAGTAGCATTGGAAAACAATATTTAAATTAAAAGATCCCACCCCCACCAGTAACAATTTAAAACATTCAAATTGACTAATTCTGAGTATATAATTGACATAAATGGCTTAACTGCTAATATCCAGGAGCTAGGGAGTAGATAAAATCCAGGAAACCAACAACCAAGAATGGGCTCAGAACTTATTACTTTTCACATGCAAGGCTAGTACTTTTACTTCACTGCTACCAAGCTCCCTAAAAATGTAATTATTTATTCAAAACTGTTAATAGTAGCAATATATATTCTAACCAGAGAAATACTAAATCATATATAATACTTCATTCTTTTATAAAATCACGATTAAAAAAAAAGAAATAAGACTTGCAAACAGAAGAAATTTCAACCAAACAAAATTAGAAGTAACACTCACAAAGCGTATAAGCATGAGAAGTGATCAACATTTTTCAAACATACTGTGCCTTTAGGATGCAGACTTCGTTCCAGCAGGTAGATAAAAGCATTTGGAATGATATCTTCTTTACCCTCCAGTTCTTGATACCACCATTTCTCAAACAGCTGAGCCAAACGATGCTTAACGTAGTCCTCTTGATCACTTAATGTTGGTAGTATACCTAAAGAAGACAAATCTGTTATGACATATTTAGTGAAGTTGGACTGTTTTATATTTCAAAGATCAATACAAATATTATCAATGCAATATGTAAACAGTTTAGAAGTGAGCCAAACAATGACAATCCTCATTATCAGTTGATGGCATCATGATACCCCTCCAAATAACACTTATTTTAAAAATATTTAATTAATCTGGGACTGTTTATGTAAACATCAATGCAAGATGTCAAGAGGTTATAGCTGTGCCAAATAAAATCTGTCTTCACCACACTAGTTAATGTGGGTATTATATATAGTAGTATACACTTAATTTAGGAATATTTACTTAAAAATTAATCACTTAATGCAAATATCAATGCAAAGTGCATTAAGATTAGATCTAAGCCAAACAAATCTTGATACAGCCTTCACTTTCACTAGTATCAGTCAGCATAGATAATTTACCCAAGAGACATCAAACAAATATTTAAGAAATATTTAATCACCGTTTTACAAGGAAAAAATGCACAAACACAAACAAAATTACTAAAATCTATCACAGAGTAGTTTTCTTCAATTTAACCTGAATTAATCATTTTTATATGAAAAGAAATCAATGTTAGTCTTGTGAACTGTGATGTTGTTTTCTTAGTGTCCATAAACTTTGATTAAAGTAACCTGGAATTGAAATAAAAATGGATCAATTGTGGCACTGCAGACAAAAAAAGGCAAATTCATGCTTTGGGGTGCCATTTTTCAACAAAATAAGATCTGGCGTCATGGGTTTGTAACCTAAAATCTGAATGGTCCATTAAAAAGGTGACATTTTACACTATTATTTTTTTCTACTACTGTGTGTTGCAAACAGCCAAATAATTTCTCAAAGCAAAAAGTTCATATACAGTCTTTGGATAAAAATTTATTGCACACAAGTAGAAAATGTACAATTTTTTGCAGAATTTTAATATATATTATCAATGATACACCATAATCCATGATCATTTGCCCAAGGATTTTAAACTAATAGGAAAGCCCATTGCATTCTTCCTTTCAGATATGACATTTATTCATTAACTGATTCAGTGATTGTACACACTTACATTACACATGCTTACACAATACATTAATGAAAAGTTGGAAGATAGTTTTATTCAACAAACTATTTCACAAGCATGATAAATACGGAACATAAACACAGCACTTGTGACAAAATGGTAAATTTTTTGGAATTTAGTAGTTGTCTGCTATCGCCATATAGAGGCTGGATCTACCTACTTAATTTCATCATAATTTCAAACATTTCTGAACATTGTAAAGTTTATACAGACCATGAAGTATAATTGCCATGTCAATGAGAGACTGGGGCAGAATAACCTCTGGCTGTTCGATGGTGGCTCTTGCTAGAGTAACTACACTGTCTACCATTCCTAGAATGCCCTTGACCTGGTATGAAAAAGCATTGACTAAAATAAGGGGGAGAAATATAGTTTAAGAACTGGGGTTAATAATTACTTTGATTAAAGTCATTAAATATGTGCTCACTTAATATAAATCACCAATATGTTAATGGAATGGCAGAGAACTATTAAAATAAAACTTTTAAAAATTAATAATTTACTTTTGAGACTGATCATTCATCCTTGTTATTGTAGTATTCTAAGTCGAATTGTGAGTCAAAACTTGACAAATGCTGATAAAGAAATGAGATAAGTTATGCAAAGCTTTTCCTATTCTGTTCATATGATACATCAGCTTATTTTATTACCAAAAGACTTCAACTGTACATAAATTCATGTTACATAATTTTATCAGCAATTCAAATAAGTTTTTGTTCATTTGCCTAACTAAATTAACCTCTATCCCCGTTTTAAAAATTAATAGATTTATCAGCCAATTTTGGCAAGAAAAGAATTTATTATGAAGAGATTTCATATACTGAAGTATTAAGAAAATTTAAGGTCATGCAAGTTATATTCCAAATCTAATTTGTCTACTACATGATGATGTGATTTTGACTGACTGACAACAACAGGCTATAAGCCAGTAAGGGTTAAGAAATATTTCTGGTTTGTGTCTGTATGTGTGTGAGGGGTTGTACTTTAGTAAGCAGGCGGAATAAAAAGTCTTTGACTAATAATTTACTTTAATTCACTTAATCACAACTCATCACATCACATGAGGGTTCAAAACATGCTAACCAGTTTGTCTGCCTCATCTGATTCACAGTCTGTGGCTATATGAAGCAGCTGGAGCGTGCACATGTTACGTAAACCATCCCACAATTCTACCAGACTACGATGGCTCAGTTCTGACAAAATCTCACAGATATTTTCCATTTGAGATTTGCCCTGAAATAGAAAAGAATTAATGTTTAATTAGAACAGCATTTTTTAACAAAGAATAAATGTCTGAAGGAAAAGTACTTAATTTTAGTTTTAATACCATGCAAGTGAATGAGTGAGCATTAAAAGAAAAAGATCTGATACAAATGTTTGTGTCCTTATATTTTTTAATTTATAAAATTAAACATGACATTACAAGAGATGATTCAGCTATATAGCCTTCATCCGATGCAGAAGTGCAAATAATGACAGATAAACAATAAAATATGTCAACTTAATGGATGAAAAACTTATCTGAACAAGTGGCAGCTGTAGTATGTTTGTATATCAATTAAAATATAAAGTGTTTTAGATCTTCATTGATGTCTTTGTAATGCTTAGCATGTACAGGTTTATGCTGCTGAAGTTTACATATTGTTTAAGAATAGATATTAAAAAATACTGTGTAGATATGAACAAGGGAAATGACTCTTACTAATAAGTAATATGTAATAACCACTCTTGATCTGATAGTACCAATAAAGAATCAAGTTCTTCCAAACTGTTCTTAAATTTATACAAGAAGAAACCATCCATTTAAGACTTATTTTATATATGAAATCAGAGCTATGCTTCAGAATTTTTATTTCAGTGACTGATTATGAAATTTATGTGAAAGAGTGCTTTTCTTTCATATTTTATGTAAAACTAAAGCTAAACAAAAGTTAGCATTCTTCAACTAGTTGAAGGCAGATATTCCTAATCTGAGAGGATATTATCAATTATTTCACAAAACTTGCCTCAATAATTCAACGTTTCCAATCATGAACTGATGAAGACAAAATTCTGGCAAAAATGACATCATGTAAGATAAAAGATATTAGTTATGCAGCAGTGAAATGACCTCATATCAAAACTCTTTACTTCTAAATATTTTTATTCATACCTTTTTATATACAATGATTAGGAATCATTCATTATATGTAAATCAAAACAATTTTCATGTTTGTGCATTCGTATCTTAAAAATATAGAGGAAGAACTGATTAAGTGGGCTAAAATGATACATGAACAAGGCATAATCAGACATGGTAGAAACATGAGAACATCACAAATATCTAGAGAATAAAGTAGTTTGGAAATAAAGTCAAGTAACAAATTGGACTGCTACTATAGAAATGAAATGTTATGTCTGAAGTGGACCAATGGAATGCAGCCCTAAAACAGAACTGAATCTGATAAATCTGAATTATTCTTATTCAAAATAAACAGGATATATTATATATATATATAGAGAGACATTACATTTAAAAGGATTAGTTTAAGTGGAAACCTATTTGAAATAATTGCTACAGAAAGAAGTGTGTGTGTGTGTTTGTGCGCACGCGCGGGCTCGAGCATGTGCATGCATGCATGCAAAAGGGAAAGTAATCTTAGAATATTTAATACTAATAATAGTTAATATTAACACATGTGTTTATATTATTATAAAACGATGACAATTATTGGTCAGAGGTAAGAATAAAGCATCTGTATTTATTCAGATAAATAAAAGAAAAATCTAAACTCACATTTTGTATAAAGTTGATAAGTGCTTTGGAATCCCCTTTCTCAACAATGGCCTGCAGCTCTTCTCTTTTAGTTTTACTCATTTTTAGTTACTAAGTTAGGCTTTCATCTGTCCAAAAATATAAGGCAATACATTATTTACGAATTATAATATATAGAATGTACACCAAAAAGAAAATTAATTCAATACAAACCACTGACATTAAGCTGATTAACACAATATCGTGAATATGGTTATTGTTATAATTATAAATTAGGTCTATCAAAAATATCATTTGATTTATATGTGCTAGTTTTGCTACTATCATATATAAGTACTAATTTACTAATAGTAATAACATTATATTGAATTAAAATGGCTAAAGCAATGCAAAATCTGGATTATATCAATCGCTCAGTTTTAGGCTTATTTTATAAAATAAAATAATTTGGCCTTACTCAAGTTACTGAATTCCAATACACATTAAAATAATTGGTGTATTCAGTATTGTATTGGTAAACAAATAAAAATAAAAGAGCCGGAAAAGACCTGATAATGCTGATAAAGTTTGAAACAACCAAAAATCCACAGCCATATAAGTAAAGAAAATTGTACCTTTCAAGTAAGATATCTTATAATACCGTACATGGCATCAAGAGATTGTAAAGATCAATTTGTATTTTTATTTTGTCACTCATATACATATATTTTCGAACTGGGCGCCATTCTACAGTTCACGCGAGATCGAGAATAGATTTTTAAATACGATGTCTTTTCATCACAACCACCACAATGTACCCGATCTTAGCATTAGAACTCTACGTTACTATAAATTGTGTAGAGTAATTGTGTATTAATGTTAAAGTAATGTATAGCTGATAATGTCATTAAAATGGTGCTCTTGCTTCTGCAGTGCTTATATAAGTTGTATACAATATTAAAGATACAGCTCAACAATTCCTCTGAGATAAAATTGTAATCGATCAGTATTGCTGTTATATGTTAATTACTTCAATGATGTATCTTACTGGCAAATACTTTAGACACAAATTTTCCATGCTGCACAGCACAAGGATCTTAAATTAGTTATAACTTGCTGTTTGTCATATATTATTAACGGAATTGTAGAAATACGTTACAGCACAATGCTTGACGTTGGGGGATAAATCTTAACGCCCATTATAAGTGGCATACCGAAATAATTTAGCAATTAATTATTAGCTCTTAGTTATTTATTATTAGTTGCTATTATTCAAGTCTGATTCGCTGTTAGCAATTTTTGTCGTTTGTTGTCTTATGCACATAACTACTAAATTACGTAAGAAAATCAAACATAAATATAATCAAACGAAATACGTGCATGACCATCGCCTTATAGCGAGCTAGACCCAGGCAATCACACAGCAAACGCCTACATATGCACCCTTTTCTGAGAAAGAAAGAATGAAAGAAAGAAAGAAAGGAAAGGAAAAATAGAAAGAAACAAACAAATATAAAGAAAACGGCAGAATATGCTGACTACAGTGGAGAAAAAAGTTGCTGGAAATTGCTACAATTATATATTGTTCTGCTTGAAGGAGTTGCAAAAAGTGCCCAGGTTAGCTCGAGAGGCTAAGTTGCTAAGTGAGAGTCTGCTGAATAATTATTAATAACATAAATTAAGACTCTCTCATCACTTATAAGCTAATGGCTGCCTTTCATGACCAGACTTCTTGCCACTCAAAATTCAAAGTGATTAGACAATAGATTTCTCTACAGCAGATAAGCTTTTAAGCTTTTAGATCTCAGCCCATTGGCAGGTCTCGTTCTCATAAATCATAAACTACTCACCCACTTGGAATTAGTTTGCTTTACAACAACAATTTCTAGCATATTCTCAACTCAGGTATTTACTTCAACTCAGACACTTACAAAAATACATCACAAAGAGTGCCCAAGGTCGGGTTACTTTGAAAGTTTAACAATTTATATAACAATTAAGTATAGAAACAGGGATAGGGAAATTTACTCCACCACACTAGTAATACAAGTTAATTTCTTTAAAGGATAGTTTATCTATCAGAAAACAATTTACTTTTACTGCATCTTTTAAGATTTAATAACTATACTCAAACTGAAAACAAATATAGAAAAGGCCTGCACAACATGAGGTTTTTTTTTTAAACCGTCCGAGAATTAAAAAAGAAGTATTTGAAATGATGGTCACATAAATCCTTTACATTTACAGTGTGCACCAAGTCACTGGGTCACCTGCGTGCTTATACTGTGTTGACTCAATTATTAGATTTGCGAGGCGATGTTGGTATTGTTTGGGTATTATTGAGTGATAAGTTTATTTTGCCACAAGGGCATGGAGATAAAACCTAACATTATTTAATATAAACAAAAATGGCCCGATAATGACAATTGTTTTGATATAATAAAGATGTACGGAAGTGACGTTGTTAAGTCGAGGGAAAGTGCTCAAACATTTCGATCGTTGCTTTGAAAGAGGAGGTAGCCCAATTTCTGGAAAATGATACCCCCCTCCCCCCAATTTTTTTTTAAAATCCAGGAATTTGAAAATTAGTTTTGGAATCAAGATATATTTTTCTTTTATGATATTGCAGCATATCAAAATGATCACAGTACTTGGTGGTGGGGGAATCAACTTATATTTAAAATGTCTGCAGTGGTGAAAGGTTTCAAGCTGAACTTGAAATTTTTCAAAAGTCAGCTGTCAAAAGGTGAAAAGTGTCTCTTTACAACTTGTGCAAATTCCTCAGCACAAACACGCTGAGTTAGGAGAAAAATATGCTGAGCAAACTTATCTTTTGAAGAATTTGACAGATCTTAACTTTTCTAAAGAAGAAGACATACAGCAGAAGCTGATTGAAGACCCATTCTCTGTTAATCTAGATATGTGCAGGAAGCAATGAACGATTTCTTTAACTGACCATCATTTGGAAAGACATTTTGAAAATACCAACTTCAAATGTGACTTCCGAATATAACTAGTTTGCTGCTCATACTCATAGATGTAATATTTCACACTAATTTTGTAAACAAACACAAAATTGAACGGAAATGACAATTTTCACTCTTCACTAATTCATAAGAAATAAAAGTAATTAGCACACTTGCATGCATTATTGTTTGATTTCAATGAAATATCCATATTAGAGCAGGGGTTCTTAACCTTGGATCCACGATGGGATTCAATATGTCTGTGAAAGTCAAAACATTCACTATATATTTTTTAATATATTTTGCTTATGTGCATTTTTCTAGGGAGGGGGTCAATAGCTTTCACCAGATTTTCAAAGAGGTCCGTGACTCAAAAAATGTTCAGAACCACTGTATTTGAGTTTTACTGCTCCCATTATAATGAAGCCCTCGGTTGCTTTCTTGGAGTTGGAGTAATCTAGCTTGCCCTCGGAGCCTCTGAGTTGTGCGGCCTGAATTAGAACTCTTTGATATGGTAGGCCTTGCATTTTACTGAATTAATTAATTTAAAGCAATATTCATACATCTGTGTATATGTATGTCTAATTAAACTAAATAGTAAAAAAAAACTATAGTATTTTCAACCTTAAAAAATATTTTGAGAGGAAAAATAACAAACATGGAAGAAGAGTGAGCAATTAGTAACCAATGAGATGTAACATAGACGTAGGCTTAAAAATTCCTAAGATACTTATGCGTCTAAGAAACCTGTATTTTATTAGTGTTCTAATATTTCATATTTCTTCTATTAAATTTAGAAACGCAGTTGCTTCTATATTAAAATATATGTGAATATTATTTGTAAAAATCATTCAGGGATAGCTCGGATGGACAACTCTTACCAAACCGAACATTGCTTTCATGTTACTAAACGGACTTTGTTGATTTTTAAATGGGCGTGAATGACACATCTCTTTAAAGCTCAGATGTTGACAAGATTTGTTGGTAAATTTCCTTTCTGTTTTTACATTTCTGCTAGTGTTTTCAAGCGTACTGTTTTTATGCAGATGAACTTGTTTATTTGAACGCAGTATAGGACTAATTACTAGAACTAACACTTCAGCAGCCCAACCTTCTTGAAATCTAGTACATGCTTAGTCAGTAGGCCTATAGTGTTGCACTATTTTTATTACTGATGACTGTTTAGCGTACAGTTAGATCGCTTATCTAAAAATAAATTATATCACTTTTGTTTTAATGTTTTGCTTTCCCCCCTTAAAAAGTTGTATTTATAAACGTTCTTGACGTGTTGCATCATTTGCATGCGTAGAATTTAGAAATAATTTAAATTAATTAAAATCAGAGATTGAACCAATAAATGATATTCCGTTTTGAGATTTTGAACGATCTGTTAAAACAAAATCCTTGACTAATCATATTTATATAACTATTTTTATAATTAATGTCTAAAGTAAATAGTCCGATTTATTATATCAATATATGTAGATATCTTGATGTATTACAATTGTTGCGAAAGAAAAACAATAGTAAACACTTAAAACAATTGTTTCTTCCGTGTTAGGAGGGGTGGGACTCAGGGAAAAAATAAATATATATTTATTTTCCCCATTGAGTCACCCCTTCCCCTTTTGAGTTGTCTATAGCTTTTCTTTGTTGCACCTTAGCAAATATTATAAATATTTTCCTTTTTTTAAAAAAACAAAATTAGAAATAAAAACGTAATTGAACTTGACTACAAATTCTCCCTGCTCACCTTCTGTTGTTTATAAAATAGCAGTTAAGAATTGAAGAGATTCTGTATCATTTAGATGAGATATTTGAATGTTTTTGATTAGGATTTGAATTAATGTTATTTGGCTTATAATTTATATAGTTGTTCAGAAAGATTTTAGATCTATATAAATTATAATATAGTAAAATTATTTTCTTTTGTGAAGTGCTTTAAGACCTGGGAGGGAGGCTGAGTAGAGGGGAATAATATGTTTAAAAGTTGTATCATTACTATAGCTTAAGTATTATTTTATGAGGTCACAGTGTAATGTACTGAACATAGTTTTAGAACTATTTCAGGTTTTAATTTTGCATGTTTAAAATAAATAAATACATCAGTTTTCTTGTCTTTTGTAAAATCATGATAGATACTACAAAGAGGCACTGACTATATCTAATATGAAAAAAATATGTACTAGAGGAGCCACTATAAATATAATGGCTGATCCATTCCATAACATGATCATTATGCAGATTTGGACACTAATAAGTAATAATATGTTAAAACATTCTTCCTTGTCTTTTGAAATAATTTGCTATGCAAGGTGGTGACTATCATGCAAAAACACGGGACTGTAGGAGGCAGTCTGTCATAAAATTATAAATTATAATGTATGAGATGGACTGCCATAAAGGCTAAAAGACTATAATATAATGTACATAATGATAATGTTTGGCCATTCAGTTCAAAAGTTTTTTCCATCAGAATACTGTGTAAATGATATTATTAACAAGTCCACCCATGCAGATATAAATGGGCATGTGAAATAAAAGAAAACAACTTGTTAACCCTCGGAACTCTGGATCAGAGTATGATGTAGGTGTGACAGAAGGTGTAAATGTAAATCAAAAGATGGTTTCTGGTCACTTTTCTATGAACAGCCCAGACATCAAGCCTGGTAGAGGAATGCCTATTAGCTAACAAATGTAAAGTTTACAAGAGAAAATTTTGAAGTTGCCTTTAATGAAAAAAAAAAATGATTATAGACAGAATTTGAAAAATCATTGTGATACATCATACATTTTTCAACCCTTTGTTTTGCAGAAACTAAAGGTATGATATTTGCTAAAGTTATTGTGTATATAATATATTAAGGTGTGAAAGAAAATGAACAATTGATAGAACATTATTTATTTCATCTATAATTCTTTTTAGATTAGTGAAGTGTGTAACTGGAGGGATTAGTCTGGACACACTCACCAATAAGAAAATCATTGCAAAATATTAAATATTGTATCCATTGGTTGCAGGATTCCTTGTTCCTTGTTTCATTTACATTTCCAGTTCCAGTTCTTTCTTTGGTTTGGAACTGAGTTGAGAAAAGTTCTTATTGACATTGGTTTAAAGGAGATCCAGAAAGAGAACGCATCTGCATTTTATTTCAGGCATGCATGCATGTGAGAGGAGAGGATGAATCGGTGTGCATGACTTCACAGTGCTGATGTTGTGAGCATCGGGAATGAAGTGGCGCTTCACAAGAAAAAATTACAATATATATACCCTCTGGGGTAAACTTTAACATTGAGGAATAGTTGCTCCAAAAGACTAATTCCTATCAAAACAGAAAAGACCTTGTCAAACAATAATTAGTTGATTATAGAACGGACCATAAAAGACAGGCTAAATTCTTCCAGGATAGTTAGGTTGTTTATTTGAATTATAATTGATATGTATTTTGGTTAACTTTTGCTATTACTTTCTTTTATAAATCTTTTTATTAATTTTTATTTACTTTTCATGTCATTCTTTATCATCCCCATTTTAAGTAAAATTTTTCTTGTAACTTACATATTGTCTATGTTATTATATATATTAGGGGGAGATTACTCTGCTTGGGGGCTCTAGTGAGCTATTGTGAGGGTGCATCACTCATAGTTGTGTTGTCCTAGATTTTAATTAATTTATGGGTGACCAGCTGTATATGATACATATTTTACAAATACTGTATATACTTTCTTGATTATTTATATGAAGGTTATAAGAAAAGTAGAAGCCTGCCAGTTACATCATCTTATTAGTTGTATTTTTAAGCAGCTATTATTGCATGTGATAGTTTTAGGCAAGATTAAGTATATATGATATTTTTTAAATCTTAATAATACTGTTGGTTTTTTTCTAAATTATAAAGGTAGAAAAAATTTGGGTAATTTCTGTGCTGTGACAGTAAACAATTTTTTTATACAGTTAAAATAGTTTAGATTTCACTTTAGAAAGTAAAAGACAGCAAGAAATGTTACTTCAGAGTATCTAATTAATAGATCAAATAACCATGTATATATTGTGCAAAAGTAACAATATTTTATATGTGCCAGTTGGTAATTTAATTTTTGGAATGAGAATATGCTCCGAAGTGAAATTTTTATTTACTGGTAGCATATGTCATATTTTATTTTATGATAATAATTACATTTACTTGTATGATACATAATCTGCAGTAGAACCAGAGTTTTAATAAACCATAGTAAATAATTTTGCTTGGAGTTGTAATTTGGCAAACACTCGTGTAACATATAAATCTGAAGCTATTTAAAAAAAAAAAAATTGCTCTAAGGCATATAACTCTGTTTGTTGTCAGCTCATCCTAACTGACCAAGTGAGTAGACAATAAAGTCCCGAAGTTCACCGGACTCTGGATCACATATGTGAGAAGTAAATGAGAAAAACAATTATTATGCTATAATAAGTAATATTATGTGTGTATGTCTGTGTGTTTGTGTGTGTGTGTGAGAGAGAAAGAGAACTACTTGATTGATTGTTTATTATTAGAATTATGTTATTCTTGCAGTAAAAGTGCCATGAAATTTAAAGCCTTGTTTTATACTGCTCTGACACTATAATTGCTAGCTAAAAATAACTATAGTAATATGTGTGACTTTGTACAACTAACAATGATGACATTATTCATGCATACCAATATTAGCCTCTTGAGATTTAGGTCACTTAGGAGTCCTCTCAAACAGTACTTATAACATTAAGTAGAAACTTGTCAGCTATCACTAAATCTCTCCATTTTGTATCTTGTTACTGTGATGGAATTCCACCAACTCTGTCCACCACATAACAACTCTTCCCTGTCACCACAAATACATAATTATTTTTATTATTGTGTGTGCGTGTGTGTGTGTGTGTGTGCGTGTGTGTGTGTGTGTGTGTGTGTTTGTGTGTGTGTGTAGATACTAAATTGGTTTGAAATACAATAAATTTATAACAATAAAAAACGGGAGCCTGCTGTCAACCACCCCTCTACCCCAAACACCTTAGGGGATTCACATCTTTTCTTCAAGAGATCTGAATTATTTTGGTTCATGCTTATCTGCATGCCCTGTTTTTACACTTTGTCTTGCATGTTTACACTGGTAGTGACTTAACTGACACATTTCTTTGTATATCTGCATGCATTTTTTGTGTGCAAATTACACCTCACTTTTGAAGTATTATTTCATAGCTTTTGCAAGCAGCTATGTATTGTTGTTTGTTGTTCAGGATCATTGCATTTATCTACAATTGTGTACTATTTAATAATGCTGTATATACATCCTAATGAAGATTATTAAATTATTTTTAGAGTGTTTGTAAAATATCTGTCATAGATAAAGACTTAATTCCGCAAAGAAGTAAGTATACTTATATTTCTCTTGATAGTCTTCAGTAAAGAAAATGCTGTTAAATTAATCAGGTATAGATTCTGATTTGCTACTAATAAAATAATAATCTATTATATCTCTCCTCAAAGAAGTAAAATAAATTTGCGGGATGAGCAAATTGTTTCTCTTGTACATTGCAAGGCTTGTTGAGTCGGGCTGTCAGCATGTCTTCAGAGTCTCACTGGATGTTTTCCTATGGCACTTTGAAGAGAGGCCAGCCTAACCACTCTTTCCTCATGGATCCAGCAACTGGTTCTGCAGAATTTATATCTGAGGGAAGAATGCTACAAAAATATCCTCTTGTCATCGCTAGCAAATACAATATTCCATATTTGATATATGAGGAAGGAATGGGATACGTAAGTTGTCCTTAAATGTGTGTTTTGTTTCTTTGAGAACATGCTTGAATTTTCCTTAAATACATTGCAGTAGATTCACGACTATCTGGGATGAATGAGCAAACAGTAAACCTGGATGATCTATTTCACTTAATCCATCATCATCCTTATTTAAAGTTTAACATTAAAACATCTAATTATACCCTTTATTTCCTCAAGTTTTCAATTGCATGCACTTTTATAAAAGAACAACCCTTTAACATAAAAAAATAGCCCTTTAACAGTTTGACATAAGAAATTTTAAACTTTCAAATTAGGTTTATGCAAACCCAATAAAATAACTTCAGCTTCCACAGTTTATCAACTATAAACTCAGCCTTTGTTACAGTTTTAAAAATAATTTTTAAAAATCTTTTAAAGCAATCACCTATACTTGTATATCCCAATTTAATCTGCATCCCATTTAATCCAGTTCCAGATAATCAGGAGTCTGCTTTATTTGTTTTCTTTCAGAATATGATCGGTGTATGCTGCTTAAATGTGTTATTTATTTTCTTTCACTATTTACAGAAAGTAATGGGTTTTCTTCATGTTATTTGTTTTCCTCAAATCATTGGGTTTCACAGGATTTCTACATTGATCACTGTTACTTTTCTTTTTCCTCGTCATTTTGAGGAAAAAAAACCCCAGGACTGAAAATGTTAATTATGTTATTTTCTTTCTATCTTTTTCCTTTATCAGCATCTTGATTTGAAAGTGTGGTAACTCTAGTCAGAATTGTTTTTGTGTTTAATGATTTTTATAATCAATATGATGATTTTAATTTATTACTCTTAAATTTGTAAGTGATGTCAAGTCTAAAGGCATTTTATTGTTGATAATATTGTTGATCTTGCAATCATCTCCTAATTTAAAAAAAATCAAAACAAAAAAAAAACTTTTTAAATGTTCAAGGAAGAGTTAGTATTGCATTACTCTTAGTCTTTAAAAGTATTACACAATGTCTTCAAATCTATATTATCACATGTATTTCTCAGCATTGTAAATGTGTTGAATGAATAAGGTAGGAAACTTGACATCTGAAAGGAATATTTTTGGACACCATCATTGAATTTTTTATTGGAAAACTGTAAATGAAAATAATGGTGTTTATGTTTTGGACAATAACATCACTTCATCAGAAAGCCAGTTTTAGAAGACAAGTAAGAGTTTTTGATAGATCTGTAATCTTTCTGAAGATGATATAGAACTTTCTTAAATTGTTGAAGTTGTCAGTACATGTAAATCAGTAATCTACCAGTGAGATATCACTTGGAATGGTAGGCAGACAAAAATTAGAAAATAAAATAAATTCCTAACAGTTTGTTGCACTTTAAGGGGATGGGTTTTATTCATAGACCACTTTTAAATAATTAGTCACAAATTCATTTAACAGTGTCAGTTGCAAATTATTCACTGTGAAAGTGCAGGTACAATTCTGAAATTACAAAAACATATTCATCGTTCATAGTTTTAAATTGGACTAATCAGCGTGTGCTGAACTTCCATTTTATAAGCTATCCTGTGTGACAGCCTGTAGGCATTGAACTATACATTAAATTATTTTGTACCACCTTTCAGACCAGATACTGATTGCTTCTGAAATTTCCAGAATGTTGAAGGTGAGATTTACAAAGTCGATGATAAAAAGAGGGACTTCCTGGACGATTTTGAAGGACATCCACAATATTATGAGCGCATGTTGGTGGACATTCTCATACTCAGCAAAGATATACAGCCAAAGACTTGTGAGGGCACTAAAGTCAGTTGCTGGGTGTACTTTCTGAAGAAGTATAAACCTGGAATGCTGGAGTTGCCCATGTTTCAGAACTATGACAGCCATGGATCGCACGGACTTCCCTATGTAGAAAGGTATAAACGTAGTGAGTCAGCTTTCGAGGCCTTTACAAACATGTGATAATTAACCTACAGTAGTCAAAAGCTGTGACCTTGACAAATATGTGATATCATAATAAGAGTATGTAGAGAGTGACATTTAAATATGTGATATCATATCAACATTACATATAAATGTTTGCAGATACATCATATCATGATGACAAGACATCAATGTATCCATAAAATATTATCAACATTCTTTACAAATGGCATAATAGCACAATATAAATGTCTTTTACAACATATATGTTTGTGTTGTCATAGCATCCATCTTTGTTCACTTGTTTTAGTTTCTTTCTTTGTTTTTTTCCTTTTTTTCCTTTCCATTATCTACATATTTAGTAAATTGTGACTTAATGTGAACAAAATAACAAGCAATTAATTTTGACAAAAAGACATTAATTAGATATAAATATATGCACTAGTTTAGTTAGTTATTCTTTACATTTTCCATTATGATTTAAATTTGTAGTTTAAACATGTTATTTGATAACAAATTATTTTATTTAAATTGGAAATGTACTTATAATTTTATAATAAATAATATTTATTAATATATTGTTTTAATAGGTATATATTTTTTAAACATTGCCATTATGCTTTTGTTTGTTTCTGTTTCATAGATAATTCTATTAAAATATTTACAAGTCCATTCGTGAATACCAAATAGTTACATATTTAAATATCGATGTATTTAATAAAAATGTATTTAAAAGTATCAAAATAATATGTCTAAAAATTAAAAATAAAAGATTTCCTTGTTTTAAATTCTTTAAAATAGAAGGATAATGATGATGATGATGATAAAGAATTAAAATATGCCAAAAATAAAGAACAATTAATATGATATAACGCCAACAAAAAAATCCTCATTATAATAACACGCACATGCGCACACACACACATTGCTACCTTTATTAAGTTTTATGTAACCTTTTCCTTGATTCGTTTGCTAATTCAAACAATTTTTCCTGGTTTCATGCAGTTTAAACTGTGATTTCCACTGTATATTTTATAAAGATAATTTATATCATAAATGATCACAAAATATATACACTTAATGAATATGAATATTTTCTTGTAAAGGTCATTTGATGTGAAGAAAACTATAAGTGATTATTAAGAAATGCTGATAATTTATCAATTCAAGGATTGTTTTAGTATTAATAGTCTTCTTTGTAACCATACAATTTGCCACATCAATAAATTAATATAATCTGTTCTGGCAAAATGAGTCTTGATATGGACATAGGCATATTTTGTTCAGGAAAAGTTGACAATTGTACATTTTTCTTTTAATTGGTGGTTGAACTAGTTTCTTGCTGTTCCTTTGAGGTGGTTACAAATTCTTGTAAGCAGAGAACTTTGAAATTGTCAGATATTCTAAAGCTTTCAAAATTCAAACGAAGAGGAGTCCAATGAATATATAATTATAAACACCAGATACATATTATTGATAAATTATTTACCTTTCAAATGCCACAGACAAAATTTATATTGGCAGCAAATTGAAAAGAATTTTGATGTTTAAAATGAACATAAAGCAGTTTTTACTTGTATGCAAATGTTTACCACTTTATTATAGAAGCCACATGGGTTTTTTTTGAGGGTATTCCTCCATGTGCAATTAAAGAATACGGCAGTAATAAAAACTGGTGCAGATTATACCTGTATGAAGTGTTGTACCTTCAACATAAAAAGTGTTGGTTTGTCTTCAGTGTTGTTATTATTCTTGCTCCAATGCTCATGCTTGTGTTTTGGTGGCATTGTGAATTTTGCTTTGGCGATCGTCATTTGCTTTAGTTAAAATAAATCTGTGTATTATATTTTGAAATATGCCATACTTAATCAGAACTCAGATACTGTTGATTAAGTATGGGACTGTATTTTGGAGTTAGCTGTGCTTGATGAAAACAGCGATACTTTGAGTCATATAGAAATTATTTGATTGTGAAATTTGATGTATTTAATCAGAACTCAGATATTATTACTTAAGCTTATTTCATTGATGACAACTGCTTCATGACTTGATGTTTGGAATTTTCTTGCATCATAATGTTTTTCCTTAGAAACAAAAGAGAATTCAGGGTGTGTTGTGTTTTTACATCTTCGCAGAATCAGAAACATTCCAAAGTCTATTTGAGGGTGTTTTCTTTTATGTTTTGATAATTATTGTCCATTTTTTTAGGTTTAATTTCTGCTTTGTTTGGTCAAATGTTTCACCATTGATTTGATGGTTATACTCCATGGTTCTTTAGAAGTTAAATGCTTTGGAAGTTTTCAACAAAATAACTGACTAGTGATACTTTTCATTCAGCTGCATAATTTGAATGAGGAATACATACCGGTATTTTCTTTCAAATCTACTGCAATGCACATTGCTCAGGTATTTTAATACAACAGGACACAACAATATGGGGAAAAAATAGCAAAATTCTTAGTACACTGAGATTGCTATTGTTATATTTGTTTAGAGGTATTAGACCTTCAGTGTTGGACATTGAAAACATTTATTTTATTTCCCCCAATTTAAAAGAAAATACTTATAATTTTGACAATATTTTTTTTTAAAGGGATTTTATATTGGCATATTGCTCACTGCTGAAGAATGTGAAGGAAGAGATATTGGGCAAGATTGTCAGAGCATTCTCCCATTCAGTGTGACCACCCTACATCCTTTCTCAAAATTAATTTCGTTGAACATATATGATATGGTTGTGACAGTAAAATGGCTACTATTAAAGGCAGAATGGCTCTCCCATTTGTTTGCATTATGCTGTAACATAGATTCATAGATGAAAGCAGTATACCAAACCTTAGCAGATAAACAAACATCTTTTGCCTTTAAGATTATTTTCCAGTTTATGAGAAATGTATAGAAATGAAACACACTGTAGTCACTGTAAATAATTTACATAAAAAACACCATTATTTTTCATAAATATGACATCACAGACTCAGAAAGAGGCTGCGTTTATTATATTTATAGCACTATGAACAGTTTTGGCATGTGTAGAAACAAAGAATCTTCTCATGGAGTCAGTTTTTATTAACGAACAAGAAAACATTAGAAGCATTGAATCATGAATACATGCTGAATTATAAATAGTTAAATAAGCCCTTGATTCTGCAGGAAGTGGGATAATTCATAATAGGATTTTTCTTTAGTCTTTTTCTTTTTTATTAACCAATCATTTGGAGAATATTTCCATATTTTGACAAAACCAATCATACTCAGCTTTTCATCTTTTTGTTGCAACTCTTTCTGCCTCTGTTAAGACTCTTTTGGGTGTCATGTTTAATATGTGACACTATAATTTTCATGAGAACCGCTTACAGACATTATTAGTGTACGCACACCATCACACAGCCCATTCATTCACAGACACACACTACTGACATATGCACATGAACCTTTGCACAGTTTTGGTGATGTGTGTTACTATTTTGGAGTGTGACACACACACACACACACCATTGTATGACCTATTTTTAGGGGAGTGTAGCATGTGCACCCCATCACACAATCTATTTTTAAGAGTGAGGAGGTCACCCAGTGAGTTAATTTCACTGGGTCTTGAATAATGAAAATACCACTTTAAAAATACTTTATTTCACCTATATGTGCAATAGAACTATTTATGCAACTCACTGACAGTTTCAGAAAGTAACACACACTACTATAATATAATGTAATATTGGGATGTAATATAAGTAGATACATAGTATGCTGAAGCATGCAATTGAAAGAATAAAATAAACACTATATTGTTAGTAAATTTACTCAATTACTGTCTTTCCTGAGTTCGGGGGGACAGTTTTACAACTTTCAATTGTTTAAAAATTATGTCAAAGGAAGGGGCATGCTAAAATTTACTGTATTCATGGACATAGAACAATACCATTATATTTCTGTGTGTGGTTCTGCTAGGAAAAAATATAACATTTCCACAAAGCTTTATACTTTGGGAGTAACCTTTGGCCCAATCTTTATGGAAGTCAGGGCTTGTGTTTGAAAATAGTAATGTCAGGCACACGTGTCAGCTGTGCTATTGCTTGCTGCAGCAAACGACTTAATTAAATTACAAATAATTATGTACTAGAGTACAGATATAAGCTAAAGAGAATTTAGAGTACTTTATACCACTTAGTACTGTTGTTTTCATGCAGCTCAATGCTTCATGGGAGAACCATTGCACTATTTGAAATCTTTTACTGAAAATGGAAATTGTTTGAACTTATGAACTGAAATTGACAGTTTATTATGGTATCATCATTCAGACTGCTTCCCCAATAGCATAGGGGTCAGATCTTTGATCTTGCTCATATCTTTTCCATAGACATCTGGATCTGAACATTATTATCCTGTGTTATTCTCTTCCAGTTTTCCAATGCCTTATTTCATTCAGAAGTTTTATTTTTCCTCCATTGTATTTCTTAATGTCATATTTTTTTTCCTCTTCTTTTGGTTGGTTTTCCAATCTATTTATAAGTTGTAACTGTATACACGATCTAATTTTATTGCCACATCATTAATGATCATTGACTATCACCATATGAAATCTTGTTTTTAACTTAAAAAATTTATAAATTAATGTTTTCTGCATCACCATGGTTGCAAAGTACTATATGTATTTAGTAGCTAATGGTGCCTTGTAAAAGATAGATGGGTTACATAATTTTATTTTTAAATTTAATTTGTTGTTCTACAGGAGTTTATAACGTTTGTCAGAATTCATCTTCACTGTTTAACTGAATAAATCCATGCTTCGCAAAAATTAATTTCAAAGAAACAGAAAACCACTCTACCCACCAAAACTGTATTCAGTCTTTACTTCCCCACACTTCTGTGAGAGTTAAGACTCATTTTGTCACAACATGCTCATTCTTCTTTCAAATAATATGAACATACATTCATTATTTTATTTAAGAGAGTTAAAAAAATCTAAATAACATTTTTTTGTGTGTGAGAAAGTTTGCATATATGCACAGTATGCTTAACCAGACACAAATAAGTAAATATTTATATATATTATATATGATGTATGTAAATATGAAATAGAAAATATATGACAATTAAAAAAAAAATCCTTTATTAACTGTTTATTCAAAGACCACAAAAGCTTTTACTCAGCTTCTGTTGATAAACTTTTGCATTGATTTAGCCAATTTATACCATGCCTGTTCAACATTATTATTATAAACAATGCATATTTTTGTGTTTGGGGTAAAAACAGATCCTGCTTTCCAAAAGCGCTTTTAACACTTTGGTGGCTGTTATAGTTAAATAAGAACATAAAGAAATGTAATCTTCCTTTAATTAAATTAAATTAATTAAATGTTCTAATAATTTTCATTATTCATCACTTATTTGTATTTAACCAACACTGATACCATTTTCATATTTAATCATTTTTTTGTTTGTTGTATTTTATCATATGCGTCACTGTTTTTTTCATCAACGGCTGTATTTGATTTTAGAGAGTTTACTCTCAGTTATTTTAAACATTCATGCAGGTTTCAAAGGTTTGAAAGTAGTGGGACATGAAATTCCTTTCCTAATATTGCACTGTTGATCAAACAGTTCATTGTAAATATTTCTGAATATTAAGATTGCTGTGACCCACTGATCTATCAAAGTACTGCAAATAAACTGAATTCTAGAAGCAGCTTTCAATACTTCCAATTTCCCTTTTTCAATAGTTTTATTTTGTTATGTGTTTGCGAAAATAATTGTTTTGAGTATACATATTAATTAATGTACAATCTTAATTTTAATGTCAGTTTAGTAAGCAGGGTACTGTTTTTTCCCCAACCACTTAACTTTATATTCTGAGTAGCTGTGAAAAATGTATACACTCTTTGTTCATCAGCATATCAATATATTTACTTCTGCAGCTTTGGCGGTTGACACATTGTTGCAACACTAAATTTAAGTGTGCAAATGTTTGAAATTTCTGCCACAACGTCCATGCATCGTTGACGATGACATCACAACAATGAGACATAAGTAAATCTTCATAATCAACTTAAATTGCACAAATGACAATTGAGGTTTGACGTCTTTGTTTTTGAGTATTTTTCTGACTTTTTATAATGCCAATCATTGATCCTCTGCACTACTTCCTTGTGATGTTTTTCAAATTATTGTCCCCCATCTTTATTCATTCATTATGCTTTAGTGATGTTTCTAGAGTGTATACATTTTTTAAAATTTGCCCCATTGTTTATTATACATGTATATACAAATATTTTTACATTTAAAATAAAATAAATTAGAATGTGAATTTTGCCTTATATGGCTGATTCAGCTTTGCAAGTGTTCATTAAAAGTGATTAGTGGGTATTATCCTAATTTGTTTAAATATAAAACTTTACAACTTAATTATTAAGATATTTTGTTTTCCTGGCCATGCTTTTAATTTTTATGGACAGACTTTTATCTGGGTCACATTGTCAATATAATAACGAAGACATTCATGGTGAATAAAGAACAGTTTTATACATTTTCTCTTGTTTATTTTAACTTACTTTTATTTTGGGGTGTTTTTGTTGAGTGGGTTAGGTTGGATGAGGCTGCATTTCTGATTCTAGCAGAATTCCACTTAAAGGATCAAGACAGATGCAATTACTTTCTGGTATCCAATATTTTACAGAAAATTTGCATGCCGGCATCACTAACCTGTAATATAATTTGACTGTTTTATTGGTTTATGCTTTTTTGTTGTTTTTTACTCCCATGCCAATCATGTGTTTTAAGTTTTATGTGTGTAGCCGAAAAACTAAATTACTAAAAACAAGAATTTAATATAAGATTTAAAAGTCACTCATCCACATATTCTCCAACTAATTTTGAACCACAGTCCTACGTTTCTGGCTTTAAACTCTTCCATTGTCTTTTTAAAGTCTATGAACTCTTGTTTCAGCCCTCATTATTCTACATCTTATAAGCAAAGTAAAATTAAATATATGTTCTGAAAATAATATATTTTTATTAATAATAATTAATATGCTTGATTTTTTAATTTCATTAAAATATTTTATTGTATAGTGATTTTTAACTCTGTAATCTTTTATTACTGGTGAACTCTGGTGCTAGCTTGTATTATGCTATATTTGACAAAAGAAGTAAAATTAAGCCAGTTTTTCAAATAATGAAAACAGGATTTGCCTTTTTTTTTTTTTTTGGGTGGGGAATGAAAATACTTTATTGAAAAGTGAGCCCTATTAAAAGCTTTAACTCTGTTTTTTATTAGTCAATGAACTATAGTGCCAACCCTTACTATGCTGTATTTTGCAAACAAGTAAATTTAAATATAGTTTCTTAAAATAATGAAGTAGAGTGTGTGTTTGGTTGATTGGAGATAAAAAAAAAAATAAAAATTATTCAATAGGGAAAGCTTTGTAAGTTTTAACCAATTGTTTTAATAGACATTGAACTACAGTGCCATCCTGTGTTTCAGTTAACAAAGAAATAAAATTGAATGTGTATGCAATTCAAATTTAACTGGAAACTGTCAACATTAAATTGTAAGTCTCTTGAAATAACAATTTTGAATTATATTCTCAAAATGCTTATTTCTAAACGATAATGCAATAAAAATCTTAGCACCATAGGTCATCTTGTTTTTCAATGAAATTTTCTTCAGATTTAAAGTAGTCTAAAATGCAGAAGGTAAGCTATTAAAAAAAAATATTATTAATACAGTAAAAATAAATAATAATATTTTGTTTTTTTTTAACTGTGTAGTAGGATGACTAGCCTCAAATTGCACTCACCAAGAAAAATGTAAATAATATCATGTAGCCTCTATAAATGCAAATTATGTATAAATAATGTTGGTATGTCAATTACAGCATAGATTGTTAGGTGGAAAAATAGCATTCAGATGTTCAGACAAATAATTTTTTGTGTTTCCATGACATTTTGCAATCCAGATAATCGATGTTTATAAAATGCAGTGTCATTTAACTTGTTGCTGATGTAGGTCTATGTGTTATTACAGTAATAATTAATACTCTGTTGAGTTGGTTAGAAATTTGTATTGGGTCTACTGGTGTAGAGGACAGCAAAGCAGCAGACAAGGAAAAGATTCATGTGTTGACGTAAGTAGGCAGTAATTACCACAAAGCATTCACTTCATCTTGTATGTGGATGCATTCATTTAATGCAGGCTGTCATTATAGGTTGTTCAAGTAGTCAGAAACAGATATGCATTTTTTAGTTTTTTTTAAACAGCTTATAAAAAAGGGAAGACATGAGTCGTAATGTTACCTTTAATAGCTGATAAGCTCTAGGGTTAATTCTTGTTAAACTGTACTCAGATTTAAGTATATTTTTTCAGATAGTGAAAAACCATGCTGATATTTTTTTTATTTGTTGATTTGATTCAGATATTTTATTGAAATCTGTCATAACTATTTACTCGTCTGAGGTATTTAATTAAGTATGCCATTCTGGAGCAAATGATAAGTGATGCTTTTAAATGTAGCTATGTGGTTACGAGTTAGTTTGTAGTAGAAAGAATTATGTATGTACTTGACAATGGTAACAAACACCTTGCTATACAGAAATATTCATACACGTGCATTCACGTTATCAGCAAGAAAGGCCACAAAGACTATACATGCTGGGCTCGTGTGTGGAAAGTTATGTTTCAAGCCTCATTCCCATCATTGAAACTATTTTTCCTACTAATACCTACCTGGTTCAGGATTGTTGCGTAAGCCCTAGATGAAAGAAGCACTATATTTTTTGTTGTTGTTTTTTCTCAAATAACAAGCTGTAGTTTTACAATAACTTATTGTTAAGTGTATGCATGGTATGTGTCATAATAATGTGATGCATTTTGTAGAAAGTTTTCTTACAAATTTTATGCATGTAGGTTGTGCTGAGCTTGAAAAGTAACTTATACTAATTTTTAATCATTGTTCAGTTAGCCATAGCTGGCTTTCAAGGACAGTAACTGTAATACATTTTGTTTGATATAGGAAATAATAATAATAATATTAATAATAATAATAATAAGTGTTTTTAAGCATATCATATCCTGATTTTTTTTTTTAATTTGAACTGACTCAAATTATATTATTGCAGGATTTTTCAGGTTCAGTTAGCCATATATTTGCTGCATATCAAATCTAACTTTTGACCTTTCAAAGCAAAAGTTGTACTTAGGAAACTGTAATAATAATAAACGGTCTTTATAAAATGTTATTATATTGATTTTTTAAAAAACAACAGAACTGCCTAAAATGTATTGTTAGTGTTTGGATCTTTGGTACAATTAGCCATGTATTTGCTTTATTATATCTAATCTAACTTTTGACCTTTCAAAGCAAAAGTTGTATTTAAGAAACAGTAATAATAATAATAAAGAGATATTATCTTGATTTATTTTAAAATATCTTTTTTAGTTACTGATAACTGAGTAGGCTACACTGATTATTGAGATCTAATTACTATTAAATGATAATGTTTTGATGCTGACAACTGACATAGCCTGGATACACAGAAAGTGAAAATGGTTTGTGAATAAGATTTTACATAATTATCTCTTATTAATCTGTTTGCTATTGTATTATTTGTATACAAAGGTAACAACTAAATGATTGCTTGTTTTCAGTAGAGTTCCTGATTAAGTGAGGGAGAAACATAACATGTCATATCATTCTGGCTTGGTTAAAAGGCCTTTATAATTTAGTTCATTTGCAAATATTTGGTGTGCAAGCTTGATGCTGATTGTGCACTTTTGATTTATTCCAGTGAACCGACCAGATCGTTGGAAGACACATGATGGTACTGTATATTATGCAGATAAAGCCTGGATTAACAGCTCAATACTGAAGAATCTTAAACTAAAACTTGTATACAGTATATTGTATTCACACCATAAGAGAAGTGGAGGCGGGCAGAGTTAAATACAGACGGGATGGTTAGAGATATTTATTTACCTCAAACTCTATAAAGTTTCAATAATCTCCCTTTTGTCTCGTTAGACTGTTCTTGCTCAACTTTTTTTCCATAGCCATGATATTTTAACTTGCTTGTAATGTTAAGTTCATCAGCAATACTCAGGACAATGTTTCCATTTTACTGACCCTATTTGTCCTAAAACTATTGACAATAATCACATTTAAAACACCTTATGAGATGCAACAATTTAATAATTTAAAAAGGAATTTCTGAACAAAATGACCACGAACAGACAGAAATGACAATATCCTAATTATCTTTTCTTTAATTTTAGATCTGACTTGACCATGCACCCATTTGAATCCTGATAGAACAATAAGATGGGAAAGTCCTTACTGATTGAAATGTTGTATGTTAAATACAATCTATTTACTCATATGTGTTACTTACTTGCCTCTTATCATTAGGGTAAAATATTAATTTCTCGGTTTCTTTTAAACATCGAGTAATTAATAAACAGGTTTTTTTTGTATGTGTAATATACACATGATAAAAAAAGAATTCTGAACAAACTTAATACTCCTCCTTTATATTGTGTACAGTTAGAAAAAAACTGCATCCAGAATAATTTGTTTTGCAAAATCACAATAAATTCGTCAGTGCTAGGAATTTACAGATGGTTGCTCTTAAAAACCTTAAGATGATTTAAATCTTTATGATATACTGCTCTTTTCGCTTTTCACCAAATGTTCATGCTTTTCCAGTCTGCTTTTTTTTTTCCAAATGGTTTTTCAGCTGAATTTATCTTTATTAAATTAAAATTCCTTTTCCAAGCACATCACTGTCCTCCCCTATTTATTTATCTTTGGTCTAAAGTAATCAGAAAGATTATCTGCTCTCCTGTTTGGGGAGTTGATGACTTTGAGGTCTTCAATCAAGTGTAGTCCAAATCCATTCAGACTTTTCTTGATAAAACCTGACCTACTTTCTAGCTTGTGATTATGCAGCCATAAAATTAACGGTTTACAGCTCTTTGGAGAACTTATTATCCATTGATATTAACAGCAGTAATTTGCCATTATTACCCATTGATATTGACAGCAGTAATTTGCCATTATTATCCATTGATATTAACAGCAGCAATTTGCCATTATTACCCATTGATATTAACAGCAGTAATTTGCCTTTTGTCAAAAATGAACTTTTCTCTTGCAGATGATCATAGATTGCTAGAAACTATAGGCTTCCTCATTGTCTTCTTGGGTTGCTCTACAATGATAAATATGCAAATTATTACTCTCTAACCACAGGCATAGTTAAGCAGAAAATTACCAATTAATGATTAAGTCTATTTTTTTCCTTGAATGGAAAAATGATGAAGATTACACCCTACATGATGAGACTTTGCACATTATTTTCCACTGACTCTGATAGTCGAGAATGTTGAGTTATTTAATAGGCTAATTCAGATTTTAATGAAAAATAGACACAGATGTGCAGCTTACCAGATTTTAACATTTGGCACAGGGTTTTAATAGGTTAACTGACATTTATTTTATACATATATGTATAATTTGCAGGTATAAATAAATAAAAAAGAACATGCTTAATATCAAACAAAACTTTTCCAATTGTTTCACATATAAAATGGCTGGAACCTTTAGTGTATTCCAGTGAAAGCATTAATGTTTCAAAACTTTACCTAGCATTGGGTGAGTCGATTTTTATTTATTTTTAACAGTTTCTTGTTCATCAAGAGATCTTATAGATCAACTGAGTGAAATTAAAATTTCATTTTTGTTAAGTCTTTATTTTGTCATACTGTAAAGTTAAGTTGATTTTATGTATTTTAAAGGTAATATTATTAAAAAGATATTTTATTCCTTGCCATTCCAATATTGAATTTACAATATACTTCGGGTAAAGGCTTTGTGTACTATGTGTTTGACCAAGATGATTTAATTTGTGCTTTAGATAAATTGGTGATTATTGTATTTTTTCTATATGTATTACTAGGAAATAATATGCTATCATTTTCTCATTTATACTTGTATTATCATTCTAATAAGAATTGTGCTGCTGTGATAATCAGGGTTTAATATAATCATTCCAGTCAAAAATTTGCTATTATTATTTTAAAAACCATTTCCTGTCTCACTTTAACTAAAGGGAAATTATGCTCCTTATGAATGTTTTGTTTTAAAACTATTGTGAATAAAGTGCATGCCATGTACTGTAGCTGGACTATTTGTGTATGCATGTACAAGACTTTAACAGCATCATTTTCATGTTGCATGCAGTGTGAAGTTGTTTTCGGAATTTAGATGATCACTAATTGATTGCACTCAGGATCTGTTTGGTTGCAGACCATGTTTCTCAATGCAGGCATGTAACACACTTTCAGTTCACAGTCTCTCGATTAGAGAAATGCAATTCCAGGAACCTCACTGTTTTTCTTTTTGCAGCACGTTCGCTAGTACACTCAGTCACTCACCACCTTTCATACTCTGATTTTAAGGGGTTAAGCTTGTATTGTTAATTCTTTTCATGGCAACCATCTCACTAACAGTTGTTCAAGATGAATAATTCATATTGTAGTTCTCTGTTTACACATTATGGAAATTTATAATTTGAATTTTTTTGTATATTTTGTTACATATCTGTCAAACATTACACTTAGAGCCAATTTCAGGATGTTCTGAAGTGTTTTGACATATTCCAGTGTTTTTTAAACATACTCCAGTGAGTTCAGACATGTCAGTGTTTTGTTTCACTTTCCTTCTTGAATTAATGCTTTTCGAAATTATATGTGTGTATCAAAACTTAAATCACTTTTGTAAACATTACAAAAATGAATACTTAATAATGGACTAGGAGGATATTAAACTGGTTATTACAAGCATCACAGGAAGCTGTATTTTCTGCTCAAGTCGATTGTCATTAAAGAACGAGAGTTAAGAATCAAGCCACTGCTAAAAGGCACTTTTCATAAGAAAAACCATCTGCTTTATGAGATTAAAATCATTGCTGAAGCATAATGGCAGTGGATTTGTTCCTGAACTGTTATTGCTTACAAAAATGTTATGGAGAAAGTAATCAGACATGCCACCTTAGGAACGACATTACAAACATGCAGAAAAGAATATTTTAAATGTTTTAATGGTGGGTTTTAAGGAATCTAACAAATATAAGATATATTCAGTACTTTGTCTTGTATTAAATATGCTTTTTCAGCCAGTTACAACTTGATTGACATCAATCACTACAGTTGTTTCATAAACTCATAATAATCAATGGAGTTTGAAGAAACATTACCCTGTTGAAAACCAAAGGATTGATGCAGTACAATCACCTAGAAAATAAATGGTGCCACTGTTTAAATTTGACATGGAGATACTTACATCCAAGTAACAACTTTGTATATTTTCTTTTAACTAAAAGTGGTTTCCAATAATGATGTATATGTTGATAATGGAATCCATTATCTGAAATAAAATGGACCCATTGTAATTCATTATAGCTTATCAGTCTGGCTTAGGATTGTATCAGTTTGCAAGGTTTAATTTAGATTTGGGGAGCTTAGGATTGTATCATATTAGTCTGCAAGGTATTAATTGAAATGTTGGGGCTTAGGGTTTTATTGTATCAGCCTGCAAGGTATTAATTTAGATTTGGGGGCTCATGATTGTTCTAGTTTGGTTGTGAGCAGTTTCAATATTGTGATAAGGAAAGAGTGTTGTGCTTTATATGTGGATTGTTAACTTGATAAAGTCTGCAAAGTTTTTAAACATTCACTGTTATATCAATGCAAACATTCTGAAAACATTGTAAACAAGAGATGATTATTAACATAGCTTTATTTTGCTTTGTTTTGAAGAAAAGAAACTTTTCAGAATCAATTCCACCAACATACCCACAAGTCTTTCATCATAACTGCATTATTAAACATTACTAATCTTACAGCTTCAGGACCTCGAGAACAAAAGTTCAAGCATTCTGACTTTATTGGCTTAGTTTTACTGATGTGACATTAATCCCATCAGTGCCAAACCTTTAAAAGCATTTTGCTCTGATCCTCAAGTCATATTTATAAACTAATATAAAATCAAACACAAATAGAAAATAGTCATGTAAAATCTTTCCTTAAAATACAACTGTCAAACATTGTTCTCACTAATAATTTGGGCGACAGTGAAGGGGTTATTTTTTTTTTTTTAAAACAAAACAAGCAACAAATAGTATGAAATAATACAAAAGACAAGAGACAAAATAACAGTACCCAACTTAGCCTTTGGTAGTAGTACCTTAGAGCATACACTTTTATTTGTTTTTAAAAGAATTCTAATTACAGAATGCTAGCCTCATAAAATGAATACAACAAATAATTGTCATTTGCCATGCATACTCAGCCAGTATAACAACCCATCTGTCATTCCAGCACAGGTAAGAGGACTGCTCATGGCGTATGGAAGGCAGTATATACACATCTCATACACTAGTATAGTTAATGTTAAATGTTGCAGTCAGCATAACTGTTATATGAATGACTTAAATTATGCTCTGCAGTGGCTGAAGAAGATCCACACAGGACTTGGATCTAAAAGGCAGCAAAAAAAAAAACCAAGGTCTCGGTACTTTATTTCTCAATCTTCCATTTTGCTGGAGAACATTGGACATAAAAATTCTACCTTCACTATTACAACCGCACCATTTCACACCAATACAATATTTTGAAATCTAATTCTATTGTAGATGACCATAATTGTATTCTTAAGGCAAGCATTGATTAAAAAAAAAAATTCCAAGAATAATACACACACACACACCTCTAGGTTTTTTTGATTGACATACCAAGAAACATCCCATAATGTTTAGACTGGTTTATGCACAATTAGGGAGAGAAAAATCAAAAGAAATCTCCCCAAGAAAGTGAAGTATATGATTTGCAATAAATAGCGCCAGAGCATCATTTTGCTCTGCAGCTATGAACTAATCCCAAGAAAACATGCAGAACATTGGTTAAAACTGAATCAGCTGATTATATTTGCACAAAAACATATGTACAAGTTACTATTAAAAATCATGTAACTTATTTTGTTAGATGTGATCACCTTACAATGAGACAAAGACTAATATTTTAATTTTACTTCTGCTAGACTTTTGCATTTGATTTGGAAGGATTGGATGTATAGATACATTTAGAACTACGGCAATTTTCCAATTACACATTATGCCTGCAGCCAGCTTACATGTCAAAGTAGCTCTATGCTCCTCAATGAAGAGCCACAGCAGAACATGCATGTTGCAAAAGTATCTGTTGTGGAAAGTATTAACAATACTTATGAGATGTGGATTTTATTATCCAATACTGAAAAAAAAAAAAGGAGTTCTAATGTATATAACTTAATTTTCAATTAAGAAATATGAGCAACGTTAAAAATAGACAAAATGGGGACCAAATCCTTTTAGTGTTCCTCAGTCCAACAGCAAATCTTAACTGCATTAATGTGTGCAAAATGCTGTATATTACTGAAATAAAAGAAAAACCAGTTTTAAAAAATTATATGAACAAAGTTAGTGATTAAAAAAATATTTCACAATTTACTTTCAGGTATATGAAAATGAGCAAAGAGCAATGTAAACTAACATAATTCAACGAGTCAGCATATTGATACCATGATCAACTGACGTACATTGCTTTCTTATATAAATTACACTTTCACAGGTAATTTTAAATGAAATTATTTAAACTCACAAATAACACTCAACTCCTCAGAGCAGCTCTGGGTCTCTTAAGATGTTCAAAAGGCTCCATTTTATAAACTTCTTTGATCCAAGATCTTCATCTTCATTCTTTAGATTTTAGCTATAAGCCTACTATCTATACTTAAAACTAAAAGCACCATGGAAATGCATATGGGGCTGAATAAAACTGCTAGTCTTTCAACTCTATGCACAACAGAAAACTTTTATTGTTTTGTTTTTTGTTCTGGGGAATAAGCAAGAAGCACTATATTTATGCTGCATTACAAGTCTTTACATGTACGAAGAGACAGCTTAAGAGAATCACACCGTGAGCTTATATATAAAAACTTGTATCTGTAAAACTGCCTGATTACCATATTCTGTAACCAACATTAAAAAATAAATAAAGTAAGTATAATAAAGCTACTCTGAACTTTACTCTCGTTCAACATACAGAGAGCAGCTTAGATTTCATGTCATCCAAGTCTAAACATTCATTAAGGTATTTTATCACTACATCTGGTCTGAATAGGAAACGAGTCTTAAAATAATTTTGTGCCATTAAATAAAAATCAGACTAAACAAATGCAACAGCTGCAAGAATCATACAGGTCATTACTGCACATTATCCAGGCAATTTTCAGTACAAGTTAAATGAAGAGGTTGAGGATGAAAATAAAAAATCCTAAAATGAAGCAGAACACAGGCACAGTGAAGCCTGCCAACACAAGACGTACACACAAAAAATTATGATACGAATTTGAATGAATTCATCTTTCATATATCAGTACACGTGGGATTCAGAATACTTATATCCTAGGTGTGTGTGTATTTACACACACACACACACACACACATTCCCACAGTGAAAGCAATCAACAGAAATCTATGGTCTTTGTGGGCTCAGTAATAATAATCAACATTTATTCACTGCAGCTCTGCACAAAAAATAGGAGTAGATGGATCTGCATACTTACAATCAAACTGTAAACAACTGAAAAAGTTCTATATTCAAACAAGCTGATTAGTTATGTTAACATTAATTATTTTACACACTGCATTACAGTTTTTTCTTGGTGTTACTTGTATTCTGTGCTGACCCTAATCAATACAGGAATTTTATTTTATTTGGCACTGTTTCACAGCTTGCGAGGTAGACACAAGCAAATCATGAAAGCTCAACCACAAACATGAACAGTGATTTAAAGGGGGCATCTGGCAAAGAGTTATAAAAGTCAACAGCGATTATCTTCTAGCACAAGAGAGAGGATTAAGTTTCACTAAGACAAAACCTCTTGACATCTACGACAATAATTTACACAAACTCCCTGAACGTGTTTATTTCTGCAGTTTTATTTCTACTTGACATCAACATCACCTTAGCAATTCTGAACCAACGGTAATGTCATATTTACATATTTATAAAAGACGGTTCATCAAGCTTAGCTTTAAATTACACTGAAACAGAAGAAACAAAAGACTGACCTCTTGTGTGCCTATTACATCTAGTGGAAACAAATCAGTATAAAATACTTAAAAGTTACGCATACAATTTTTATAATATTTAATGTCTATTTCCAGAAAGATACAGTAGAACCAGGACTATTAGAATGAATGTTAGTGTCTAGCATCCTGAAAGAATGTGGGGTTCTGTGTGGAGTACTACTGAACGTGCAAAACAGTACAATATTTAATGCTAGACTACATCAGTGAATTAATTATTTTTGTTTATTCAAGCACTCGTGCTATAAATCAACTAGGGTGCTCACAAATGTTTCGTGAACTACTGTTTAATTTCACCGATATCCTGGGCACATATGGACTGAGAATGTCTGCGTGTGTAGTTGATCTTTTGTCTGTACCAATTATCTATTGTAAGACATTTCTATATAAAAATGAGGCTCAAGAAAGCGGCACTTCAATTAAGATTGGGGCTAATACAGGCATTTCTGCTTTTAAAAAAACTTGTTTAATTTAATAGAGCAAGAGAAATTAAATAAGAATATAAATGCTGGCCAGAAATAACTCATCTTCTGTTTCATGTGAAAACAGAGCTATCGGTTAATTTGGCACAAAAGAATGTCAAGGCCAGTTAAATAAATGCCGATGCTAAATCCTTTCCCACAAAAAAAAGACTAGCTTGTGCTAATGTATATAAACAAAACTGTACATATTTACTGGCAAGTTTAATATGTATATAAAAATACAAAAGAAAGTAAACATTCTGTTTGCTCTGCTTACTCATCTTTATGTGAACAACCATTTTGAACACTGGAGTTAAAATGCCACCTTTTTATTCATGCCAGTTTATGAACAGGATCACAAAAAAAACTCAAACTAAACTTTTTATAAAACAACTCTAAAACTGTGTAAAGATGACTTAAAGAAAATTAAAAACATCTTCAAAAAGTTTAAATTGAAAAACAGGCATAATGTATTCAGAATTTCTACAAATACTTATGTCAACAGTTCATACAGAAGCAATAAGTGCTTTCTAAGCCATTATCAGGGACAATAACTTCACCTGGACAATATTAAAAGTTAACAGGAGCACACCCTCCCTGTTGACCATGCAGAGGCACAGAGTGTTTGAAAGCAATTAGCATATATATTAAGTTCAACAACTAATTTTGGTTTAAATGTAAGTACGCACTCCAAGAGTACAAACACATAAATCCTACCCAGAATAATAAACACATTTCATGCTGTTCATTACAATCCTTAAGCCACCATATGAGTTCTCATTTTTAAATAAAGCAAATTCATTACATAATCAAGTGGTATCGCCAATGTTAATACACCATTATTGTGGTTGTGAATCAAGAAAGTTGAAAAAATCTCTCACAAGACAGGCATAAGCAAAGATTGCAATAAATTGGTGTTTTAGGTCAGCACAATTTAACTGATCCAAGCTTGTAAATAAAATATGAGCTAAAACAAGATTAAACTTGATACTCTGAATGAATGGGTATGCTTCATCTCCAAAATGTTAAGAAAGTGAAATTCTGCAAAGATGTATAAATATACATTCATATAAAAGGACGAAAGTAAAGTAAACAGATTCAATGAATATACAGTTTTAAAATGGTGCAAGTAGTGCTAGTAGCCAACAGTTGTTGGCAAAATATGGCTTTCTTTAAGAAACATGGAATATTTGTAGAGAAAAAATTAATTCAACTAAAAAAGGAGCCTCTGATTTATTGAGTGCTTAAAAAAAAAAATGAAACAATTCAAAATTTTGTCTAACAGTATAGCATTGGACAAAATGAATTCTGTCAGCTTAAGATTTAAATTAAAATAATTGAACATTTGAATTTTAGAAAAAAGACGGAAAATGAGAAATAACACAATGAAATGACACAACTGGAAATGGCATGATAATCTTTATCAAATGTGTCCAAATCTAATGCACTGTTCAATGAAAGAGTATATCTGCTCATTGCACATCACTAAAATGAAACAAGAAATCAAAATGAAGCACAATAGTTTTTTCACATCATAAAGCCTACGGAGAGCCATTATTTCTTCATCTAAGTCAATAAATAGGAAAACAGAAAAAATACAAATTAGAAAATAGTTATTAATAAACATACATTAATTGTATCAATGTAAGGACAAAGATTAATTATAAAAACAAAAATGTCTCTATTCATCAAATATTCACTGCCAGTTAAGTTATCCAAATAATTTTTAAAAGAGAAGTAAAACACTTAAATGAAGAATACCTTTCTAACTATATACCATAAATAAAATCAAAAGGAGGGGAAAAAATGTTAATTGATCCAAACTAAGAAAAAGATTAATGGTAAAAAGAAATATCTTCAAATAGAGATCAATCCGATTAATATCTTTTCGCAGAATCAATTGTTGGTACTTCAACACAGTAGGTATTAAGAAAACACAAAAATGCTTTCTTAAAAGTGTTGGCAAAATAGTCTTCAAGGGAAGGTAATTTTTTCCAAGAGATAAGTGCATCCTAAAACTGAGGTGTCCAATTATAAATTATGAAAACATGCACATGCATGAAGTGAGAAGTTTAACCAAACCTTTCAGCAGCAGTAGATGAAATAGGTCAACGTTTATATTAAAAACAAAAAGACTATAATCAAACTAAACTTGTTAAGTGGGACGAATGGTCATAAAATCCCAATAACCCCTGGATCAATTAACTTGCAAAAGTGTGAATAAGGATGACTTCATATATAATGACGTAAATATCTCTAGGTCAAACAGCTTTCGCCTCTGAAGAACAATACTATAAAAAGAAAGAAAAACCTATTTAAAACTCAGGACCCAATGTAAACTGGTACAGAGATTACTTGGGTACAGTATATATATCAAATGATAAAGCCAAAGGAAAGAAATACTGTCCACACTTAATGATCCAAAGCATATTCTACTGCCAAATGTCCATTTCTAAATAATCTGCAGACAACAGTCATTCCTTTGATTAGATATGTGTCTAAGTAAAATGCAAGATAACTGCTGTATATAAAAGAGCTGCGCAGAAACATCTGGTGTTAAGCAGGTCTATTTGCCCTTGCAATTAAAAAGAATGAATGGTGTTGCTTTTTACTGACCATTCGATATAAATAAGTGATGTGTATATTACATCTTCCTCATACAGAGTAAAACTAGTCTTGTTTAGTTTAACCTCGAAGGTAAATTACAAATTAAATTGTCTCCACACACTGTGCCTTATTTTTAATAGTTATTTCACTCCATACACCTTTAACAAGAACAATTCATTTATAAGCACAAACACCTGCATTATCAGGTTCAGAATGCTTCTCAAAGTTTACTGTTTTAATGCTGCTCAAAGTGCCCCCAATTTAACAAAGCTTACCAGTTACATGTCAACAACATGATAATGTTGATTGCCTTGTAAAAACAGCAAAATTCTTAGATTTCACTAAGAAAAGTCCATTTTAGTGAACAATAACCACATACATTTGGCAAGTGACCAAAAACCAGCTAGCAAGTTCACCTCACTCATTGCCACTTTAACATCAATGGATGTTATAAAATGGGCAGTGACAAATCATCATATACACAATATTTTTTTATAGACTGTTCTTTTACTTTTAAAAAAAAAAAGTGAAAAGAAATGGCAAAAGCAAGAAAAGCATGATGGCTCTGCAATAATAGCAAACAGGGCACGAGTAAATTTTAATACTAGTGAGTTTAGTCTTGAAGTGCTGCGTATTTGTTTTCCAATGTCAGACTGATGCCCCTTCTTTGGTCAGGATTCATTTCTAGGTCACCAGCACCACTGTCTTCATATTTGGATTTTGCTCCCCTAAAAATACAGAAAGCATTACACAGATGTTTGTTTTAAAATACCCCACCATCAATTTCATTTTATAAAATAAAAATTAAACTATCCTTACATCAGCAGCAAAATTTCATTCATAAAAAACATTGCATTTTGTATCACCAAAGTTACAAAGTTTTACTTTTCATGCTACAGTTAGCATTTGTCAGAAATTAAAATAATTAAAGATAACAAAGTGTAAGTAGTCAATGAAAACTACTAATTAACTACTGCATCCTGTATAAACTGTTTACAAGCTACTGCATCCTGTATAAAATGTTTACAAGCTATTGCCACAAATTTGAACTGTTTAACCAAACTTTTCAGCAGCGCTCTTTCTGCCATATATCAATTTTAACTATCTGGAAAGCTTGTTGTTAAGATGTTACTGTGGTAATCAAAGATTTAAAAGCATTGTAGTTTCTTAAAGGGAAATAGTTACTCCTTTGACATTATTATTTCACAGACTTACCAGGTTGAAGTTGCAGATGGCAGTGCACCACCAAGAGTGGGGAAGTCCTCTTCACTCTGAATATTCGGTGCTTCTTTTGGTTTGCGCCGTATAGGATTGGATGAACCAGTCTGGGCAGCTTGTCGCTGGGCTGGTGGTATATACTTTTTAGGGGCAGCACTTTCTTTTTTCTCCCTTCGCTCGCTAACATCCTTTGGAGTGGCTGAGCAACACATTATAAATAGAAATCTAAATGACTTGATGTAACGTGAGGTAGGACACACTTGGCATAATTTAATACAAAATAGGCACAGAACTTGAAACAATCAAATCAAAACACAAGTCAAATGTACTGAAATCTTAATTAAAAAAAAATGAAAAAGCACATAATGAACATCACAATTAATAAACAGAATGAAGTAAAAGACATGAAAACATTTGACAAAATCTGTTAAAGCAGAAACAAAGGAAAATATGTGCCCCACTCCCCCCCCCAAAATAAGTAAATAAAATTACATAAATAAATCCAATAAGTTCTTTTTTTACTAATCAAATGAAATTAAACATAAATTATAACATTTTTAAAAAAATGAAAACCCTTCTTTTCTTTTTGAATTTTATTCTATTACAGATAAAAGTGAACAGTAATTTATTTTGTCTATAAGTACTGGCTGATTAAATGAAATAGTGTGTGCACTGATTTTTTTTTTAATGAGCATATATGAGCCAGTTTGTAAGATAAGAAGGTTGTAAAACATCACTTAACACTTCAAAAGCATAAAATGTCAATGAAATGAAAATGAAAATGGCCCTTTCTAAAATGGTGCCCTAGGAATAGCAAGTCCGTTAGGATGCTTGGCCAATGTTTTGGCTTGTGATTGAAATAATGCAACATGATTGTAAAAATTAGCATTCTCTAGTTAAGTGTGCAGGTCACCCACCCTCCCACTTGTCAGGTGTTCTGGTTTCTTTGCACCTTGGGTGCTTCTATTGGGGTAGTGCACTTCTCTTTTGGATAATGAATTTGTGACACCAACGCCACTTAGTTAATCAATATTATTATTATTAATTAATTAACCATCTAAAACTAAGTACAAGTGATGAGAATCTTAATTTATTTTATTAATGATCCTCCAGCAGACAAACTCGTCTCTCTCACATGGCGGATATAAGGACGCTCTCTCTTCCACAACATAAAACAACACTTATGGTCACAAAATGTTTCCATGAGTGGAAAACTTCTTACTTAAGGAGAACACAAATCCACCTTTAATCTATATTTAGTGAGCCCCCATCCACCCACCTACTTTCTTCTCCAACATAAGATTATCAATATGCTTAAGAAGGCCAATAAATTTATTAAATCAACAATCAAATATACATATGACAAATACAATGAAATAGATTACTTGACATCGATGTAATGTAAGGAACATAGGTAAATTATGCTCTTGAGTCCATCAATTCTTATGTCCTTGTGTTTTATTATTTGCTTTTCTATTTTGATAATTTATAATTGATAAGTTATTTACAGCGGTCAAGATGCGTGGCTGATTATGCAATTCAATGCACCTGAATACGCTACTTGCAGTAAAGGACTGAGGTCAAGGTTACTGATCACATCTGGACAGTGGAAAAAATACTGAGGGGTGAGGGTGACCTGAGTGTGGGTGAACACAGACCGATGTGAGATGCCCTTATTTGGACATTAACGTTCTGCACAGTGATGTAGGAGAATTGGTAGACTCATTCAATTTTTGTGCTAAGTAACTCTCGTTAGATAGATGTGCTGCTACCAGAGGGTTGATCTTTGAGTGGATGGAGGGAAGTTGTGCACATTTAGGCGAGTGGTAAATATATTGACTTCTCAGAAATTAACTGTATATATTATTGATAAAAATATTGTGTGCATGTTCATGTACTTTTAGTGTTAAAGATTACTGTATGAACATTAACGCGCATTTTCTTTCAGAGGAGGTTGAGTGGCGCTAGTAATAATTCACGTTTTATGTAGAGATGATGAAACAGGATATGAGCACGTGTTGTGCACTATGTTGTATGTATTGTAAAACTATTGGTAGTGATTAAAGCCGAATAGAGATTGAGATGATTATTCAATGAGTACTTAATGTAAACATTCGTTGGTTATGCTTGTACCTAGTGAAACTCATGTAAATGTAGAAATGAAAACATTAGTGTTTCATTTGTAAATATTTTCCTTCATGAGGTTTTGTAAGGTATAAGTTAGCATGTCACTAATGACTTATGAGGTGAAATTATGTCGTTTATTAGTGTCGCCTTGAAACCTTTAACGATTGATTGTATTTGTCAGCTGCTATAGAAAGATACACTGTATATTTCAGCTGACTTTCTTTCATCAGACTGACACATATCTTCATCTATTCTGGCAGTGCATCTATTTCTGCCTGAGCGAACGATCATCTACGTGACGTCATCAGCAAGGCGCAAAGTGCTGCGAGCAGCCATAGATGCAGATTAGTGTCTACTCAACAAGCTAAGTGTCTACCAGGATCAGAAATAAACTTTCACTATGAACTGTTAAAGGTGGGACAGTATAAAGACAGTCCATGTTGGCCTATGTCAAAGTTCACATTTTTAATTATTATTATTACATTTTTGCTATTGTTATCTTAACCCCAAATTTTGTTAATTTGTTAGACTGACCAAAAAGGGTTGAATAGGAGCATGAGCTGGAGACTATAGATAATACACGTAATTAATCAAAGGGGAAAGAGAATGTTTCCCAACCCAAGCTCGTCAGCTATTCACCAAAACCAATCTATACATAAAATATACCCACTCTGCTAGCCAAAAAATATACAAAATATCACGCAATACTTTTGAACTTATCTGGTGTGTGTGCATGCATGTCTGTAATTTGTGAATGAATAATCACCTGCAGTAGGTGTTGAAGATGCAGTGGACTTATTCCATGGTCCAGAAGCTGAATCACGTCGCTCTTCCCCATCTTCTCCTTCCCCATCTTCATCCTCATCAGCTGCATGTTCTCGCTCCTCTTCTTCCCTACTGTTATCGACATAAAAGACAGAACTGAAAGGAATAATAATGTATAATTTTGAATGGGGAGGGAGAGGATGCACACTGATTATAATTTTTTTTAAAACTGTTTCTCTCGCACTGTATGGGTAGATACACAATTATGAATTAAGCACAAATATTCAATAGCTGCATGCATTAAAATCATTTACACTACAGTATTGGAAGGGGTAGACAGCTCCCCCCCAAAAAACATTTATAAGCACCAGTTCCCCCCCCCCTCCTCCCCTGGAGACAGCTCATTTTTTTCAGGATACATGAGAAGAATGTGAAAACTAAGATGCCAGGTAAAAGTTTCAGGCAACATGATGGTGACAGGATGCTTTGAATTTTCTAACCCTGGTAACCATAATCATAATTCATATTCACTTTAAGGAATCCAATGTTAGAGAATGGACTTAAATCATAAGCACACAATATTTTCCTTTGTTGCTATAAATTTACTATTGCAAGAAAGCAAAATTACAGTATCCAAATAAACAGTTTAAACCACAATGCAAACTGATAATTTCTAAGTGATTTTATTTCATTCATTCCCAAAGGATAAATTTAAGAAATCAGTGTTTGTGTGCCTGTGGTCAGTGTTAGGAAACCCCTCTTGACTAATTTTGACTAATTTTCTAAAGACTGTGCACCTCCTTTTTTTATAATGTCTATTTGCTCACCAGTAAAATCAGATTGACAATGAAATTTCAACTTTCAAAACTGTTAAACTTGTAACTAGTTTGTGCATCGGACGACCAACTAGTGCATATCAGACTACCAGTGTCATAAGCAGCTTTACCAGTCTATGTTAGTGAAAAAGCCAAGGTCAACCAAAAAACAAAAAAAAACCCCCAAATAAAGCCAAGGTATGTCCTGATTGGCTTAAACAATATCACGTGATCTAAGAAACATTGTTTAAACCAATTAGGAGACATTCAATGAGAAATTAGATTATAACAAATTATATAGCATTTCACGAGTGCTTTATGAGTGATGAGATCCTGTATGTAGTTTTCCTGAAATTGGATGCTGTCTTAACACCTTTCATCACATTTTGATACACAGGTAGCGGTAGATGTGATCTGCTAATAACTTAGCCAGCCAGACAAACGAACAACCTAGCAAACTGCACTGACTCCTGCATATAGATATGCTGAAAGACTACTATAATATTTTATATTTATTAATTTAGTGAGCCACTCAATTGGAAAACTTTCAAATCGATTTACTCACTTCCGAATTGAATACTTCTTGTGATTCGTTTTCGAATCAAATATCAAAGCTTCGCAGGTCCCTAAAAAAATGCATACATTTCATCCTAAGTAAAAAATAATAAACAACACTGATTTAATATAAAATTAAGTTGCTCTTTAGTACTGTAACTCAGGATATAGTGCATTTGAGAATTAAACTGATGGGCTACAGAGTGGCTGCTTTTACACTATGCTTCTTGTGATAATGTGAAGCACATTCAAATCTTGACTTTGAGCTTTAATTACAAATACTATTATTAGATTTATAAAAAATATATATATATTGATTCCTGCCTGCACATTTATTTAAGCATTTTCTTATAATAATAATAATTAATATGGTAAGAAATTAAGATTCTGAATTTTAAAAAATTAAAACTCAGTCAATGAAAGTAACCCACACTATAAACATTTTTAATTTGTTTCTTTACCTGATATATATTTTTACAGTGTAGCTGCATAGTACATATTTATTATTATCATTAACAGCAGAGCATTCAAATACATTACATACTAATATTATAATGTTTAGTGCTATTGCACAGTCATGAGTCAATGAAATTTACATTAATAAAGTAAGTGCTCTTGTAAATTGTATATAATATTTCATTCTCTGGACAAGTATACCACATAGGGTGGGTCCATTTGAATGTGTTGTCTTAAAAATAAAGCACTGATATATCATGTGTTTATAGTTTAAGTATTCAGCTTTAATGTGAGAGATCTTTAAATTTAAGAGAGTTACATGAATTTGTGTTCATTTTATTTTGTAATTATTTGTAATACAAACTTGTTTTGAACTGAAAATGGTGTAATCTTTTTTGAGACATGCTTACATATATAGTAATAACTTAGCCCATTTTATGCTTAGTTGAGAACAATACAGTTGTTGATTTTTATGCTTGATAAATATGTACCTGATTAAGTCAATAATTTCGGTTAATAAAGAAAATATATTCACTGTAATGAGATAATATTATACTATTTATTTAAAATTATTTTTTATGATAAAACATATATAAAGTTACTTTCACTAAGTTTTCACTAGAAAACATGCTTTTTATCTACTTCAAACTCCTATAACATCAACAATTTCATAATTTTATTTTTTCTTATCATTTTAAATGAGCATTAGGCCTTGTTGTAGACTTTAACATGTAAAATAATTAAATTCTCACAAATGGTATACTCATGATAGAGAATGATCCAAAAAGCTTTGAGAAAAAGGATTATGGTTTCAACATTGATGTGACAACATTTATTCACACAACAGACACTCAAGAGTGGACAAACAAACAAACAAAAAAATAGATGAAATAATTTTAATAATTGAATAATTAAAACAAAATACCTGTTGTTCAGAAACAACACATGTTTTGTTGTCAATGAATCTGTAAAACTAAAAGTTCATTCCATCTAGATTCTCACTCAATTTTTTTGCAAGAAATAAAAAATAGTGCAAAATACCAGGAGTCAAAAGGAGGAATCTACTGTACGAGTTGATGTTCTGAATTACTAGTCTAACAATTACTTTTCATGATTGAGCCTAATTATCAGTTTACCAATGTTCACAAATAATTAATCATTGGTCACACTTTAATAAAATTTTGAACTCAAAGATTTGCTGATAACCTTTTAGTAGTACTGCTATTCGTACTTACTAGTTACTTGTTAAATGTTAATGTAACTATTTTGCTAATCTCATTCATGTCACATCTTAACATTTCATCTTACCTTTTGTAATTGTACGCATACACTAAATTATATGTGGTGGTGTACTGTATAACTAATGTGAAGACAGGAATAAACTCGTGCTTATTAAATAGTCGTACAATATTAATTTTTTTTTAAAAGAGTTAATGTTATTAAGTTTTCACAGTTTACCTTATCTGCAATGTTTGAATTCGTAGACCAGTATAATCAATTTCCTTTTGCTCTTCAAAGTCCTTCCACTCCTCATCTTCCTGCAAATATGTCGAAACAGTCTGTCAAATTAATGGAGTATTAAAAAATATGTATATTTATGCGTTCATAACTACAAAAACCAACAGGTAGGTCTAACTACGAAAGTAGTTTTTGACATATGGATAGTGTGATACGTCATAGAATTGAATAATTCATTTATTTACTTTAAGATGAAGTAGCAAAAAAGCATAATTAATGCTTAGAAAATAAAATGTTTCACCTCTTCTTTTTTAACAGTATTCTGTGGTGCCGTAGACAAACCTGGACCGCCCGACTTTTCCTTGTCTTTCTTCTTCTTTTCTTTCTTTGGTGGTTCGTCGGCCTTTAAAAGGACATCAGTTGGAGTCATTTTAGACTTTGATTTTTTTTTGCTCTTGTCTTTTTTAGCAAAGAAATCGTCAAGACTCACATCTGCCATGATAATATTGTATATTCCGTATAAAGGTACAAGAACACCTGTAAAGACTTGTAAATCGGGGTGACAGACTGAACCGATACAGCATGAATACTGCAGACTCCATGCGCATGTTAAGGTGACAGAGCAGGACCGAAGTGAATAACTTCCGGTCCCGCAGAATATCCATTAAGAATACTTTTTAAAATGTATAATTATTGAGTTCAAATGTTTCGATAGTTTCACTAAATAGTCTATCATTTTCTTTTATCACTCTGTCACTTAGGAATGTATTTGGGCTAAATAGGTGAAGTGGAATGGTCGCGGAGGTGCAACACGGTGCATGCGCAATAACCTTCGAAACTAAGTCAGTAAGTGTATGTGTATGTGTGTTTGCGGTGGGTACTGATTTTTATTTATAACATAAACGAGTCAGAACACCTTATCTGGCTGTACAGTAATCATTATCTTAAACTAAATCTATTTTTGTTCAGTTTGGAATATACTGATAATATTTGATCGGTGAGATCGATATTTTAATATATAATATTGATTGGAACGAGGTGGGGGGTGAATTGGTGGCGTTAGTGGTCACCGTTCTGGTAGGTAGATTGGACCGTTTAAAAGCATAGAGTAGTGTTGCCCAACCTTTAGTGCTCATAACTGAAAATTTCGAAACATTTGCCAGGCGACTCAATGCATTCTAGTTAAGAGATGAAAGCAAACAAACCGAAATAGCGTTAATATAAATATGCATATTTTGTGTAATTTGAATACTATGTTCATTGCATATTGCTTGCACATATGCATCACTAATATTAACAGAAATTTATAAACATAAACTGTAACAATATTGCACATAAACTTGGGGTGGTGAGTTAAGCTTTGATATGACGTAACCCACAAAAATCTTTGTGTTGTGACCTTAAGATCGGTGAGTAGTGACAAATAAGGAAGACAACCCTTAAACTAAAATTTTCATAAAGATTGCAACGCTCAACCATAGTAAGGTCCCTTATAATACAGTGTCTATGCATGATATTTATATTATCCTTCTAAAATTTAATAAAGTAATAATTCTCTAATTTTCTGGACACTATTTCGCCAGAATAACTCTTATTTTGGTTTGAGAATGGTAATCAGAAATGAATGATTCAAGCAATTAATAATTAAATGATCGCAAATTCGTTTGATAGTGATAGTACCAAATTAATATGCCCTTGACACTACTGTTCCAAATTATCTAACAAATAAAAAAATTAATATAAAGTTATTTCCCCTTCATAATTAATGATTCACCTTTTTCTTTTTTCTTTGGCATGTTTGTCTTTATTCAGAACACACCATAGTATTGTTTTTCCCTTTATGTTTCGTAGACCATAGGTTCAGTGTCCCCGCTGATGTGTCTCACATAAATGTTTCAAACTACATGTACATTAGTCGTAACTTTAGCAGAGGCGTAGCTATGGGGGGTGGGGGTGGCAGGGGGGTACATATGTTCCCGGGCGCCAAGGTACTGGGACGCCAAAATGAGGCTTACAACGTTACATTATAATAAGTGAACAAGGGTAATAAAGGGTGATTAAAGCGTTTACCAAACTCCACAAGAGACTTCCATCAGAAAGAACGTTATCCAACATGCCCAATAAAAAGTAAATAAAAAGGAAAATAAATTAAGGAATCTAAGCAGTGCCAATATTTGTATGTACATATGGTCAAATTTTCACTCCTAAGTAAATCTTTGCCTAGAATCCTAGATCATTTTCGCCAGAGCACCAGTGTATGACGTGTAAACTACCCAGTGTACCTTGCACTTTTAAGACAACGTTCAATACCATCTGAAAGCCAGTCATTATCTTATCAGTAAGAAGAACTCTTTGATTGCAAATTGAAAGATAAATATTGTGATTTTCATCAAATGATTTAGTATTTTCGAACTATGTTTTCTACATTAAAAAGAAAATCGTTGGTGACAATCTGATGAATAATAAAATTAGAACGATTTTGTTCTATAATTATATAAGAATGACAAATAAGATCAATTGCACGTAAGACTGTCAGATAAACGATGTAGTAGGCTATAGTCGTCATAGCAGTAGTACTACAAGCGCTATTTTTAATCCGTGCACTACACCAATACAACTTTGTGACAAAGAGACAAAATAGAGCGAGGGTGATGGTGGTGGATTATGCAGTATAGCGTCACAACAGATGAAAACGGATATGACGTTGGACGAACAGTTGCAACATACATCATCACCGCTGCTCTTGATTATTTAATAAAAGGTTTGCAAACATACATACGCACGCACGCACACACACACACACGCAAACACTCACTCACACTTTCTCTCTCTCTCTCTCTCTCTCTCTCTCTCTCTCTCTCTCGCTCGCACACACATCGGACATGAAAACTAAAACAGTAGTATGACCTCCAATTGGGAAACCAAAACTACTAAAATCGGGAAACCTCAAAATAGTACTATAATCTCAAAATAGAAAACCCACAAAGTGTAGGCTACAATATCAGACTGTAAAACTATAATCAGTAGGCCTTCTATAACCTCAAATCAGGAAAACCTAAACCGAACTTCAAAACGGAAAACTAAAGATATTACTAAAATAATCAGACAGTAGACAGAAGAAAGTACTATGACCTCAGAATGGAAATTTACGACAGAATACTATAACATCAAATCGGGAAAAGCCGAACCACTTCATTTACCTCAAAATAGAAAACAAAAGACATCACTATAACCTCAGACCGGTAAACAATAAATGGTACTATGACCTCAGACGGGAAAATGGAAGATTGAAAGTGTGAAATGAAAATCAAGTTTTCTCAGCTGTCCGGAAGTGAATTCACGCACAGATGTCACTCGGTGCGCAAAGCTGTCATTGCTCTCATACCCACTAACCCCGTCCCTTGAAATTGCTCTTGTGCGTCCATAGGGTGCACGTTCTCAGAAATTTCCTGGAAGCCTGGCGTGATTAAGAGATCAAGAACGACAACTAGCGAGGCTACAGAACACCAAAAGCTGTCAGAAAGCGTCAAGAACGACAACTAGCGAAGCTACAGAACACCAAAAGCTGTCAGAAAGCGTCAAGAACGACAACTAGCGAAGCTAAAGCACAACGTTACCTCTGTTTCTACAGCAATCACTACCTCCACAATCACATGAATATGCGTGAATTCAAGAACATTTGCATTCGATAGTTCATGTTTTGTTGGTAAATATTGCAATTTAAATCTCTGCTTCAATAATTATCTCTTGAAAATAAATGATACATTAGTAAGTCAATTATCATGCTAATTTGCATCATGCAGTATGAAATACTGTAAATATATTACAAATAATGTTTGTCTGTAATTTGTGTACTTCTGCAAGAAAATATTAAAATGACTAACCAAAAGGTAAACATACCCTGCTTCACGTTATACTGACTAACCGACACGGTAAAAATATGCCCTGCTTCATATTAAAATGACTAACCAACACGGTAAACATAAGACCTGATTCATATTCTCTGAAGAATAAACCAGCTAATAATCAAACTTTTGTTCATTCCATTTTATTTTGCATCTATTTTTCTTTATTTTAGTAATTTTACATATCAGAGGGGAGTGGTTTTATACTTCCATACCCTACTCACGTCTCAACCGTAACCATGAGGACAGCGGCGTCTCTCTCTCTCTCTCTCTCTCTCTCTCTCTCTCTCTCTCTCTCTCTCTCTTTCTTTTAAAAGGTTTTGAACTTTTCTAAGTTTCGGTAAGTTTTCTTAAATAAGATGTGAATACGGCAATTTTTGCTTCTTCTTCCTCACTATGTATCATCATCATTGACATCATCTTTCTTCTTCTGTTTCTACAGTAAAGGCGCTATTTTTCTACACACATACATACATGTACAAACACATACATACACATATTTGATAACTGTTTCTGTAAGTCTAAAGTCTGGTGTTAATAACTAGCCCTGCGCCGCCCCCTCTCCCTCCGGCGCGAAAAGGATTTTATAATATAAAATTAAGTATTTTAAAAATATTTAAAATACCCGATTTACGGGCTAGAGAGGGAAATATTCTCTTCTTATACATAAAAGTCATTTGTGGCTCACCGCTCCCCTCTCTATCTAGACAAAATATATAAACAAATCTACACAATAATCGCAGTAAACGTACCAGTCACGCGAACAGTACAAATATAAAGTGAGGTCAAGCAACAGTACAAATATAAAGTGAAGTCACGCGAACAGTACAAATATAAAGTGAAATCACGCGAACAGTACAAATATAAAGTGAGGTCAAGCAACAGTACAAATATAAAGTGAGGTCAAGCAACAGTACAAATATAAAGTGAAATCACGCGAACAGTACAAATATAAAGTGAAGTCACACGAACAGTACAAATATAAAGTCATGCGAACAATACAAATATAAACTAATAAAGTGAAGTCACGCGAACAGTACAAATATAAAGTGAAGTCACGCGAACAGTACAGATATAAAGTGAAGCCAAGCAACAGAGCATACAATAAATTCGTGCAAACTCAATTATTTAATTAAATACGAGAAAGAATAGAAAGTGCAACAACAAGTGAATAAGAGCGACTGGCACGTGTTAGCTACAAAATATAAACAATAGTCTTTTGATTTGTCCACTCCACAGTTCAGTGATCAGATCCCTAGTTCACGAAATGCCACTGCTTCTTCAGGCCACACAGATCATTATGTTCATTACCAGATAAAGAATGAACCGCTTCTAAATGGAAAACTATCGAAATTTCTATCTGACAAAATAAATGAACGATTCGTTTACACTTTCAACGTTCACTCTCGTTATGCCGATTACAGTTATTAAAGTCGATTTACACATTTCCCGACGGGAAGCATGTAACCCTTTCCCCGTCAGCACGGAAATACAAAAGGATATTAGCACACTGTTTCTGCTACACCCAAATAACTATTACCGATTTCCTATGGCTAATAAATACAGTACTAATACAGCAGTACTAACTACTAACATAAAGACAATTACGATCTTTGGCTAATAAATACAGTACTAATACAGCAGTACTAACTACTAACATAAAGACAATTAACGATCTCCTATGGCTAATAAATACAGTACTAATACAGCAGTACTAACTACTAACATAAAGACAATTAACGATCTCCTGTGGCTAATAAATACAGTACTAATACTGCAGTACTAACTACTAACATATAGACAATACAATTATGAACGGCACGCAATGATGTAGTCTCTACGGGCCCGGACAGTCGTTGGGTAATAAAATAATTCTTGGATAGCTCCTGACCTTTGTAACCCATGCAAAATCCCTAGAACAATACCTTCGCACGCAATAGTCTAGTGAGGGATTTCCCCGAAATCAACATCCAGAGGAAGAACTCTTGCACAAAGCAATCCTTACAAAAATTCCCTCTCAGTGAAACCTGGATACAATTCATCAGTAATTTGCATTACTATCGAGGCTGGATTTTAGACTGATTTGCCGAGGAAAGAGACTGACTAAATCCCCTGGCAAAACTGGGGATTAAATACAGGCTGGATAGCATGGGGAATTAATGCTTGCATGATTGAGCGTACGGGAATATTTTTACTAACATGGTTACAAACCCACTAACCGATGCCTCAAGCATAAAGAAAGATGTGGTTCAGTGCACAGGAACCAGTCACTCGTTATTTGTTGGCACCACAACAAAAGTGACTCTGGCCAACTGGCTTGTGGATCTCGTGCCGCAGTCTCTCCTCCGCCCTCCCACCCACTTTTGCGTGCCCTACTTAGAAGCTCTCTGGTGTAAGGCATACTCTTATCCATGGCCACCGAGACAAAACAACTTCTTACCAAGCGTAGCCAAAAATATACCCGAGCAGTGCGCACCCGTCGGCCGTAATATTGATCTAAAAACATTTTCCCTAATCAGCAAAACTTCTATCCATGCACAAGCAATCTCACACAGACTTCCAAAAAGGAAAACCCGTTCACACTGACTGAATTACACTGCTGACATCAGCCGCGCTTAAATCTCGCACACAAAGAGACAAGCATTTCAAACTAACAAACACTACTGCAAGTTTAGAAAAATAAGAATATTGATAAAGAAATTATTAAATAGTATAAATAATTAAAGTATTGATTATGCGATTAATTAAGCTGTGGAATGTTAGGTCTTTACAGTCATCTATTTTCTCATCACTATCCATACAGACGTTCACATTTACTTCCTTGGTTAATCGTCGTTGGGTAGTCAAAGCTTCAGTTTACGTCCACGCCAGAGTGACGATGTCGTGACATGCAAGGAAAGAAATATTTTTAAAAAATTCCGTTCTATGGCCTGAGTGTTCTAGTGTTGAAACAAGAGTTGTGGCACTTCACATTCTGACACTACTTAGTTACTACTAGCCATTCGAAAAAATTACCTTTCCTATATATGGCGATGTGAAATGGCAAGTTTCGATTTTAAATTTTCTAGGATAAGCATTCTTATGACCTAAATAGAGTTCCATCAGTGAACTCGACACAAACAGTATTGATGATACGGCACAATAAAGAGCATAACCATGGCACAGTAATATTTATTTATAAATTAATGGAGTTAATCCATAACAGTAACGTTTATATAGAAACTAGTCGACTTTATTAAAATCATTGCATTATTCATTCATAATATTGATCGACTTTTTCAAAGTTGTTGAAACACTAACTGACTTTATGCAAATAACCGATATATATTTTTAAAAAAAGCTTATCTACTTTATTTAAATCACTTGAATATTTACTTAAAATCTAATCGATATCATAAAAAGTAACGTATTATATCAGAAGGCAAAATTAAACTTAAAATGTAATGACATGCGCACAAACAGAATTGAACTCAAATACAAATACTCTTACAATTGCACTTGCCTACTTACATAATAATTTAACAAAGCAAACTACAATAACAGAATTAAACAGAGAAGAAATAATTATTGATTGTTGTGTCGCTCTGACATCGATTGTTAAAAATTGTTCTTTATAGTGACACACTCGATTGATTCGCTCCTTTGTAATTTGTTATGTAGTTAAAAATAGCCTGCCCGTCAGGCCGATTTACTGGGACTGAGAAGAACTCATTGATAATTATCATTATAACATCAGTGAATTTACGGACGACTGAAAAATGGTTATATGCAATTTGTACATTATGGTTATTTTGTTATTTCATTTCAGGTTTGACTTATAAGACATTTTGTGTTACAAAACCCATGTACATACTATTAAAATGATAATATTATATACTTTTGAAATACCCCCTCACCCCCCACCCCCGTCCACTGCAGATGATGAGACACTACTAAATTTTCAGTGTCACTGATGATAATTCATGTTATTAATGCGCCTTGTCAGAGTTGGTAACATACTCATCAAAATGCATTGTCTGTTATAATAAATTTCATTGTCTTCTATTTCTGTGCATCATGTTGTGATATTTGTTTGTTGTTGTTCAATATATTGTAATTCTACGGCTGTGAGAAGACTATTTTGGATGATTGCTCCCTGGTCCAGGAGCGTCTTTTCTCTGATAACATCACGTGATTTGTGTTTGTTCCAGAGTTCATGCATCCTTTTTCTATATTCCCCTACTGTGGGTTGGCTTTGATAGTAAGAGACCATTATTTGTATGTGTGGTGGAGTAAATTTGCCTATCCCTATTTCTAATCTTAATTGTTATAAAAAATGTTAACTGTCAAAGTGACCCTGCCTTGGGCACTGTTTATTTGGATATTTTAAGTGTCAGAGTTGGGGTAAACAACGCAGGTAAAAAATATACATGTATTTGCTGATGTAATCCAAATCAGTTCCTCGTGCATGAGAAGTTTTTTCTAATACTCTCAAACTTGTTTATAACAACTTCAACCAATGGGGATGGACCGAAAGTTATTTTGTTGAAGAAAATCCTATATTCTAATCAATTTGCTTTTGACATAACTCGAGTCCTATCATAAAGGCAATCATTAGCTAATAGAAAGTTAACTGACTAATAAAGAAAGAATGGACTTAGAAATATTTCATACCTGTTTGGTATTGATCTATGATTTGAATTGGAGAATGCTTATGTAATTGAACCATTACTTCTATGTTCACTAACATGATTAAATTGTGCAGTATATTTGTGAATTTTGATTGATGATATATTTATTATGCTGAATGTGCATCAGGCTAATCAATACTATTGCAGGATTTGTAAGTTGAGAGTGTGTGTAAGGGAGAAAGGAGTTTAGAAAATAATTACGCCTGAAATTTAGCGCTGCCTTAATTTGACTTTTGCAGAAGGAGCGCACCTTCTTTTTTTTTGCTTTGTAACTTTGTATCCACTGCAGACTACATTGACTGCCGTACTCTACCGGATCATGTTGGTGTGTGAATCCATCATTGTCGTCGAACTTATCTGTAAGTTGGTTCCTGTGAATTCCATTCGAGAGCCAATATAGCAAAAATTGAGGCTTGATTTGGTCTTAAGAATTCACGAAAGATTCTTGAACATTCCTTGTGTGTCCTTGAGTAGCACACACAAAGATTATTTTGAACATTGCTTTTGATGTGCTTGATAGTGCATATGACGTTCTGGGTGGCTCTCCACTGCGTGCTTCGTGAACACATAGAAGATTCTGGACAGCTGTTTAATATAGCTAGAAGGGGTACATTGGACCGACATGTAAGTAAGAAAGACAGTGACGTGTTTCAAACTGCATGATTATGAACACATGCTAGTAGCAGCAGCCATCATTGAAAAGGATATGTACATTGACTATATTTGTCTCTCTAAAACTGAATTCTCATTCCTGTGATGAATTATAACTATATATATATATATATACTTTCCCCTCCATGGATAGTTCAGAGATGGTTTTGAAGCTGTAACTCATCCATGTTTGTAGACACATTTCAGGTAGCTTAACTTTTTGGGTCAGGTTATCCTCTTCGAACTACTGAACTATGGAAACACAGTTATAGGAGAGTTTCTGTGTCTGCTTTGAAACCCTCTTCTTTCATCCATCTCTATGTTTATTTTGTCAGCTTTGTCAGGCAAACTATCCACGGAGCGACTTTTGGTTCCAATTATTATTATTATTATTATTATTATTATTTGATGACGATTGTGGTGGTGGTGATGATGATGATGATGCATAAGTTGAGTACATTAAAAGTGATAGCAGAATTATTAGGGTGCAATGACATAGGCCTAAACAGATTATCGGCTTTTTTGATATTACACACGGGAATTACACTTTGTGTTGGATTAGTCAGATTCCACACCCCGAAGGCGCACTTCCTCGCGTGTTCCATGACCTGTGAGTCCTCAACACGAACTGCCTAACGTTATTCCTCCTCTCCTGACTTTTACGTCCTCCCTTCCTCTCCTGGTCTTCACATTATTCCTCCTCTGACACTTGTTTTATTTTTATTATCCATTCACCTTGAAGACCGTCAGATTCATAAACTCCGATTTATAAAACTGGAAGCTCAAGCCTGTAAGTTGAAACACATTTCATCGGACTACTAACGGGATTTCCCGAATACTATAAATATTTTCAACAAGCCCATACGCTTAACAGCTAGGGGCGAACAGTGGTGATTTGGCCATATACGACTATCGGGCCCTTATACTTTTTATCGCTCCAGAAGAGGTATGTATCATATTAACGTTTAATACCTATATATATATATCTTCTCTGGGTACTGCTGGTGCTCTAGATAAGAAGCTATAAATAGTTTTCGGGTACTGTAAGTGTAGATGACAGCTCGTAAACGTATTACACAATGTGTTGTAATCGCGAACAGTCGATAAGCATGTGTAGATCGCTCGTCACGAGAGTACACAAACTGTTAGATTCGTAGCTCAGCACTCCAATTTGTCTTCTTTTGAGCTTCATATTTTCAAAGGTATGTACACTTTATTTCCTGTTGTAATGAAACATATATGAAAGGTAGGCTAAGTGTAATTTGTTTCCTGTTGTAATGAAAGAGATTTGAAAGGTAAGCGTAATTTGTTTCTTGTTGTAATGAAACAGATTTTAAAGGTAAGTGCAAGTTGGTTCCTGTTGTAATGAAACAGATATGAAAGGTAGGCTAAGTGTAATTTGTTTCCTGTTGCAATGAAATAGATTTGAAAGGTAAGTGTAATTTGTTTCCTGTTGTAACGAAACAGATTTCAAAGGTAGGCGAAGTGTAATTTGTTTCCTGTTGTAACAAAACTGATTTCAAAGGTAGGCTAAGTGTAATTTGTTTTCTGTTGTAATGAAACAGATTTCAAAGGTAAGTGCAATTTGTTTCCTGTTGTAATGAAACAGATTTCAAAGGTAAGTGCAATTTGTTTCCTGTTGTAATGAAACAGATAGCAAAGGAAAGTGCACTTTAATTTTGTTGTAGTGAAAAGGGTTTAAAACACAAGTAATTTATGTCTGTTTAACGAACTCAGTGTTTCTGTGAGAAAAACGAAGTTAATTACTTCACCATTCTGGACCATTGCCAAAATTAAATTTGCCATTATTTCTTTCACAATGGACATATATAATTGTGTGTTAATTCAGTAAATAGAAATAAGTACCAGCACAGCGAACAGTAACACAACGAGTACAACCCCCTCATATGTCTCTCATCATCGTCTCATAACCTCTAATGGTACGCTTTTTCATTAGCCGTAAAGATGTTGGTCTCTCATTGTTCATCATTATCTCATCATCAGTAGCATTCATCTCGTTATTATCACCATCATCATCTTCATCACGATTATAGTTATCAGCAGATTACCACCACAACACACCATTTCGTATTGGCCCGTTCCTAGAGACCATCACCATCACCTCCACCACCACCTCTACCACCAAACCACCACTACAACCATCATCATCACCATCATCATCATCATCATCATCCCTGCTGCTGCCACTGGACCACCACGCCACCATCATCATCACCACCACCATCTTCTTTTTCTTCTTCTTCTTCACGATCATAATCATTACTCTCAAGTACCAGTGTACTTTCTTTAGTCACCAATAATTTATTGACCTACATATCTTAAAAATCCCCTCTTTATCGTCACCAACTTAACCACCTCCACTCTATCAATAAACAGTCCATTGCTTACAAATAACGGCTTGTCCTCTTATTGGTCAAAACCTTACAACCACTTGGCCAGCATAATCTCCCACAAGAATTCAGTCACCCGTTGGTCTGCTCAGTATTATCCTTCTTTGTCATGATTTGATTGGTGCATATCTACTCATACATTTTAAATGAGTACATTCTAGTCAACCTTTTGTCTATGCCTCAGTTCAGTAAAGAATTCCGAGGCCCATTTTCGTTGTCTTGTCACTATTTCATTAGCACAGCAATTTTTATTCTTTCCTTTACAAGTGGACGAAGTTCTGTTTGAATTTGATATGATCACGTGACTTGTGGCAGGCGAGGAGGGAGAGTCGTCCAAGGGAAAAGCTTGTGAACATTATCTATCATCTGATCCTTCCAAGTCATGGCTGAAGGACGTCACAAAAATCCACTTGTTGACAGACGAAAGCCAGAGGTAAGCACACACACAAATATATGAATGCACAAACGCGCTAGCTCTGAAGAAACAATGACCCCTCCCTGCAATAGTTAGTCAAATAGAAGGCCTGCGTGCGGAACAATGACCCCTCCCTGCAATAGTTAGTCAAATATAGGGCCTGCGTGCGGAACAATGACCCCTCCCTTCAATAGTTAGTTAAATATAGGGCCTGCGTGCGGAACAATGACCCCTCCCTGCAATAGTTAGTCAAATATAGGGCCTGCGTGCGGAACAGGACAATTGAGCCACACTTAAATTGAGTCACAGCACAATGTTTATTGCATGACTGTCAATCTATCTAAGACTGACGTCTATGGCAAATCAGTTTGTACTTTTCTCACTCTTTCCGATTCTGCCATCATTGTGTGGAAATATATATATATATATTTATTATTTTGTTCGACAGTTTAGCTTTTGCATTTATGTAACAACATCATGTTATTCAATTCATTACTTTTCGTGTCATTGGGACACACTGTATTATGATATTCAGTTCGTTATTTTTACTCTTGGATATACAGTATTAATCATGTTCAGTTCGTTATTTGTATGTGTCTTTTAGATACACTGTATTATGTCTGCTCTGTTCGTTATTGCTTTTGGATACACTGTCTATTTACTTTCTTATTTCTTTTTACATGAAGTTGTTTAATTCGTTATTTTTTTAAAGATACAATCCACTAAGTCAGTTCAGTTCGTTATTTTTTGTTTTCTTATATCTGTCCACTATGTCTATTCAGTTCGTTATTTTATATTTACTTAGACTTGCACATGATCTGCAGTCAACACAATCCGATAGCAAGCAAGTTCCTGTCTATGCAAATAGCTTTAGTAAAATTTCCTAATAGACAATGAAAATGATAAATACTTTTAAATTAATGAGAACAAAATATCAAATGTGAGGACATTTCTGCTAAATAGCCATCATCAGTAGACAGACAATAACGAAAAGTCAACGCGCTAAATAGCCATCATCGGTAGACAGACAATAGCGAAAAGTCAACGTGCTTAATAGCCATCATCGGTAGACAGACAATAACGAAAAGTCAACGTGCTAAATAGCCGTTATCAGTAGACAGACAATAACGAAAAGTCAACGTGCTAAATAGCCATCATCAGTAGACAGACAATAACGAAAAGTCAACGTGCTAAATAGCCATCATCGGTAGACAGACAATAACGAAAAGTCAACGTGCTAAATAGCCATCATCGGTAGACAGACAATAACGAAAAGTCAACGTGCTAAATAGCCGTTATCGGTAGACAGACAATAACGAAAAGTCAACGTGCTAAATAGCCGTTATCGGTAGACAGACAATAGCGAAAAGTCTACGCGCTAAATAGCCGTTATCGGTAGACAGACAATAGCGAAAAGCCAACATGCTATGTGTACTGGCCTTGAAATAATTGATGAAATACGTTCACCTTTGTTTTCATTTATGTTTGGTGGTCTCAATTTCATCGTGAGTGATATCCAGTTGAAAAGTGGAAACGCACTTTTAACTTTTACAAGTAACTACACATTGATACAACGTTTTGACATTACCTTTGCCTGAAAGTAAAGTTTAATAATTTTATTGTTTGGCTCTTCAAATACACTTACTTGATTCCACTAACGTTTTTAATTTCTGAATTTGTTTTGTTTTGAATTTTCACTTTTCCAACGTTTTCTCTTAAACGTATGTACGTTGACACAGGCGTGCAAGCATACACACAGGTTTTAAATATCATTATTGATTCTGGACACTGATTCTTTGATTTTCTTCCCTTCTGCATCATCATCGTCGTCGTCACCACCACTACCACCACCACTATCATCATCATCAGCAGCAGCAGCAGCAGCACCAGCCACTACAGTCCTCAAGCATGGACCAGAATCAAGATTTGGGATCGCAGCAGGAAGTTGTATCTCACTGGATGCAGTTAATCAACGAGTGGTATCCCAGACTCCTACAAAAGACGTATTTCCTGCCACCTCTGCACTTCAACCGTATCTCGTGTGAAACGGCGTCCTTTTCAGGTCAACGGGTCCGACTGGAAGAAGAGGCGATGGGTAGGGCCGTCGTGACGTCAAGCGTGACCAACAATGATGGAGTCATAAAGGTACACTGGTAAATCATTGCAGAGATTTAAAGGTGCGCCGACGTGTCATTTGTAAAGTGTTAAAGGGTCACCGTGCACTAAAATATTAAATGTATTCTTTCAAAGAGGTCAAATGATAGGTGTATCGGTGCGCCGTGTCTAAAACTGAAAACTCACGCCTCCTTTATAATGTCATAAATGTCAAGTGAATTTTGCAATTATAATGTCTTAAGACTGGTGCTGGGAGGGGGGGGGCGGGGTGCCCAACATGACAAAGGTATTTTGACACATAATTTCGTACATCTTAAAAAGATTGACACATAGCAAATAATTGCCGGATATAATTTAGTATACTATTCATATTGGCTTGTATAGTAACTTATCGGCAGTTTGAAATTGTTCTGTCTTCTATTTCCCTCTTCCAACACCCCCCCTCCCTTTGCGAGCTGCTATTCCCTGATCATTAAAATAGCATAAGTAATCCAAGATCTGTGACGGACTGACTTGATTGTAAGCACACTGTCCCCTCCGTATGAATGTGTTTGGTATACAGATACTGTGATGGAAGTAGAACATATCAGTCTATATAAATCAGTATTATAATGAGTTTTAAAGCTGTTGGATGAAGATTACTGTAAAGTGGGTAAACAGAGAAATCTCATTTCAGTTTATTATTCTGCTAGAAAGTTTGCAAAAACAAACATACTAATAAACCACACACAACGATTCTATTGTTAAAAAAAACATGCAAGTAATTTTAAAATTTAAAACGCAAACTTAGCATCGTGAGATTTAGGCATATTAAACACTTATTTCTGTAATTATTTTTCAAATGTATGCATTGTTTATTCTTGGTTTTATACGTAGCAATGACCCTTCTTAAATTATAATGACCCAACTTAAGTTATAATGACCCTACTTAGGTTATAGGAGCACTACAGGTCGAGGGCAATTTCTTGTTAGGGATTGGGGTTGGGGGCGGGGTATGAGTGGTGTTTGGGAGGCGGAGTGGGGATTATGTCTATAATGCACGTTCTGACGCAGTTAGTTGTTTACGATATTATTTGTTTGTTTTTCCTATTTATTTTCTGTGCACTTAATGTTTTAGGTGTTGAATTTTGTTGAGGTAAATATAGTTGAAGGATGGGTGATTTTGTTTATAATTTGTTCTGTTTTATTTTAACTGGTTTACGTTTTGGTATTTAGATGGACTTCCTTATCATTACATTAGGTGGATAAGGGCGGTAGGGGGCGTAACCGAGGGCGTTGATGGAATGTAAAATTGTACAGACCTCCTAGGAGCATGGGGGTGTGGACGAAAATTATTTATACACAACACGGAAGTTAACATTTTATTTAATACTTACTGTTCAATACATTGTTCACACACGCACCCCCCTCCACACCAACACATTCACACACACATGAAGGAAAGGTTATGACTTATAGATCCCATCTTTGGAAAAATCATTTTTATGATCTGACACTTGCTCCCAATTCATACCCGGGTGACATCTGAGTGGGAGGCAGACTACAAGCACCGGTTTTAGTGGGGGTATGGATGGAGAGGGTAATATATCAATCAAGGGCTTGGATTGTCCTGTGGGTGGCACCCTAGAGGCTTCACTGCGAGTTGTATACCACGATGTCAACGCAAGCTACTAGGGAATAAAGTAACAGTTTACATCTCAGGACCGCCTCTTAATGTATCCTATGGCTATTTCATTGAAAGGTTATGTTTTTATTGGTTTGTTATCGCTGACATTTAGGCCTCTAGGGGAATAAGAACTCTTAAGGTTAATGAATGCGATTGAATGAGAGAATATGGGAAAGATCCGTATTTATTAGTCATTTAGTTATATAGAAATTAAGTGCGCATGTGGAACTAATTATTCTTTCTAAGATAAAATACATTTACATTACGTGATCCCACGTACATTACTGAAGAAGTGTTAAGGTTTGCTCTTATGGACATGAAAACGTGTACGAAGAAAGGAGGTAGGTAGGAAGGAAGTTTTCATATTGCCAGGAAGGAAGGAGGGAGGCGGAGAAAGCAAGGAAGTGAGGGAGAAGGAAGCTCTGTGTTTCGTGTATAAAATATAAGGTTTTAAGAATTGGAAGGGAGGGTCAAGGAAGGCTTGGATGGAAGAAAGGGAAGAATGAAGGAAGGAAGAGAGAGAGGGGTAGGGCAGGAAGTAAGGAAGAAAGGAAGGACATTTTCACATGGCCAACTTTATGTTGCATTGTCGCGTTCACGAAACAGAGACAACATCAAAGTACTCATAAAATGTCGGACGGTCAATGTCATTTGCTAAATGATGCTCGAATTTTCACTCGCAACGTGACTTATATAATCAAGCCTTCCAAAAAACAAATTCATTTATGTTACTAGCACTGCATTCGTTTTAATTTTACCACACTTCATACAATGGGTGGCAAATACTCTCGTTAGTTATGATATACCATAGTCTCTGTGTATTATTATTATTATAATATATATTAATTAATATTATAATAGTTATTATAATATATTATTTAATGGTTTACCAAAGATACTGTCTGGATTATTTATGATTTTTTAAACCTGTGTGCATTCGTCAGAATTTACCATGGACCAGCCTGCAGTAGGTGTAATGGAACTTGTCACCATTAGCTATGCCTGCATTTGTATGATTTATCATAGACCCTGCCTGCATTTGTATGATTTATCATAGACCCTGCCTGCATTTGTATGATTTAACCATAGACCCTGCCTACATTAGGATGATGTACTATAGACTCTGCCCTGCATTAGCATGATTTATCATAGATCCTGCCTGCATTACTATGAATTACCATAGACCTTTCGTGCATTATTATGAATTACCATAGACCCTTCCAGCATTATTATAATTTACCATAGACCCCCGCCTATGTTAGTAAGAGTTACAATAGACTCTGTCAGCAATAATTACTTCAATCTGTTGCTTCACAGCTCGTTTTATTTTTGTTCATTTAGAGTCAGTGAGATATCATCTTGCTCGTTCATCCACTATGAAACTAAATTATTAATGAAACACAGAGACATTTAGAGAATTTGATGAACAACTGTATTTTCGTCTCTTGTATCTCTAGCTTAAGATTCAGGTCAAAGTTAACACCCACGATTTTCCCTCCATTTTGTCAGAAATCGACCGGCAAGAAAATGAAATCACCAATTGACAGCGACGTTCGCGATGATCGCGCGCGAGATCTCGTTCTCGGCCTCCTGCGAGACGTGGCGGACGCCCAGCAAGAGGTCATGATGGTCATTTCTCAGTTGGGGTTCGGTCATTATCTGAACAAACCGTGCTACTCCACAGCTGCCCATTATTTTCCCCGGGCCGTCGACCTGGACCAAAAGTATCGCCAAGGTGACTTTGATGTCCTGATCATACACGCGAAACATGGTTTGATGCTAGGCCAGATAAAAAGTGTGGGAGCCATATTTGACAGCTTGGAGATGACAGTCAAAGAAGAAGAAGAAAAAGTTCTTAAGAAAGTGAAATTGGCGGTGAGTCAGTTGATCAAGGCGAAGACAGTGCTGGAACATTTGGTCAAAGACCTCTCCATGGACTTTCATGTGACGAGAACGATGCTGTTGCCGTACATCGACAGTCGTCTGCTTGCCAAAGTCGTCAAAAGTAGTCCTGAGTTTGAGAAGGTGAATATGATATTCAGTCCGTTATTTTCTTTTGACACTTTGACATGTATTGCCTTGACATTTATTTTCATTCTACGATACGGCTGTTCTGTTTCAATTCTCTGTACCATTAGAGGGATCGTATTTTTCCAAATAAGTTTATTTTTCTTTGAATTCATGTATTTCTAAGGCATACATACTTTTCCTTCCATTCCTGTTTTGTGAATATGTAACATGTTTGAGTGTGTTTGTATATGCAAAATATGTCCGTTCAAAATGTGTTATCAAATCCTCATTCATGTCTGAAACATTGACAAGACATATCTTTTCAATAAAATAATTATCTTTTGGTATCTTACCATCTTTTCTATATCTCCATATCATTATGTCTTGAAAAATATTTTATCAATACCATCCTGCTATCGTATTGTCGCCATTGTCCATTATTTATATCCCCTCTTTTGTGGTGCCATTCTTTTCGATATTGCTTTTTGTTATAGGTGTCGCGCATGCCTAGGCTATGATATTGTTGTTAGTTTTCCCAAACTGACATGCCATGATATGATATTGTTGTTGTCAGTTTTCCCAAACTGACATGCCATGATATGACTGTTGTCATTTATCCCAAACTGATATGCTATGTACAAAAAGATTTAACTGGAACAAAATGGAAGTGTTTGTACTCACTCACTCACTCACTCACTCACTCACTCACTCACTCACTCACTCACTCACTCACTCACTCACTCACTCACTCACTCACTCACTCACTCACTCACTCACTCACATTTTCGAGTGCTATATTTCTTATTTGAAATGCTTGTAACAAAGTGTTAACTGTGAAAGATATTTAGTTTTATGTATATCGAATCTCTAAGTCAGGTAGTCATTGTTGTAAACATTGGTAAACACAGTTAGAGGTGCTTTTCTACAGCAGTGCTCCAGAAACGTTTTTCGAGGTAAATATATGTTTTCGTCTTATTTACTTTCTGAACACCAATAAGCTAAGGGAGCCATTCCGGGTAACGTTGACTTCGTTTCTTACGTCGATCTTGTTCAACAAATTATTAATAAGAAACTTTTAAAAACTGCTTACCTCGTAAAAGTTTTGAAAAAATTATTTTGATAGTGAGTGACCTGGAGATTCGGTGTAGAATGCTCAGACATTGTAATTAAGCCATTAAGTATACTATTTTTTTTTTTGCAGGAATTTTGTGAATGCATGGGAACGGCCGATCTCCTCAAAGCTGTGGAGTTGTGCTTGTGTAAAGATCAGCTAGGCCAACCACAGGCATGGTGGAAAAAGCTAATCGAAAAGTCCCACGATTCGAACAACGTAATGACAGAAGAGAGATATAAGGAACTGATAGTCAGGTATTTCGAAAGAAAAGAGTCAACTTATTTACATTTCGTGAGTCACTTAAACTTTTATACACAAATGTGTGTCCTCTGTACGTTCGTAATGGAAAGGTGTGTGTACAGTAATTTATAGGAATTTTGGTTCAGGTAGCTTTGTTTTCATTTTAACTTCAGTAATTTATCTATTTTTAGTAATGTCTGCAATAGCAGCTTACGATTTAGTGTGTAACGGAATGATTTTATGCACTTACTTGATTTTTACTGTACTGTATGAAGTACTATATAAAGTACTATAATGGATATTTTTACTGTACTGTATAAAGTACTATAAGGGATATATTTATTGCACTGTATAAAGTACTATAAGGGATATTTTACTGTACTGTATAAAGTACTATAATGGATATTTTTACTGTACTGTATAAAGTACTATAATGGACATTTTTACTGTACTGTATAAAGTACCATAAGGGATATTTTTACTGTACTGTATAAAATAATATAAGGGATATTTTTACTGTACTGTAAAGTACCATAAGGGATATTTTTACTGTACTGTATAAATTACTGTATTTTATATGTACTGTATAAAGTACTATAATGGATATTTTTACTGTACTGTATAAAGTACCACAAGGGATATTTTTACTGTACTGTATACAGTACTATAAGGGATATTTTACTGTACTATAAAGTACCATAAGGGATATTTTTACTGTACTGTATAAAGTACCATAAGGGATATTTTTTACTGTACTGTATAAAGTACTATAAGGGATATTTTTTTTATTGTACTTTATAAATAACTATAAGGGATATTTTTTACTGTACTGTATAAAGTACTATGAGATATTTTTACTTTACTGTATAAAATACTATATGATGTATTGTTACTGTACTGTATAAAATACTATGCGGGATATTTTTTCTGTACTGTATAAAATAATATATGGGATACTTTTACTGTACTGTGTAAAATACGATAAGGGATATTTTTACTGTACTGTATAAAATAATATACGGGATATTTTTACTGTACTGTGTAAATTACTGTAAGGGATATTTTTACTGTAGAGTGTAAATTACTATAATGGATATATCTTAAAATACACATGTGACCGTTCACGGCTTTTCGGGAATTACGTCACATGTTAGAGATTTGAGAAATCGGTGAACTATGTCGCTTATATTTTAATGATTTGAGATATCGGTGAGCTAAATCACATGTTCAAGATTTGATATATCAATGAAATTAGTCATGAGTGGAGACAGAATCACTTTGATATTAATGTATTCATAATGGGTGGTTACCTACTGTACTCCATTTCAAAATGTGCTCACTCATTATGACTTCAAATGCATTTATTCTGAACTTCTTTCTATATATATACCTCCAAAAATACAACTGCCTCTAATGTTATTAATTTTGTTGTTTTGTTAATGTTATTGCTGTTTGCATTGCCGTTATTATTTTTCTTATTATCATCGCTGCTCTTATAGTAATAGTTGTTGCTATAGTTTTTTTTATTACTGCTATTATCAGCTATCATCATCATCGTCGTCGTCATCGTCATTATTATTATTATTATTATTATTATTATTATAGGTTCTGCGGCCCGGCAACAACTGTAAGAGTGTTCTGCATCAATACACCAAACCTTGAACTAAGGACAGAAGGGCAGGCAATAGCCGAGACTGGACGGCGGATGGCCGAACTCCAGATGTTTCCAAACCAGTTAGAAATCCTCAACAAAACGGAGCCCAGGCTATTTTTAACCGGTCCACCCGGCACGGGGAAAAGTCTGCTTCTGATGCTGAAAGGGCTCCAGTGGCTGCAAAAGGGGCACAATGTTCACGTGGTTAGCACGTGGTATAAGAGTCCGGCATCGTCCTTCATGATAGAGTACCAACTGCAGGAGACCTTGAAGAAGAGCCCACGAATCAAGCATGAAGTCATCCGGCATCAGTATAATTTCCAGAATGAAGACGAGCTGACGACTGCGGTCAAGGATCTGACGCCGAAGGCCGTCGGTGGACAGCTGCATGTCATTGTTGATGAACCTGGCCCTGACCTGAGGTAGGCCTCCAACCCCTCTCCCCCCTACCCACAATTGATATTTCGTTTCTAAAATTAGACTGGTAATTATATGCTTATCCATTTGTGTCGATAGCAAACATAATTGCCAAACCAGAATCATGAATGCATTCGTATTGATATTGCAGAAACTGACACATAAACCTTTAACTGACCTTTTGAAATAATCTTGTATTAAGTAGCCTTACATTATTAGCCTGCATGAAAACTATTGTATCGTGGAACTGATAATATGTTTATTCCATTTTTCCTTCTTGGTAGGGAGGACGCGCTTCAACTGTTTGTCCAGCATGCCAAAGACTACAAGCAGAGCCTGAAAAAGGCAGACGCGCTTAAAATCCTGAAAGAATATTATTTCTCTCACTTAGGCCACGAAGCCGAGAAGAAATTTAAGAAGTTTGATGCAGTCACCAACGACGAGGTGCACGTCGGGGAATTCCAGCAACTCTACTCATCTTTAGGGAAAGAGTTAGTGCCCTTGTTTATCTCTGTGTTTTGCTTTTTGATCGGTTGGCTTCTTAGAGGGGGGATGGGACAGAAGATTTTTTTGGACCGTGGTAAATTGCTTTCCTTTATACGTGATCAATAAGCCAACTCTACTTGCCTTGACATTTAAAAAAAAAATTAACCTTTTTTGTTTCTGCATAAGCGTCACGTATGTTCCCTTGAAATACAAATGCAAGTAGTTTGACTTGATACTCTCAGTGTGTAAGAGTGACGTAACATGCTTATTTTATTATTTTTATATTTGTTAATTTATGCCTACTTTTTATTCATTAATATATGTGACTTGCTAGTCTGGTTCTAAGGAAGATTTAGGTAGTACAAACTCTGCCACTTTTTATTCGAGAACTGTGCCTAACGAATTTCCTATGCTATTTATATGGAAATAATTCTTGCCTAACATTATTCAAACTCACAGTTTAAGTATTTATGATATCTATTTTATATTGATGGGTTTTGCTTTAATTAAAGCACCTATCGTGATTTATTATATAATTTCAAAATAAGGAAAATATGGAATAAAAGACATAAGTAAGTCTTTGGAACTTCAACGACACACGTAAATAGTGTTACGTTTATTACAGGCAGAGAAGAAAGTAAAATAATTATACTGGAATTAAAGTTCAGTATTTGTACAAAACGAAATACCTAGCACTAATGGATTACCATTCAGAAGACAAGGCAGAGGAATGATATTCTGTTAAGTGTACGTCATTTAAATTTTAGTCTAGAAAATTAGACAAACCGTCATATATCCAGAAACATTATTTTAACAATCAGCTCGTATTTTAAGAGACATTCGCACATAATTCACAAATTATTCAGCGTCTGCATTCAACAGAACGTCTAATAGTTCTTATTATAGTTTATCTAACACATACGTGTATATTAGAATTATTAAAAAAATACTTACTGCAAGATTAGAATTCAGCTTATTGGCATTTAAAAAGGGAATTAACTCAGTTGTACAGTTATACTTTACTCACAGAAACAACTTTAAATTTTTCTTTACTTTGTTCACAGAAACAACTTTAACATTTTCTGTACTTTGTTCACAGCAACAACTTTAACATTTTCTGTACTTTGTTCACAGAAACAACTTTAACATTTTCTGTACTTTGTTCACAGAAACAACTTTAACATTTTCTATACTTTGTTCACAGAAACAAGTTTAACCTTTTTTGTACTTTGTTCACAGAAACTAGTTTAACATTTTCTATACTTTGTTCACAGAAACAAGTTTAACATTTTCTGTACTTTGTTCACAGAAACAAGTTTAACATTTTCTATACTTTGTTCACAGAAACAAGTTTAACATTTTCTGTACTTTGTTCACAGAAATAAGTTTAACATTTTCTATACTTTGTTCACAGAAACAAGTTTAACATTTTCTTTACTTTGTTCACAGAAACAAGTTTAACATTTTCTGTACTTTGTTCACAGAAACAACTTTAACATTTTCTGTACTTTGTTCACAGAAACAAGTTTAACATTTTCTGCAAAGAACTCCTGAAAGGTGTGCCAAAACTGTGCCTGTGGGCCGCGGCCATCGAGAGTGACATCAAACCCGACTGCCTGAAAGAGGAAGTTCTGACCATACCACTGAGATCCCCGCCCTCTGTCGTGAGAGAAGTTTCGCGCTGCGTCCAAATAAAGCAAGGTTACGTCCACAACTACACCCAGTCACCCATTCCTCCCGTGACCGACGGGCCAAAAGTCAAGAGGTTAACCCATAGAGGCGTGAAGAGTCACAAAAGCGGACCGCTTCAGGAATGCGAAGAATGCGGAAGGGAAATAGCGAGGGTTCTCATCGAGTTGCAAGTTGGTATCAAAGGTAAATAAATCTGTGGGACAGTTAAATATCTTGATCTTTGGAAAACAACGGACAACAGGAGAGTTCAAAGATCGGTACTATTGGATGTGCTTTTAAGATTCATGACATGAATGAGAGCACAAAGCCAAGAAAGTAAGGACGTAGAACACAAAACCAAAAAAGTAATGACGTAGAGCACAAAACCAAAAAAATAATGACGTAGAACACTATTATATATTAAATTAATAATTTCCATTGGTACATATTTAAACTGTAGAGAAGTGTTAAATTAAATTATCATTGTAAATGGACACACATTTGAACTGTATAGCAGTGATTAAATTATCATTGTAAATGGGCACACATTTGAACTGTATAGCAGTGATTAAATTATCATTGTAAATGGGCACACATTTGAACTGTAGAGCAGTGCTAAGTTAAATTAACATGGCATAGGGACTTATAATTCAAAGTAGAATTCCACATGAAATAAATATTAGTAAAAGAAGATGTTTTGCTAATAGGAAAACTCAAGAAATGTTAATGAACCAAATGTGTCAATTGTACATTCAATATTATGCCCCATTAAAAGCTTTTATTAAATTTCCATTTTAAATTTCTCCAAATCTGGACCAACATGGAAGATTTCTTCTTTTTAAATTTTCCTTGCATTAATCAGCACTTGCTGTACTCGTAGTGTACATTACATTTACTCCCTCTCTGAAAACGAAATGGTTGTTTGTTTAATATCATTCGTTACAATAATGTGGAAAATAAAATTCTAGCCCCTCAATTTCATAAGCACAGGAAGTATACTCTTTCCTAAAAGAGCACACATGATCACTGTAAGCAGGATGATTGTAAGTGTTCACTGTAGTTACGATGATGTAAATGTTCACTGTAGGCATGATGATTGTAAATGATCACTGTAGACATGATGATGTAAGTGTTCACTGTAGGCATGATGATGTAAATGTTCACTGTAGTCACGATGATGTAAATGTTCACTGTAGGCATGATGATTGTAAGTGATCACTGTAGACATGATGATGTAAGTGTTCACTCTAGGCATGATGATTGTAAGTGATCACGACAGGCCTGATGATGTAAGTGATGAGGCTAAACCAAGTTCTACAATAACTATCAACACAAATAACAAATACAGAATAAAATTTGAATGTAAATGTCGTAATTAAAGTCAAATACAGAATAAATTTTGAATATAACTGACGTAATTAACGTCAAATACAGAATAAAATTTGAATATAAATGTCATAACTAAAGTCAAGTAATTGAGACCTACTGAATGTACAAAATTTAGCCTAATTTATTAAGAATTCCTCCTCTTGAAAATAAGGAACACACCCGTCTATTAATCGAATTAACAAAATGTTTACTGAGTCTATCTTGTCGTTTGGCTATTTATTTACCCGTGTCTTTCATTCCATATCTAAGAAATACACAGGATCGCAAAAATTAAGTAGTAGAATTTTTTAAAATGCATTAGAAGAGACCATAGACAGACAACATTCATGTATTATATTTTGAATACTCACATAAATAGAGAAAGCAGTAGTAAAAATAAAGAATGTAAAAACCAATTAGATTAATAATCTGTTATAACTGACACAATTTGCTCTCCTTTCTCAACAGTTCCTGCCATCGGAAACAGCAGCTCCCCACCATCTTTAGAGTACCGCGACGTCCTGGTCTTGTGCGAAAACCCCGTCGACGAGGAGGTCATCGGTGAAAAGGTGACTCCAGCTTGTGGCCTAGTCCGTGGTCTGCGTGAATGCAAAAAGTTTCCTGTTCGCGCGGTGAAAAGGTTCACAGACGATAGCACCATCCGGGACACTGCGCTGGCCTTGAGCAACGAGGTCACCGTGTCCCATTACCGCCATGTTCTCGGCCTGGAGAAGAAAGTCGTTGTTCTAGCCCCGAACCTGACGTGGAGGAACGACTACGACAGGCTGTACGACATGTCACGCTGTACATCTCAGTTGATACTTATCGACCAGCTGGACGACAGTGAGGATGATGTGGGTGCTAACATGGATGTGGATGGATTAGCTGAAAGAGTAGTGGCGATATAAAGGGACGTAAAATGATCCTTGCTAGCGTGCTAGATCAAAGCAATAGATAAATACAATCATAGATATTTACTATGTAGTTCGTTTGACTTTGAAGTACTCTCAAGTTGTTTAAAGAAAATATAATTCACGATCTTAAAGTGACGATGTTGTTCTTAATAACTTTGGATTGAGCAAAGGTTACATTTCTACAGATACAAAGACACATGACACGTTATTCCATTTACGCACACATACAAATATGTATGCACGCATGCACGCGCTTTAACACGTACGTACAGAATACAGGCAGAGGCAATCTATTCTTCCTAAATTTGCTGTATTTGCAAATTATCTCTTAACATATGCAATCGTCAACACTTGACTCAAAATGTCTTGTCGATAATAAACTGTGATCAGTATTGTATTTAAGCAGAAACCAAAATGTTTAACACGTCAGTGCAGCAGTGATTAAAAATAATTGCTCTTAAAACTTCCTCACGGACTGCAGTTTGCTTTCCTCAAATAAAATAAAATACGCTGGTTAAATCAATTGTGGATTCTAGCAAATCAATGTCATTGAGAACTGAATGAAATCAGTTTTTTATAATGATTATTAATTCCGACTTCATAATATTTGTATGTGTGTATGTGTTTAAGATCCTAAAAATCTTAAAGTAGGAAGTACTACCATGAGTATGGCTGGCATCGGAGTATGATGAATGGGTGGAGAACTTCATAAGTGCTTACTTGTGAGATGCTGCACCGTATTTGTTTCTATGAAAAGCTGGTTTTTCTTTTATTTGTGTGTTCCTTTATTGTGTGCTATGCCTCTATATGTTGAAACCTTTATGAGTTTTGTTTCTATACTTGTGTTTCATAAGAGGTAGATTTGTTTACACGTGACATACATCAGGTCTGGTCTAGTCCCACTGGAGTTGTTAATAGCTATTAAGCATGACAATGATTCTTAATACACTCTTATTTATTTTGTTATGTAATTTACTGTAGACTGTTAATCCCTTGATTATTGCCATTAAATCTACGGTGAATACAGATGTATTGTCATGACGTCTTATGCTAATGTCAGTGTGTTTGGCTACGTGCACCCTTATCTCTGTCGTACATATAGTAGGGTCATGTTAACCGCACGTGTGTTGTGTCCTAGTCATGTTATTTAAAACTGATGCTGTGTTTGAAAAGGGCTTAATTAAGTGAGGACAGGTTCATTTATTTGGTTTGTGTAAATGTTTGATAGTCTGTGAGATGATTAATTGTCTGATTGCTATATCTGGATGGTGGAATGCATTGGTTGTATAAGTTTGGATTCTACTTTTTATATTTATTTTAATTATCTGGATTATCTTTTAGTATATATTTGAATCCTTTCATTGTATATGTTATCACCATCATACAACAAAGAACATCATAGAACTTTTCGCAAAATAATACCAAAACATGGAAAACGCAATATTACAACGAAGCGAGAGGTAAAAAATCAGAGGCGTAGCTAAGGGGGGGGGGGCGGGTTTACATATATCCCCGGGCGCCAAAATGAGGTTTACAACGTTATATTATAATAAGTTAACAAGGGTAATAAACGGGGAGGGCGGCGCCAATTTTATAGTTCGTCCCCGGGCGCAAAATATCCTAGCCACGCCTCCGTAGAAAAAAAAAAATATGATAAATACCCAAACGCCAAACCATAACAAATACAGCAGTAGAAAACTGCACTCATTGATACTTATATTAAGACCAAATATTCAATATATAAATAACTAAATATAGAGGAACATGATTTCATGTAGTTGCAAAGCAATGAACGATAGGAATTTGCATGTATGCCATGTAGAATCATATACAGCTAGACAACACGGGGATGCTACATTCTCAAAAAGATAAGTGTCATACAGGAAAATTAAAAACTTTAAATTGAAAAAAAAATTTTTAAATTAAAAACAAAAATATCATCGCAAGGTAAAATATCACTAAAAATAGAAATATACAACAGATGAAAGAATAAATTAAAACTAGAATAAAATATATTCTAAACTTGAATAGGAAAGAATAATAAATCATAAACATTTATCGTACAGAAAAATAAAAGAACAGAAAAAAGGCAAAGCTGAAATGTAGTTTTTTGAATGTAGATGTCTGTTCCATTTTTATCTCGATTCTTGGCTAGTTCCTCCATCAGTGGTCCATCAGCCAAGAGGGATTCTGGTTTTGTGTTTCCTAGTTTCTTATCGCTTTTATTGGAGGGTTTTATAAGATTGGAAAGAAAAATAAAATGAAGGCGTCTTCAGGGCACACCCTTGCTAGACGTAAACGTACGCTCTGTGTACAGATGATATGCTGTGAGGGAGAATTAAGACATTTGTTTGTATGCTTGCATTATCAATTATTATCTGTCATTACAATGTTTGGATTTTCGTGGTGGTTTCGTGAGAACTGACTTCTAAATTGTTGTTGTTTTGGATTCTATCGACGACTTGTCTGCGTGTCATCATCTGTCATTGACTTCTAGTAGCATATGTTTCAACTGCTCGTTTTTATACTTCTGTTGCTTAATCCGCCTATAATGGACTGTGAGTTTGAAGGTATCCATGATTAATCTTTATCTTGGGTCGTTTTCTGTTCGTCGTCCACTTGCACCTGTATCAGTGGATCCCTGTGGCGGAACTTACCTATTTAACGCTTTGTTTTATAGAGCAGAAAATCTTATCTAAACAAAAGTAAACCCGGATATTCATCAAAGTTCCCGAATATTCATAAAAAATACCCGATTCTGTTGAGCGAACTAGAACTAATCAGAGTAGCCATTGCACCAGATATATGAACGATAAGAGGGAAAATATTGGTTAATATAATATTCTTTCATCCGTCGCCAAGCGGCTGAAGAAAATAGTCATTAAAAGCTGTAATTTATGGCTTTCATTGAAAGTTTACAATGGGTTAAATTTTGTAATTACTTTTATATAAATATATAATTAACAAGTGGCTGAAGAAAGTAGTCCTTAAAAGCTATGATTTATAACTTTCATTTGAAAATTTACTATGTTTTAAATTTTGTAATTACTTTTTATATAAATATATAATTAACAAATGGCTGAAGAAAGTAGTCATTGAAAGCTATGATTTATAACTTTCATTGAAAGTTGACTATGTTTTAAATTTTGTAATTACTTTTTATATAAATATATAATTAACAAGTGGACATTTTGGATATCAGTGGTTCATAAGTAAACTGAGAGTAGAGAAAAAAAACACCATATGTTAAAAAGAGAAACACGGAAACTTGCCAGCCAGTGTTCCATCTTTTGTATTTCCCTGAAAAAATTATAATGTGCTGAATTTTGTTGATCTGATAGTTTTCTGAGTCGAGATCTTCACCGAGCAACCAATTCCTTATGTTAAAGGACACTTTGAAAATTATAGTGGTCATTGATGACTGTTAATATATGTGGTCAGTTAACCTACATATTGTTTGGATAACAATCATATTGCCGACAGTCTGGTTTATCTCTTCCAGCATCATCGCATAAAATATTTTGAAGATTTACACAGCAGGAGAAACATATAGTACAAAAACTTTTCGTGGTGAACGAGATTAATTTACCTCTAGTTAATCAGTGTTTAATTTTTGTTTCAGTGTGAACTGATGAGTAGAGTGCTTTATGGTTGTCTCATTATAAGCCCACGAGTGCACAGTTATTTATAGCTTTGCCAGTGTAAATAGTACAATTATTTGTATCTGTGTATCCCTACCAGTGACTTATAATTTTGTCATTGCAAGCCTGCGAGTAAATGTCTATAATTATGTCAAGTCTTCTAGTAAATAGATTTGTATTAGAGTCAACGTAAACCTTCAGGTATAGTGATTTCTATTTGCCACTCTAGGTCTATGTGTGTTAGAATTGTACGTCTTCACAAGTATATTATAAATATACATAAATAACTCGGTCTGTTTGAAAGATATTTATTTATGCACACATTTCTTTAATCCGGGTAATTAGAAAACAAAAGAGAAAAAAATGGAAATAAAGTATCACAATAAACCATTGTAAGAGAAAAAAAACAGGCAGATTATATATTGCAATTAGTACACGTACTTTCATGTAAGAATTTCAAATACAACACTGCATTCAAAAAGTATTATATACCTTTCTTCTATTTCTGCATAAAAAGATTTATGTTAAATTACACTGCAACGTAAAATGATTCATGTTAAGTTACACTGTAACATAAAATTATTTATGTTAAATTACACTGTAGCATAAAAAGGTTTATGCTAAATTTCATTGTAACGTAAAACTATTTATGTTAAATTACACTGTAACGTAAAAATAAATAAATTAATATATTAAATATATAAATATATTAATATATTAACAAAATTCCGAGGAAAAACAATGCATACAATAACTGACACAAGAATAAAGAATGCAAGTAAACTGAAAACAATGACAGGCAAGTGAAAAACTAATTCCATAACTTCCATATTATCTTCCTTTTTTTTTTAATTTTTAAAAAAATTATTACCCTCCTAGAACAGAGTAAGGAGGAAGGCCCCACAGGAAATCTACAGAAACTGAGAACATCAAGAAGATGAAAAGTTTCCACGCAATTCCTGTGGGGAAAATAAGTGATCGTAAAGAAGAAGAAATGTAACGTAAAAAGATTTATGTTAAATTACACTGTAACGTAAAACTATTTATGTTAAATTACACTGTAACGTAAAAAAGATTTATGTTAATTTCTTGTAAAAAATGATTTATGTTAAATTACACTGTAACGTAAACAGATTTATGCTTAATCACACTGTAAACTAAAAAGATTTATGTTTAATTACACTCTTACGTAAACAGATTCATGTTTAATTACAATGTAACGTAAAAAGATTTATGTTTAATTACACTCTACGTAAAAAGAAAATGTCAGGAGTAAATAATAATTTGGTGTTACAGTTACAGTTACTTCCTGATTACGTACTTAAATTATAAAAGAAATATATATTCTGTAGCAACCATTGGCATATATACTATCCAGCTCACATAAAACCATAATTTATGTTATTTTATGTTAATTAAAATTAATTCGTTTTACGAAAACAATGCAATAACTACAGTAGCGATTGTTTTGAAAACCATAATGATTTAAACACACTTTTGGAGATATAAATACAATATTGAAGCAAAATTTGAATTCGTTTAGAGGTGTAAAATGATCAAAAATAGAATTTCCCTATGAATTGATTTATAATAATACATAAGTAAATTAAGAGAAATGTTACAAATGAAAAACGATATATGTTCAAATATTTTGGTATTTGTTTTCACATATTATTAGCGATGAAATTAATCCATAACAATGAGAACCATGCATGTCTCAATAATAATTACTATTTTTATTATAGCAAAAATAAAAATGCTTCTGCACGAAATTAAAATGACCAATGACATACTGCAAATGTGTCAAGGGCAAAATGGTCAGCCTTGTGCCGCTCAACCCTGTCAAATGTGTTGATAACACTACTTCTGAAGCAAATCTGATTCCCACCCCTTCTCCTACCTTTCTACTAACAGGTCTTAAATGATCCCCCCTCTCCACAAATACCATTTAATATGCAGATTTGGATTATTCATCACCAGAAAACAATATAAAAAATAAATTAATTAAGTGTGCTCACTTGCATCATAAAGCGATTGTGTGTGTATTAAAAAGCATAGGAGGTGTAAGTTATGCTGGATGAATTTGAGATAATTACACAAAAACCGAAAAGAACACAAAAATATTGCGTTTGACACTTCACATCAAATACAGATATTTTTCACTTAATTTCAAAGAAGTTCCTTTAAAGGGACGAATATTTATACAATTTCACAAACACTATTTATCCTAAATTTATTTTCAAAACGATAAATAAAAGGAGACTAGTAACACAGACAAGCATAGAATTGTGGCGGCACTGATGTGTTTGTTAGGATTTTAGGATTAGGATTATTAGGATTATTAGGATTTTGCTTATAAACTTTATTCACTGCAAGCATGTGTTGTTTTGTTGCAACTTTATAATTGTCGGAATATTGTGTACTGGATAATGCATGATACACCATGTAATCTGTGTCTATATATATCACTGAAAACAACATTAAGTTGTGAATATACATATCAGTGACAGTTGAATACAGCATCGTATTTTATAACCCACGGAGTTTGAAGTAATGTTAAATGATTAGGTCTTGAATATTTATTTGACATTTCATATCCAATAATAACGCATAAAATGACATTTAAAATATAACATTCACCGAAATACATGTACGTACTTTTTATGAAAATTTTAATATAAGCTTAAAACAGGAAAGTAGTGATTCCTAGTGCAAATACGCAAACACATACACACACACACACACACACACACACACACACACCAGCACGCACGCACGCACGCGCGCGCACACATATACACTTTATTAATGTAACTTGGGATTCCATTACTATTAAATTATACATTTTAATGCATTGATGACCTATAATGATTTTAATGATGAGAACATTTGGGATGTTTGATCTTGATATTTAAAAGTATTATTGTTGTTAAATTGTGTTACAAATTGTTAGAGTAGGAACACAAGTGTATATTTGTGCGTGAGTGGGTGATTTGGATGAAAGTATGTGGAGCGAAAGAGGACTGGAATTAGTAAGTTTTGCATCAGAATGTTCCAGCTAGAGGGACATTGAAGCACAGACAGGAACTAATCACATTTGAGAAGGAGAACAGTACACCTACGTCTGTCTAGCTGCCTGTCGTTGACTACGTGAGCTAAATTTGTTAGGTTTTATTGGATAACGAGTTAGGTGACCTTTCGGGATATGCGTGGTTGAAATCCGATATTGAGTCAGAGAGAACAAGGTCACTTCATTCTATGCACTATTGACCCAAAAGGAACCTTGTGTTACGCGAGTGTCTAGCAGAAGCCAACAGAATTGAAGTTTGATCCCTTTTATGATTATAAAGCCAGTATTAATACTCACTAGCGGCATAAATAAACTAACAGTCTATTTATAGGATGGAAATTAGCAACATTTGCAAGAAGTGCTAGAGCAAGGGACTGCTGCTAAAATAAAACAGTACAACAAATATTTAATCTAATTCAACCTGATCGTCTTGCAGAGCATATTCCCACAGATCAAATTAACATTAAGCATGATTAAGTGTGCTCAATCAGAACCAGCTGTGATGTAGTGCGGGACATATTGTACAATCTTGAAAAATCATTTTCTACACCAGGATTTCCTACCACTACCACCACCTTTCTTTCAAGTCCGTGAGCATGGCGGTAATGGGAGACAGTCACCTCATTACTCAAAGCAAGAACAGTCTCTTTGATTTTTAATCGATCAAATTTTCTGGGCACCACACGGACGGGATATTCATAACGACGGAGAGCGCGGACTAAGCCAGAAGCTCTTTCATTGCCTTCGTCATCAAGGGGTTTTTCGCACAAAACCAAAACGTCACTGTACTCTAATGATGGAGACGACTGACTGCTTCTCTTCCCTGAAAAGTAATACAAGCAAAATTCAGCCACTAAAATTGAATATGTATGATTCTTATTGTACTGTTTTCCTTTTGCTTCTCCCGTAAAATCCATTTAATAAATTCATTCAATTCAAAAATAAAGTTTCTGCTATGAAAAATTAATTTTTAATAAATATTTAGAATATTCGGAATTATTAATGTGTATTTCTGTGACAGCATACTTTGTTCTTACTGCAGAGTAAAGCGCTGAATGAATGCATTTCCATCATAACTGAAAATATCAGTTCAGTTATATGGTTATTATATAATGTATATTGAATAATACTGTGACACTTACACCACACTAGTTAAAGGTTATGATCATTATTATTCAGCAACGAATTACAAGTGATGAGAATCTTAATTTATGTTATTAATAATTCTCCAGAAGACACCACTCGTCTCTCTCACTTGGTGGATATGCGGGCATTGTAAACGTTTTCTCTCTTCAATAAGATTAAAGACAAACGTTTACTGTCACAATATTACCGCGGGTGTAAAACGTCTTACCAAAGGAGAAGACAATTCCGTCTTTCAATCTATATTTATCAAGCCACCATTTACCCATTGTCCCTCCAACATATTGTTATTTTTTTCAATATGCATAAGAAGGTCAATAACTTTAATTATATATTTTTTAAATCAACAATCAAATATACAACATATGAATGTAATTAAAAGAGCATTTAGCATTTACCTCACTCCACAGCAATTGTTTAATTAATGCTGGACAATCATTCAGTTTATCCTGGACTAGACATAATCAGTCACTTAACATGAATCTATAATAAAGTCCATGGATATCATCAGAGAAATGAGAGTAGAGTTTCAGAGAAATAATTCAAGTCATTGAGCATAATCTGCTAAAAGATGGCAGTTGTCATGTGGTTTGCAACAAGTCACTGCCTTTTATATTCATATGATAGTCCAACATCTCCCTTCTAGAGACAGTTTGCACAATTGTCCCAGAATCTCTGATGCACTCAAAAGCACACTGTGGAGAATCGTCTAGAAATTCTTATGCACTATCAATCATATCAGGAGGAATGTTTCAGAATCTTTATGCGTAGTACTCAACACACCATGAGGAAAATTCAAATTAATGTTTGTGAATTTTCGAGACCAAACCCAAGCCACCATTTCTGCTGTATTGGCTCCTGAATAGATTTCACAGTAATCAACTTACAGCAACATGTTTCACTGAGTAGTTGATGACAACGCTGGATTCACACACCAACCTAACCAAGCAAATACAATTGTCACTGCTGCATGAAGCAACAAAAGATAAAGGTGTGCTTTTTCTGCAAATTTTTGCTGCACTAATTTCAGGCATATTTCTTCTCCAAAAACCAAAAACACCTTTCTATCTTACAAACATTCTCAACTTACAAATCCTGCAACAAATTCATTAGCCAGATACACAGTATAAGAAACATAGCATCGTTCAAAATTCACAAGTATAATGTACAACGTAGTCAAAGTAATGAACATAGAAATATTGGTTCAATTACACAAGCATTACCTAATTCAAATCATAGATAAATAACAAACATGTACGAAATAGAATAACTGACTCATAAAGATAAAATGGACATAGAATGCCAGTTAACGTAAGCTAACGATCGCCTTTATGACCGGACTCCAGTTATGTTCAAATTCAAAGTGATTACTTCTTCAACAAAGAAACTTCCGGTCTATCACCATTGGTTGAGGTTGTTATGAACAGTGTGAGACTATTAGTCAGAAAGAGTACTCATCCATTTGGAACTGGTTTGGATTGCATCAGATAATGCTAGCCTATCCTGAGTTGTTCGCTTCCAACTTTGAAACTTGCAAAAATACTATCATAAGGAGTGCACAAGGTCAGATTACTTTGCCAGTTTAACAATTTACATAACAATTAAGTCTAGAAATAGGTATAGCAAATTTACTCCACCACAAGTACATTCTACACTTTGAACCATGAGTCAACATGCTATTATTCAACATATTTTTTATGTTGAATCGTTCAAGGTCATATTAAGATCTTTCAACCACAACGATGATATAACTTAATACAACGAACATCGCGTACCTGTATATCAACTTATTTTTTGAGATATAGCAAACAGTCTTAATGAAATACAAGGAGAAATGTGGCTACCAGAAGACAGAGCAAATCAATGACATACATCGCAGTAAGTCAAAGTAAAAATGTATCTATATCGAAAGTATTTGAGATCTTAATAACAATAACTAAATGTTCAGTCTCAAAGTCACCCAATAGTGAATTACTGCTTGTTTTGGATTGTAGCTTTTTCTAATCGTTCACCCACCCCTCCAAATATAGGCAAAGTTTCCTTCATGGTTTGATTTTATATATGCGACGAATTTAAGACCAGTTAATTTCACATAAACAATTCATTAATTTTTTGTTTTGCATTAAAAACATATAGTATACTGATATTGGAGAGAACTTTGTTGTAATATTGCACATACAGTAATTTAAAGAAATTAAAATATATATATCCTTTCTAAATTTCATAATTTTATTTTAAACTGCTTATATATATTCAGCTGTGTCAAACAGTTTTCGTAAATACATACCAATATTGAGAGATGTCAATACTTCTGCAATATTTCTTCCACATTCTTCGCAATCTTGAAGCAGATCTTTGTTTTCCTCATTTGTTACATTGTGTGAGCGACGAATGGGCTCTGGTCCGTCATTTCCAGCTACCCCGGATGAACTAGTGTAGTCTAGTATGTAACCCAGATTTATTTGATCACTGCCTGAGACTTTCTTCATCACGTTTGGAGTTGTCCGCAAAGATGTGCGCATGACCTTTTCCGTTAAACAGATAGGTTTTGTGTGACGTCTAATTGTTGCTGCCCATAAACACATGCTTGGTACTTTCTCTAAAAGATCTTCACAGAAGACGCTAAAGTTGTTTCTGGTAAAGAAGTTAAAATCAATCAATCAATCAATCAATCAATCAATCAATCAATCAATCAATCAATCAATCAATCACTCACTCACTCACTCACTCACTCACTCACTCACTCACTCACTCACTCACTCACTCACTCACTCACTCACTCACTCACTCACTCACTCACTCACTCACTCACTCAATCAATCAATCAAACAATCAGTCAGTCAGTCAATCAGTCAATCAATCAATCAAACAAATCATTATCTATCTATCTATCTATCTATCTATCTATCTATCTATCTATCTATCTATCTATCTATCTATCTATCTATCTATCTATCTATCTATCTATCTATCTGATGCACGTGTGTGTGCATCTATGTGTAATTAAAATGGAACCATTGGTTGCTGGCAAAACGATACTATTGAAGTAACAAGGCATGCAGTTGCAGCTCAAACTACGTCAATGAGAACATGTGAAAGTGACTAAAACCCTCTCCTGATCTTGAAAAGACCGCATGTGCTTACTCTTTATTGGGATAACAAGATTGAAAGATATTCAATTTGTTGAGATTATTTTAACTCTGTTCAAATAATGTTGATGCTATATTAACAATGGCAAAGTTCATTGTTTACTTTTTCTGTGTTCATATGCTCTAAACATTTAAAGCATATTATACTTTAGCCTGATGTTTGAACATGACAATATATAATAGCTCAGAGTTGCTTTCATTGCCACTTTTATATACCAGTAGGAACACAATTAATAATACACATACAGCAGGTGGAGGCTTTCTGTTTAATTTGTTGATGAAACACTTGAAAATACACAATAAATATATGTACAGGTCAGTCAGTATAAGACTGATATTGTTTTAAATGTCAATTCATGCTTGTTTTACACAAGTACAACGTTGCATGTGTTTGCTGTTCATGTACTAATCATGAAATATGAATGTACTTTTCGTTCTCAGTTTATTTTGAAAATTTACAAGAATGACATTACACTCTTATTATCTTTACTGTGTTTACATAATGTAATCATGCAATCTCAGAAATGTATATATTTTGTAGTATTTGCAACAATTATTGTCTTTGATTTGTGTCGCTTGACAGGCTGTCTTGAAAACACAGTGCAACAGAGTTAATAAATCACGTATTGTGGATGTTCGTTTTTCAAGAAGGTATGAGAAAAAGAAGACATTAAAATGTTTGTTAAAAAGTCATTTGTTTAATCAAGAGTGGAAGTCTTTAGGCGGGGACCAAGCACCACATTGATGTGATTCGATGCACCACGACTGACTGATAGACAAGTCATAGATATACTTCAATATTCTGGTGAATGTCTCAACAGCTGAAAACATTTAATAGAATAAGCAGAGAGGTCTCTAAGTGAAATGGAGGACACCATAAGAGAGCAGGCTAAGACTAATGATTGATTTAGAAGATTAAATAAAAGCATTGGTATTTCTGCAAAACAAAGCGCTTATAAATTAGTAGAAAGAATCGGTATTGTACAGGTGTTTTTCAGTCTACAAACTTTTCCCTTTCGTACATCATTTTTACAGTTTCACAGGTGTTATATTTATTTACGTTACATTTCATTTTCAACAGTCACTGACACAGGGATAGATATGTTGTATATTGTTATTAATTATTTAAAGTTTTGAATTTTATTTAATTGTCTACCACTCATGTTTTTAAATTTCTCTTTGAACGTTTGTTAAAGTTAGAATACAAAATAACTGTTAAAACTGCTAATTAAGAGTTGGATAGTCCAGTATAGGGATATCAGTATGATTGTGCAATCGGTACTACATAGCAGAGCCACCAGATATGCATTCTATATGTCCTCAGACATGCATGAGCAGATACCAATCACCTGCAGCCATTTCTCTCAGCTGTTACTTCCCCTGCATAAATGGAAATAACTGCTCTTAAGTAACTGAAATTTGAAAATAGGGGCCCAGAGTTGGCAGCTTTGTCTATGAGAAATTCATAGGAGTGTTAGAATGCATATCTTTTTGAAGAAACAGGTGTTCCCCCACTTGAGAGAAATGAAAATAATAGGAAGATGTCTTGAGGCCCTTACATGGGCCTGTAAAGTAAAGTGATCTTTTCTCCTAGTTATAGCTATAGAAAGTAAAGATGTGCACATATATAAGCTATCTCAAATTTGAGAACAGACACTGTCTAATAACACATTTCCAATTTTGAGATTTGAGTCAGTAAACAGTTTATTTGGGTATTTTTTGGGAATAGTTAATATATTTGTGTACTTAGAAAATTATAGAAATACAATTCTTGTTTCTCTATAATGCTTAGTTGAATTTTGTCTCTTTATTGTAGAGTTGAACTGTGATGCTCTAAGAATCTTGTTGTCATGAAAATTGTTAAGATTGTATAATTGTATTCTCCATGTTTCAGGAAATTGTAAAATTGTAAATTTGGAATGAGAAACTTCTCTTAATGAAATTGTGTTCTTATCATACATAGACCTCTTAAGTTCAGCTCCATGTGGAGGATTCGAACTCTATTTATTTCTTCATTTAGAGAAATTCATCGATTATAAATTATATTTCTGCCTATTCTTTTCTGGCTGAAAAATGTATTGGTTTGCAGATACAATGTGTGTGTGAGAGAGAAATAAGGGGTGGGAGGCCTGGTTTATTTCATATAAATACAAACAATGGATCACACCTGCAGCAAGCCCACACCACCACCAACAACAACACCAGAACAGGGCCAAAGAAAGAATCAACGGCGCCCACCACCACATATTCAGAAGCAACAACAGCGCACACAACAACAAAAACAACAACCGCAGCAAGAACGCAGATGCAAACATCAACGTCGACAACAACAACAATGGCCATACTACAAACAACAGTTCCCCTCTTGGGGATGTTTTAACCACCAAATAGCTGATATGATCCAGTTGTTGCTCGACCATTTGTACTGGCCACCAGCACCCAACTTCATCCCCACGGACACCGGGACAGCCAAGACAACTTCAGCAACAACGACAACGCCACCAATGAGGAGATAAGGGGGTTGAACAACCCGGGAGCACATACACACTAGGTATAGATCTGGTGTGTTACTAGCCTGGGCTCTGTTAGACAACCCTCTCCTTACTATAACAATAAGGAATAGCTACAAAAAACAACGCCACCGCCAGGAACGACAACAACAACCATATGTCCAGCCCACGGATTACCGAGTTTGGAGTCCACCTTTGCCAGCCAGACATGTTTTGCAACGGACACACGCAGCAAGAAGGCACCTCCCCCTCCATCTCACATCACTCCCCACTTCTTTCCCCCCTCCCCAAGCGCGAAAGCTGCGGAAGCAGGAAGCGACCCTGCATAAACAACAACAACAACAACACCTGCATCACTTTTCCACAGTGCTTCGAAGCCTTCATTTTTTTCCAATCTGCTTCTACTTATTGTTTCTGGAATATGATTTTACTTTTATTTCATTCTTCTAATCTGTAATATTATATTCTGAAGTCTGCATCCTATGCTCAACATTCTTCCAGTCATCAGTTTCTTTAAACTCGTCATTAAAGACTTTAATCCAGTCTTCACTGTTATTCCGTAATATGTGCAACTGCTCATGATGTAACATCACTGTCTAGCTCTCTACATGTCAGTGTCACGTAGACATGTCAAAGATCGCCTCAGCATACAAAGCACACTGCTGACGTGCAAAGGAAGACAACTCTGTCTTCTCAGATAAGCATTGGCTTCTAAAATCTATACCTCCTTAAAATACCTCTGTGACATAACCTTTCCATTTCTTACTCTTATCTGTAATCATTATTAACTTATAAGGAGTTAGATTAAAAATCCATGTAAAATTTGCAGTCTTCAGGAGAGACTGGGAACATGCATAATGAACTATACTTGGTCATAAACATTTCAAGAGACTATGAACTATTGTACTAACTATTAACTAACCAGATTTCAGTAGCAGTTTTTTCTGATTTAATCATTAACTTAGGTTTAATGAATACTACCATTTATTGTCACCTTGCCTAACACACATAATACTCGAGATATGTTTTGCATCATTAATCTCAAGATTCTCTGTGTAGATTGGAATTTAAATTCATATAAAAGATTTGCTTCTTCATAATCCGTATTCCTTTTCTATCACTGTCTTCGACTCATGAAAACGAAATGTCAAAGACCTTTGTGAAAATTACTTTAAAGCCCTTCAGCCAAACTCCCACTGAAACTGTTATACTATCATAGCATTTTGTATTAGTTCACGTTGACATGTTTGCAGCTTAACTCATACTTTTCGTAATAACTTCAGAAATATTATTTCGTTACACATCTTAGCCAGTGCACATCATTGTAATTAATAAGCAAAATAATTAAGACTTATTTTCTTTTGTTTCAAACGTAGTCCAGCAATTGTTACTAAAATTAAATCAATGGAAATTCGTTTGCGAAACAAAATTATTATAACTCAAGATGTTAATTATTTGCTAACATTCCCAATTTTTATAAAAGGTATAACTCTTTGTTTCACAATATATTTTAACAACTTTCAAGTGTTTGTTGGGTTGTTGCTACATTACAGGATGGCAGCCGACTTCATACTAAATGTACTTAATACGCATGACTCTGATTCTCCTTTGTTACAAACTATTCTTACAGAAACTACATTTTCATTATTTCATATAACCAAGCACCATCTAGCCTAATCGAAAACCATTACCATCTTGTGCTGTGCTGTTGGAAAGACCGTACTCTTAGTTCACAGTAACTAACTGGAGGCCAATAATGAGTTTTGTTTTCTTCAAGATCTAAACGATTCTTGACATTCTGTCCAGGAATTATATAGACATATACGACTTCTAAATTATGAAATAGTGTTTCACTTCAGTTAAATACATTTCACTATCAATTACAGAATAGTGTGATAGTACAATTTAGCTAATCTACAATAGATTTGTCATGGGAATTCCCTAAAATACTGACATGCATACACACGCAATAATATATATATAATTAAGTACAAATACATCCATGCATGTTGGACAAAATAATCGCAAAACCAAAACATACTCTCTGAAAGCAATTGAGTAAGTGTTGTAGAAATTTTGAAATTGTTCAAATGTCAGTTTGCTTCTACCATCCTGTACAATCTTTACAAATGCGCCCAGAGCAGTTTTTTCAACCATGCCGAACTTTGCCTTCAACAACTTGATGGCACTGCCTTTTGGTACAGTAGAAATACCATTTCTAGTTTGATGTCCTTTGCTTTCGTCAAATATAATTCTTGTGTAGTGCCTGTAGAATGAATACAAATAGTTTTTAAATTTTAAGAATTATACATGCCAATTTATTAAGTCGCTATATATAAAAGAAATGTAACATGTTGAGAGAGAGAGAGAGAGAGAGAGAGAGAGAGAGAGAGAGAGAGAGAGAGAGAGAGAGAGAGAGAGTGTTAGGCGTTTAGTTTGTAATTGAACTGAGAAATGTACAGTCAAATGCTCACAAGCAAGGGTATTTTTCATGACGGCAAAGTCTTTACTAATACTGTGATTTTAAAACAAAATTCTTTAGGTTTAGGTTGTTGGGAATGTGTCCAGTGTTACTTGTAATATAAACTATCGAACTACAACTTATTCCACTCTACAACAAAAATCATATTTTGTTAAAAAGATTTTACTTGATACTGTTACTTCTGTGTAAATTTAACCCTGTGTGATGTTTATATATCTGTATGCAACTATAGATAATGTTTTCATTATAACTGTGTTAAATTCACCCCATTTGCATCCAAATGTTAGATACAGACACAAAGCAATGTGACTGGTCACACACCAGACATATTCATGGAGATATAATCTCGCAAATAGTTACACCAAGTCATCCTAAACAGGCCATAGACAGGTAATAATTAAATATGAAGGGCTGAGAGAAATATAATATGTAATAAAATGGTAGATTAAAACCACTGGCTGCTTAAAGATGCTATAATAAAATGCAATATCTTTGATATGCAAAATCTATCTACATAATGATAAAACTATGGTTATAAGAGCATATTACTTATTAAGAACCCACTCTACTAAGTGAATAACATTTTACGAGAGTCAATAAGTTTACAATGCTCATATAATCTGCAGTATGCATATTCACTGGGGATGAAGATTCAACAGTATGTTATTTCTCTTGTAGAAAATATTTCTCAGCTAAACAGGATTTCTGGATGAGGACGAAAGGTTGAAAGCTAGGTCTAGGAAGGAGTAGATTGGTTGTCAGTAATGACAAATGTAGCAGTTTGCCTTCACCAGGACTGGGCCAAGCAGGAGCAAGACTCTATACACACGTGAAAGAAGATAAAGATAAAAAAATCCCATCCCAAACTCCACACAGTAATAAAAAATAATTCTTTAACCAAATACACACAATAAAATAATTCCATACCAGTTGGAAAAAAAGTTCAAGTCGAACCTATCTTAAAACCCGGAAAACATAAGATAGGCCTCAGCATCTACATGTCCATCTCCCTCACTTCACAAATAGGGAAGACCTTAGAAATAGTCACGAAACAACGTTTCATGTACTACTGTAATAGAACAGAAATCCTCCCACTACAACAAATTGGATTTCGACCAAACCCGCTCCCCATGACCACATGATTCATTTAAGCCAAGCAATATTAAACAGGATACAAAATGAAAATACAATTGAAACAAATCAAGGAGACTGTGCAGTGTTCCAGGACATAGAATAGTCATGTGATGTATTGTGACACATGGGCCTATTACATAAATTAAAAAATAATGTATAACAGATAGTATGTTGTTCTCAGTGAAATATTCTTTGAAAATAGACAAATAGCATTCGAACGTGAAGAAGGAATACCTGATTGATTATCAGTTCACTAGAAAATGTTGTTGAATGTCATCGGCCTAATGCTGTACATAGAAAATTTAGCCGAACTAATACAAGCCATAGGGGATCACAACACACTGGATCAGTTTGTGGATGACATTATTTTGATCAATTCTGTGTTACAATCAATTAGCATCAAATCGTAAATTAAACGCATGCCTCTGTTATAATACGACTGCAGTAACAGTTCCTGGTCCACAACTAATGGCTTTAAAGTTTAAAGTTTAAACTATCAGCAATATAAACGCGTCATAACCTATCAAACTAAATCTGCAAACCCAAAGCAAATTTTCCTAAATTGCAAATAGATGGATTAGATATGTATTATAAAACCAAACATAAAATTTCTAGGAGCAATAGTCTAGGATAACTGCCATTAGACTGAATATACACTAAACCACCGCACAACATCGGCCAAATTATGACTGGCGCAAACTCAAAGACGAATTTTAGGGCTTTAGACTGAGGGGAGAGAAGCGTGTTAGTGGAGATCTTAAGTTTAAGAAGAGTATTTAGGAATGTATATCAGCCTGGTTATCACAAAGGCAAGCATTGTTTTAATGTTTGCTCTCCAAGTGGATTTAGAGACTTATTTCATGAGGATTCCCCTGGCAAAACCCTATTGAGATACCTAAAATTAAAAGATCAACCGGGTCCTCTTTAAAACTAAAGGCAATGCCCAATGATCACCCAATCATGACTTTGGCAACATCAACAATTAAAACCATCACAGAAAAAAAAATAGAATCAATGACGGAAACCATTCCCATACGAACTGGCAGATGTACCATTATGACAGCTTAAATCTCAACAGATAGTTCACAAGAATAAATTAATACAAACGACTTTCCTGACTGAGTGCAAAATATCTTCCTACAATACATAGAAGATGACTCCTCAGATTGAAGTATACACGAATGGCGCCCATGATCTTGTTACAGGAAAAACAGGCATAAGGATTTACATACCCAACTACCACTAGCCATAGAATCACAGACAACTCCTCCATCTTTACAGCGGAGATGATGGCCATACTAACGGGCTTCATCCAAGCCACTGAAAAAAGCAACCCTGACAACACTAATTACTGACAGCTACATATTTCCTCTCTGCTGTGAAAGCTCTAGCTAAACATACAGGGGGGCAGGCCAGATATTAGGTACCTTCTACTAAGCCAAATCTGAAAACTGATTGATAAAGGGAATGAAGTTCAGCTGATATGGATTCATGCCTACATTAAAATACCGAGCCGTGAAAAAGCAAACTGGCTAAGAAAGGAGTAACAGAAGGTAAAGAAATAAAAGTTATCACCACACCATATCTTAAAAATGTAAACTCACAAAATCTGGAATATCCAATGTTTAAACATAGACCCCAGATTGACAAGATAACAAACATTGCTACATTCTAAAATGGCACTAGTAGAGAACAATCAAGAATTTATAAAACATTACTTGGAAATAAAATAATATATAAGACAATCAAGTGCAACTATGGTAACAACGAACGGTAGAATACATTATAAAAGATCGCAGAATAATAGGAAGAAAATGAAAATCATTTACAGAATATTTAATAGAATTTAAACATAACGACAACAATATCACAGGTACTAAATCACCCTAGATGTCATGGACAGGTTGGAAAATAATAACTAGCTAGAAAATAAAACAGATACATGACACTATAAAAATCTACCCGTAATAGAACAAACATTACAGAGTAGACATAAACCCTCGCCCCTCCCATAAACACCCTTAATAACCCGACACCCCAATAAATAATTATCAGTACGAAATCGGCGTCGGCCGGAAGCACGCCCCCCCCCCCCCAATTTCAGTCGGTCATTATTTCAGTAGAAAGTCAATAACAGTATAAATTAAATGCAAAGTGGTCGTGCCTAATTCTGCTGGTATCATATTCCATTGTTGACAAATCGCAGAAGAGGAATGAAGTTGGGGTGGGGAGGAATTTTACAAAGTGACATTAACTAAAATTTTCACCTACAATAAGAAAAAATGTATCACTCTAAAGTTATTATATTTTATTTTTTAAATCACAACAATTTTAACATATTACTCATATGAAACTTAAGTGTAGGCTCTTAATAATATTCTATGTCACACATACAGACACTAATATATGCACATACACAAGCATGCACATACAAGCAAACAGTATCACACTTCATATGCACATATACAAATGCATTCCTTTTAATGTTTATTACACTTTCCTTTTAATACACAAGAAACTGACACATGCACTTTATCACTTTAAGGAATAATTTACTAATACCTAGATAGAATGCCACCAATCTTGGAGGAAATATAAATAAATGAATACCTATCAAGGCAGACTAAATTTATGCACACAAATATATTCTTACTCTATGCAATGAGCATTTTGTGCGTAACCACGACGAAACTTTAAGATGTCTACTCTTTGTTGGTCTATTTCACTGACAGCAGCACAAAGCAACTGACTTGACGATTCCAAGGCGCGTTTTGTAATAGTTCTTTTGTATTTTTTCAGGCAAAGTTTAAATTGATGCGTTGTTTCTAACCTGGTTATAAAAATAAAAGAAAGTTTATAAAAATTCCTTTGCAATCTTATAAAAATAACCAGTGTCTTGAAAACAATCTGTAAATATTCAATCAAAAGCCTGTAAATCATCATCATCATCATCACCACCACCACCATCATCATCATCATCATCATCATCATCATCACCATCGTCGCCATCGTCATCTTCATCGTCGTCGTCAGCGTCATCATTTTCGTCAGCCTCAACATCATAATCGCCGTCATCTTCATTATTGTCATTGTCGTCACTGTTGTGTAAATCGTCGTCGTCATCATCATCAACATCATCATTTAGCCTTTTTTCACGACTTCTGTTGACTCTCGGCAGTGAACCAAAGCATAAGGAATCTCACCAAGATTCTGGGAGATCTAAAGTTTTACGGAAAATGTGGGCACTTTCGAAGAGAAATGATTTTAGTAGTGTAAGTCTGTAGTTTCCACGTAATATATTCAGATAACATTCCAACTCATGTTATATTTCTCAAGTCTCCTATCACGACATGTATCACTTCTGCTTTGAAATTCAACAGATTCTAGATTTCTAATCTGATACCTTGGATTTTGCTTCCCCCCCCCTCCGCTTTCTTTAGTTTTTATGCTTCTATTACTTGGAACAGAGCCATCGATTATTTCTGCTGTTAGACTTATTGAGAACTACAACGTTTAGTCTTTGCGCAGACATTTATTGATTTGTTCTTATCTCGAAGTCCCAGTCTCGATGACTGCTTCTGGCTTTACTCTTTCTCGGAATTTTACTCTATAGTTCTTTTATAGCTTTCTATGTATGAATTTTGCCACTTCGTTGTGTTTTGTGGTGTATTCTGCTCCGCCAACAATAGTATATTTTCTGTTGTTTCATTGTCTACATTTGGAAATATTTGAGATTTTACGATATTTGTTTTGTGTGATTGGGTGTCTAGTGCATGACCTGGGGCAGCTGTTAGGAATGTTTCTGAAACAGTGCTAGACAAATATTTAATTTCCCTGTCAATATATTTTTAACGATGAATAACGTTTTGTCAAATCTGCAACGTCAGCAAAAATATATACATTAGATGGTCAATAATAGATGCATATTTTGTTTAGAAACATTCGTTTGTTTTTGCATGTAATCAAACTATCAGAAAATCCTTACTGTCGAAGACTGGAGTTGTCAACATATAATGTCGTAAAGTCGTCTTCATTCTTGTATTCATCTTGGTCATCTTGAAAACTAGACGATAGTGCCTCTGCGTAGTCTGGAATCACTTCCGGAAGCACTCGACGTATTTCAGACACCTTTAGGTACCGCACGTGATATCTGAAGTATTGGGAATAAAGACACTGCGCGTGGTTTCTGAAAGAACACGACCAGAAAACCAAATGCACACATATACGTCAATCACCGATTGTCATAAAGGATAAATGCAAAAGTCTAATTTCAATTAGGCTTGTTTTAGCTCTTAATTACTCGTTGGTTTAAATAAGTTCTTATGTTTGTACATGCAAGTATATATGTAGGCGTGTGAAAGTTTTAATGTGCAGCTTTGTGTTTGTGTGTAAAATTTGTATTTTTACAAGTCGGGGTCTTTCGAACATTGGAGACCAGATTATACGCGCGCTTGTCGTAAATGAGTGCGTGCTTAAAGTTTTTATTCTAACAATAATGTAGCATTTCGAGATATACTTAACAATAAAATTAATCTATACATTTTAACAGACTTCCATATGTAAAAACGTATTTACAACAGTCTTAGTTTTATATCTTTCACAGAATAAAAATTGATTAGTATTGAAATTCATTATGTAACATTAACTATGTGTGTATATTATAGCACAAAATTATTATATGTTATATATGTATATATGCATGCAAACATACCTTCGTTCACATAAACATATAGCTACATATAGTAAATATGTGTACTTCTGTTTATATAAATACGAATAACCAATTACTCACTCTCTGTGATCTTTTACCCTTTGATCTTCATCCTTAAAATAGAACTTCTGCAATAATTCTTGAGAGAACTGTCCTTTTCCATATTTGCCGACCTCACGATACATTTGTTCAGCATTGTCGTCATCAGGCAATGAAAATATTTTTTTTAGGATATCGATAGCCTCTGACCTTTGGAGTGACTTTGAGGGGAATAAACTACATACGTGGTATCTGTAAATAATCATGTAATTAGATTAGAAAGGATTGTTTTAAAGTTTTTAAACCATTTTCAATACATAAAGTTTAATATGTTGTCAACGACAGATGAGAACCACTTCCTAGTTTGCTTGTTATAATACTTTAAAATATATTCATTACATTCGAAAATAAGAGAATCGTTCATTTTCTATCATACGAAAATAAAAATATTATCGTTTTGATTTTAAACTTAAAACTTGTGCACATATACAAATGTGTCACCAATTCATGTGTGCACACACATAGAATTAAAAATACAATATGAATATTTAACCAAAATTAAATAGATAAAGCTAACATATAATATAAAATTAAGATTACATTCTTAGCTGTTACATTTCAAGACAACCACTGTAAGAAAGAATGTGTCAATAACTGTGTGGTGGAGTAAATTTACTTGTCGTTATTTCTAAACGTAATTGTATATAAATTGTTAAATGTCAAAGTGACCTTACCTTCGGGCACTGTGCATGTTGAAATATTTTTTGTAAAGGACGAGAGTTTGAGTACACAAATTATGTAAAGAACATGCTAGAACTCGCTGATGCAGTCTAAACCAGTTCCAAGTGGAGGAGTAGTGTTTTCTGACTAATAGACTCACACTTATTCATAACAACTTCATGCACGGGTGATGGACCGAAGGTTATTTTGTTGAAGAATGTCCTATATTCTAATTACTTTCATTTTGATATAATTCACGTCTGGTTATAAATGTGATTGTTTCCTTATGGAAAGTTAACTGACTGAAAAAGAAAGAATGCACTTAGAAATATTTTGTTTATATTTGCTATTGATCTATGATTTGAACTAGACAATGCTTTGTGTAATTGAACCGTTATTTCTATGTTTATTAATTTGATTATGTTGTACATTATGTTTATGAATTTGGATCGTTACTGTATTTCTAATGCTGCTTGTGTATTGGGCTAATGAATATCATTGCACGATTTGTAAGTTGTGAATGTGTGTAAGAGAGAAAGGAGTTTATAGATGAAATATGTCTAAAAACTTAGTGCTGCCTTAATTTGAAAAGAAGAGCACATTTTAGTATTTTATAATCTTTTGTCCACTGTAGACTGCAATTGCTACTGTACTCTATCAAATCACATTGGCATGTGTTTCCAATATTGTCATCGAACCTATCAGTAAATCTGTTGCAGTAAGTTGATTCCTGTAAACTCCATTCAAGAGCCGATATGACAGAGGTTTGGTCTCAACAATTCATTATCAAAGAAAGATCTATCAGAGCTACAAACTAATGCAATTGACTGCTCTGTTAAAATAATCACAGGTCGAAATCCTTCTCAGTGCAAACAAATAATAGAAGAAATAGAAACAGGATTAAAAAAAACTAAATACAAAACCTGTTTTGAAATTTCTAAGAGCCAAACCTTTGTGGCAACTACTGATAACCCATACAGATAGGCAGTTTGAAAAATTGGATAAAAATTGGATAAAGTGAATTTACAAGATCTAATAAAATATTTCTTGGATTCATTGATGACATATATGCAAACTGGATATATATATCTGATAACTCAGACATTAGTCTAAGACTGGAAGATAACAATTCAATATTCAAAGCTAAAATAACTACTGTTCTGACTGATATCACATAGGCAATGAAAGACAATTCTGATTATAGTTAGTCTCATAGCCACTGACTCCCTCTTGACAGCAGCTGCACTTCAAAATCATAGTGGAGAAAGACAGACAGTTGCATATTAAGCCAAATTTTAAAAATAACACTAACTGATAAAGGTAACAAGATTAAATTAGTTTGCATATCATTACATTTACATACCTCAAGCAATAAAATAGCCAATAAACTAGTTTTAAAATGTGTGTGATTTAGATTATGAATATACATACATCTCACCATGAACATAGAAACATTCTGCACTTCTTAGAAAACAAATAGATGAGTCTGTAATGTTTCATTATCTCATAATCCTCTGTGAGTCCAAAAGCTAATGTTAAAGTGTTAGCCAGTGGAATAGAGACCCTTAAAATGGTCAAAAATCTATCTATCTATCTATCTATCTATCTATCTATCTATCTATCTATCTATCTATCTATCTATCTATCTATCTATCTATCTATCTATCTATCTATCTATCTATCTATCTATCTATCTATCTATCTATCTATCTATCTATCTATCTATCTATCTATCCCTAATACTATTTGTAGATGATAAAAATAAGAGCAATATGCTTATTGGTCATAATAATAAATTGCCTCTAAATTAATATTTTAAATCAATTAAGACAATTATTGAATAAACACTCATTTCAACCATATAATCAACACACCAAACACCCATGAATGGCGTATTACAGAAAAATAAAGTTTGCAAACATCTTTCCATACTTTCTGAGTTCTTCAGCCTTTTCATGAGTAAAATAGATTTTTTGGAAATCAGTAACATCCATATTGTCATTACATTCAGCATCAGCTTCAGCATCTGTGAATTTTAGTCTTCTTATTAGCAAGCTGATTGCCTCATTTTTGGTCAAGATTTTTACAACTTTTCCCTTGAGCTCATTAAACAAAGAGCGTGCTTGTTTTCTGCATATGAAACATAAATAAAGCATTAAAGATAAATATTTAAAATTGACTTATTAAATTTGACAATATTCTCCTAAAGCTCATAAAGTGTTGAGATTTATTCTTTTTTGGATACCAAGCAAAGTTATTTAAATGACTGACATGATAAAAGCATTGACATTTAAAAATTAACATTAATCATGATGAACAACAATTATTTGACAGGAAATCTTACTTTCACAATTGACTGAGAAGGAACTTAGAGACAAATAAACATTATAATTTCACCTAATTCACTACTTAGCAGTTATTGTTATAGATGTCCACCATCCAATATCAAATTTGATTTTCTTGAAGCACTTGTAAATCCAATACTAATTTTTTCAGTCTAGTATGTTACCTTAGGCAAAAGGGTTATGGTTATTCAACAATTTATTGCTATAATCCATTAAAATAGAACACCATTATGAAAGTATACTACTACTACTACTACTACTAATCAAAAGGATATTTTTGATTTGTTTAAGAAAACTGCCAAATAAAATTTTTTGTAAATGGAATGATATTTTGCTTTAATTTTATTAACAAACTTCCTATAAAGACAGAATGCAAAATATAAATATTTTATAATAAAGATTAGTTTTAAGCATCATGTAAATTTTAATAAAGTGTTTTATCTTTTGTGGAAAATGTTTCATTTGAATCATAAATGTAAACAATGTGGCATGAGTTAATTAAATAATGATTGATAATATAAACTATACTATCACTAGCATATTAATTAATATATTGGATTAGCTTTGCAGGAAATAAGAAATATAGGAGAGCTAAACCACTATATTTCTTCACATAAACACTTCAGAAGAAAATAAAGAAGATTATAATTAAATTAGCTAAAATTGTATAAATTAGTCAAAAATAAACTAAATAAATTAAATTAAAACTAATTGAATTAAATTAAATTAAGTTAATCTAAATTAAATTAAATTAAAATAAAATAAATTAAACTAAATTAATATATTGCAATTTAAATTAGTTAGATAAAGTAAAATTCAAATAATTTACTTTTCTTTAATTCAATTCGGTTAAGTGGATTTAATGAAACTCAATTCGATTTAAATCAAATGACATGAGAGTGAATTGAATTGAACAAAATAAAATAAAATAAAATGGAAATGCTCAATTAAATTAATTTAAATAAAATAAAATAAAATAATATTAAATTAAAATGCAATTCACTTTAAATGAATTAAATGAAATTCAACTAATTAATTTTACTTCATTTGAATTCAGCTAAATGTTATGAAATTGAATTGAATGCAATAATATGCAATTAAATTAAATTAAATTAATTTAAGTTAATCTAAATTAAATTAAACTAAATTAAATTCAATTAATATATTGCAATTCAAATAAGTGATATGAAGTAAAATTCAAATAATTAATTTACTTCAATTCAATTCAGTTAAATGGATTTAATAAAATTCAATTCAATTTAAATCATGAGACTGAATTGCATTGAAGAAAATAAAATAAAATAAAATATTCAATTAAATTGATTTAAATAAATAAAAGAAATAAAATTAGAATGCAATTCAATTCAATTTAATTAAATGAAATTCAACTAATTGAATTTAGTTCATTTGAATTTGGCTAAATGTTATGAATTTGAATTGAATACAATAATAATCAATACAATACAATATAATTAAATTAAATTAAATTAAATTAAATTGAATTGAATTAATTTAACATAACGTAAATTAAATTAAATTAAATTCAATTAAATTAAAATTAAAATGAAATTAAATTAATATATTGCAATTCAAATCAGTGAGATGAAGTAAAATTCTAATAAATAATTTTAAACCAATTCAATTCAGTTAAGTGGATTTAATTAAATTCAATTCAATTTAAATCATGAGACTGAATTGTATTAAAGAATATAAAATAAAATAAAATAAAATAAAACATATTCAATTAAATTGATTTAAATAAAATTAAAATAAATAAAATTAAATTAAAATGCAATTTAATATTCAATTTCATTAAATGAAATTCAACTAATTGATTTTACTTCATTTTTGAATTCGTCTAAATGTTATGAAGTTGAATTGAATACAATAATAATTAATACAATAAAAATATAATTAAATTAAATTAAATTAAATTAAATTAAATTAAATTGAATTAAATTAAATTAAATTGAATTAACTGAACTTAAATTAAATTAAATTAACTTGAATGGCATGGAATGAAATTAATTAATTAATGAATTTCAAGTGAAATTAAATTGAATTTTATGATTCAGAATCAAATTAAAATTAATTACGTTAAAGTGAATTTAATTAATTGAATTAGATTATGTTAACATGAATTAAATTCGAATTTATTAAAAGTAAAGCAAACTAATTAAAATTTTGAAGATTAAATAAAATACAATTGAACTAATAAATTAAATGAGAGATAATTTACCAGTAACTAAGGACATCTGGAATGGCATACCTTCTAGTTTGGATGATAAACTCACTTCCTTCATATACTCTCTGGAATTGTTCATAATTCAGTAACTTCTCATCAGTTTGGTTACACATCTCATGGAATTTTTCTTTTGCTTCATTATATCTCATCAGGAACATGTCCTCAAACATAAATATTGCTTCATTTTCTGTGAAAACTTCTTCTGTTTGAACACAGTCCTTAAATATATTTTGTCCGTGCTCTCTGTTCAAGGACAATATCATCTTTATAAGTTCATTATTAATAATGCAAATGTATAATATTTATTTTGCGAAACATAAATGAAAATGAAAATTATGAAACAGTAATATAAAAGGAAGTGCTATTTAAAATATATATTGTGTATGTTAACACTTTAGAAGCCTCCTTTGTGAATTTCTTTATATTATTTTATTATAGTTTGTTTTGTAATTTATTTGTACTTGAATGTTATACATTCCTATTTATTATCCTTTTATATACCTGTGCAAACTGATATGCAATATATCATACTTTACCTAAAAGGGCATTAGGTCTGGTCATTATTTATTTTGGAGCACAAATGTTTTGGATAAATGACCAGTGAAGAATTTATTTACAAACCAAAATTCTTTCAAATTTGCATTTAATTTAACAAATAACCACGTTTCAGAAGATTACATTATATTATTAGGTTTTGTTACATGTCCAGTATTTATTTAAAGACCCTGCTCAGACATTTTTAGAATTTAAATTAAATAAATTCACCCTCTTATTCTGAACAGACTGGTTGCTCAAGTTTATCCTTCAGTCTCCTAAATTCGCTACTTGTAGTCGAGTTAGACAAATTCTCAGAAAGACAAACTTGAGTACAAAGCACGGTTTGAGAACGTTAAAACAATTATAATAAATTATGCATTCAATCTTCCTTCCGACTCATTCGCCCCCACCCAAACTTATTTTGGTCTATTGCATAAGAAACTAACTACGAATAATTGCTTCAACAAGAAATAAGAAATTTAATAAGTTTAAACAATAACAAGTTAATCAAAAGGTAGACGACATTTAGTCTCCTAAGTCTATGCGTATTATTCACGCGCTAATCAGTCAGATTGCAATACTGTTTATATGGATCAAGTGTCTTAGTTCAAACTCTATAGCTATTATCAAGCTGACGGCATCTGTAGCTCAAGACCCCAGTATATTTGCTGGTTCTGGACTCAACGGCTAACTCAGTCAACGAACGTCTCGTCACTTCATTCCGCACCAATGTTCGAATCGACCAGTTGCCCAACACCAAGTCAGCACAACCTTCAGACTGGTCAGTTGGCAATTTTACGAAGTTGAAGACAATGATAACAGTACGTTATCGAACAAAAAGCGAAGAAAGGGATATTACAAGAAACCCGCTCTGGAAATAAATAAAATTCCTATGAGCAATTGCTTCATCATTTTGCAATCCAACGCATGTGGTTTGAACAATAGCATAGCTTATTCCTCGACCTTATTTGTGTCTTTACAATATCGTTTGAATATTTATAATTAAAGATACAAATAGTCCATATGTGCGTTTAACAATTAATGTCACATGAACATATGAATTCCAAAACATCTACATTTCACAATGGAATTCACATAAGAAAGAATCAAGTTACAATTTAAAAATCACGCATGTGCGCTTTACAATTAACAATGAAATAATATACGCAAAAATGAATTTAAATTGCCGATAAAAATTCACAAACGTGCATGAACGTTCTGTGATAAACATAAGTTATTTTACTTTATAAATTAAAAGGGTTTTTCAGTTAACAATTTAATTTATAGTACACAGCATTTCTGACTTAGTTACACTTTTGTCAAATCACGTGTTTGGAGGAGATTGCCACAATACAATTCTGCAATAAATTATATTCATAAATTCTCACAAAGATAACTTAAAATACAAATACAAATAACATTCTAAGAAATCGATGTGTTAACTGGTTCTATACACAGCGATGAGATCAACTGGCGGGTTTTCTGTCTTTCTCTTTCACAATCCACGCTGTGTACGTATGATATGTTGATTGACGGGGTGACCCGTCAAAACCGCGAACGACAAATGCGCGCCGACAAAACCGCGATGGACAAAAGCGCGCCGACAAAATCGCGCTCTTTGAAATCGACAAAATCGCGCCGACAAATGCGCGCCGACAAAATCGCGATAAACATCACCAAGTAAAGAATGGCAGGAAGTGTTATGTATGTTCGCTCTATTACGTAACTGCACGCTTTGCTTCATTCTTTTCATTGCATTTGTGTAAGGATTATTTACACGTAGTATCTCATAATAGTGATCTTTAAATAAAATTATTAAGATTTGATGTATGTTTCATTCTTTTCATTATCTTTGTGTAAGAATTATTTGCACGTAGTATCTCTTAATATTAATCTTTATGGTAAAATTATTAAGATTTGATGTATGCTTCATTCTTTTCATTGCATTTGTGTAAGGATTATTTACACGTAGTATCTCATAATAGTGATCTTTAAATAAAATTATTAAGATTTGATGTATGCTTCATTTTTTTCATTACCTTTGTGTAAGAATTATTTGCACGTAGTATCTCTTAATATTGATCTTTATGGTAAAATTAAGATTTGATGTATGCTTCATTTTTTTCATTACCTTTGTGTAAGAATTATTTGCACGTAGTATCTCTTAATATTGATCTTTATGGTACAATTATTAAGATTTGATGTATGCTTCATTCTTTTCATTGCATTTGTGTAAGGATTATTTACACGTAGTATCTCATAATAGTGATCTTTAAATAAAATTATTAAGATTTGATGTATGCTTCATTCTTTTCATTGCCTTATTTTGAGGATTATTTGCACTCAGTATCTCTTAACATTGCTTTGTGTATCATAATATTGATATCTACGTATGTTATTATTACATTCTTGTACGATTTAACATGTATCATCGCGATTTTGTCGATCGCGATTTTGTCGGCGCGATTTTGTCGGCGCGATTTTGTCGTCGCGGTTTTGTCCATCGCGGTTTTGTCGGCGCGCATTTGTCGTTCGCGGTTTTGTCGGTGAACCGATTGACGGACTGAATACACATGAGGAGATAGTGACAAATTCTATCAGTTGTGTACCGTTAAAGGGTAGTGAGACATTGACTGATTTTACTGACGGGATTGTTAGTTCAGAATAGTCAGAATAACGAGCTTTAGTATGCACTGATATTTGCTCGACCTAGATGTTTTAAACTGACGTTTCACTAGGTAAGATAAATTTTACTATCCAGATTGTAACTAAATAGAATACTTGTTAATAATAATACAGTACAAAATAAGCTGTTCTTTTTGTACTATTACTTTATTGGAAACCTACTAAAGTATTCAAAATGTATTCAATTACCCAAGCATGTTTTGCACCATATATTCAAATATCAATGCTATACACAATGATATATATAATCTTTGATGCATATGAGGGATAATCAGATGCAAATACAAATTCTAGCTCACAGACGTATGGGTATCATTGCATAAGGGTACATATTGATAAAATAATCTAACTACAGCACATAATTATTTTGTTTACATAAAATCAAAATCTTTATATCTAATTTTCTTATCTTACAACAGAACCTACTTAGTCATGCAAGGAAGCACTTGCTCCAATTCTCCCGCAAAGCTATAAGTTCCTATCTAGATCTGGGCTGGTAAACTGGTTGAGTTTTTACTCATCAAATATTAATCCGCCTGGGAAGGTATCCTGTGCAAGACTAGAATTGATCTGTAAACTCTAGAATCATGGCATGTATTTATATCAGAGAGTAAAAACTATAATGAAATGATTTCCATCAACCTGTGCTCAGTAAAGGGCTAGAACTCTCACTTGATAATATTTGCTATGGTATTGTTTATGTAGATTATGCATGTCTGTTTGGACAATTGTAAGTTTCCATGATTGCTCCAAACATTTCTATTGCGGACCCTGTTCTTAATATGCCTATTGCTAAAAGTCTCACACGTTTTTCATATTTCTGTCAGTCCAATCTATCAGCTGTTAACAACTGTCAGGTCAGATTTGAGTGTGACATAAGTGAGCCATACACACACCTATCAAACTGTCTGGAATGCGATCAATCACATCCATTTCTGATTTACAATATTAAGTAACAAATGTTAATGTAGCACGTTCCAAGTTCCTGATTAATTAATCGTCAATCTCTATCTGAAAAAATATCCTTATATTACACACAGAAAAGATTCTTTCATTCAACCATTTAATCAGTCACTGACAGGGTCTTGGCCTTGCAGTCGAGAGTGACTGTCAGGTCTTGAAAGGTCTACCCACTGGTTATCCCCCTCTCAAGCATTACTTGTCTTAGAATAACAGATTCTACAGCACTATCTTGTCCGTCAATGTCTTCTTCTAGCCCTCCATAAATCTCTCATTCCGATGACAGGAACTACTCCAAAGCATATGTGCAACCGACTTTCTGTACATCATTACATCATCTGGCTACACCCCCACCTATCATCTACATATGCTCCCCTCCTACTCAATAAGAAGAGTGAAAAGTTTTAAAATTTAACAAATTTTATTAAAGAAAGCAAATAATTTAAATTAACTTTTTTACATTTTTGATACAACCAAACCAAGGCAATAGTACAAATTTCAGAATTCACAAATACTTCTCTCATTAATTCAACAATAAGGAAGAATAAGAAAAATAGTCATTTAAATTATCTCCTAAAACAATTATTAGGAAGATACACAGAAATTAATATCAACCCTTTTCCTAGAACAATTACTAGGTTTCACAAATCAAACATTAATATTTCTAAGCTCTAACAGTTAGAATAAGAAAGAATAGACATAAGAAATTACATAAATCATTGAACAAATACAGGTTTACACATGAGTAAATATGGGTTATTGTTGTATGATGGGAAAATATTCCCACATATATATTTTATATAAATTTTCATTTGTGGAATGAGTGCGTATTGCGTCCTGTTTACAGAGAAGGGAAGCCCTGAAATGAATGAGAGACATGTGTGGAAGATTTAGGGACTGGCGTTTGATGTCTGCGGTGTTTGAAGTCTGCGAGCGCGGCGGTCAGCGTGTGGTCAGTGTGTACGCTTAGCGGGTGGTTAGGGTTGTTAGAGGGACATAATCATCTTAGAGCTAATGAATTGAACAGGTCAGAAGCTGGTCTAAGCAGGGTAATAAAAACCACAGTGAAAATGTTATCTTCACTACTTCCTGAAAAATCGTCTGAGGGTGACGACTGAAAGGGTAGTCCGCCCAAAACAACACTGGGTCGTATATGAGAGAAGAAAACCCTGGCTATATAGGTAAAAGCGTCTTTGTATTTGTGTGAATGGTTAAGTTTTATTAGGATGTTATATACTATGTTTTATTTTGAAAATGTTAATATTCTTCCTTTCAGAGGCCTATGCCAAACTTAGTAATTATTAATCGAGCACTGGACTGGACACTTAGGCTTTGCAATTGTTTGTGTTGCAGGGTTTTTTCTGGTTATTGTGTACCTCGGCTGCTCGTTTATAGCTGCCTGTTGTTTGCCTGTGTGGCCGTTCTACTTGTCCCGGCTGAATTGGGACGTGCCGATCTATTGGCTGGCAAAATTCAAGTCTACCAGACTGTCGTCATTTCAATACATAAGCTAAGTTCCCATCCGGAACGTGAATTCAGTGCAAATGAACTGGCTTAGGATGAACTTAAATTTCTAAATCTTGTTAACTTTTTCTTTTTATTAAATTTCTTGTTATTATTTTAAAACGCGTGTTTGTTAGTTCTATCGTTATTTTCGTAGTTCAAGTGATAATGTAATGAGTACGTCTTGTCCTCTGTTCGTTAATTGTAATCATTATATATACATTATTCATAAACATTAAATCTCAGCTGAATCTGAGTTGGGGGCGGAGCCAAATTGGCGACGTACCAGTATATCAGCGTAACAGTTGCAGATATACATATTTAACCAGTGACCCATACTCTGCACCGGCACTTGTAGATGTCTTGTATCATAGCTAATTATACAGAGTTGGTATAAGTCATTATTACAAAGTCACCCCAGAGTATAGCGGCGACAGTTATGGTTCACCTGATGTTTTGTGTGCGTCATTCCCAGCCAGTTATCTCAGCCCCTTGTTATCAGCTTCAGTCTGGAACGGTTCTTGTGATGAAATGTTCAAGTCCATAAGGTTCACAGTTTTATTTCTACATTAACACATACACTTCCTGAATCAACACAGCGTCCAGTGACATTCAGTCTTTTAACATAGACTAGTAAACTCTCTGTGGAATACTCCAAATTCACTGTCAGTCACTTTACTTCTAGAGTTGATACCTCCAACATAGCCTTTCCAATCAATAGTATGCCTAATCATATGAACATTCCCATAGCAGCTAACACAGTATAGCACACTCCATAGGAAACAGTCACCTGACACAATGTTCAATTGCAGCTCATACAACTCTCTCTGGTTTCCTATCTTCTCGGTATTGGTATGTGGTACCTTTAGAGACAACAGACTTCTGACCTAGCTGATATCAGTGCCAAGATCTTTGGTCAAGGTGAATTTGCTTTGTCTTGTTTGTCATGTGTTCCATAGACAAGTGTCTCTAGTGTCCCTTAGACAAGTGTCTCCTGTGTCCATTAGACAAGTGTCTCTTGTGTCTTTTAGACAGGTGTTCCTTGAAGCTGTGAAATACATAAGGATTTTCGCATACCAGCCTCGTGTTTCATTCTAACTTAACCTGTAATTTCATTCTTAGTTCTCATCTTTAATTCTTTTCACATTAGTTATTTAATTTATTTTCTTAGTACCAAGAATAACACTACAGTTACAAAATCATTTTAAAATACAATATTAGCAAAAATAAAATATACAATTTGTAATAAGTATAAAAATAATTCAATCTTTACCATCTTACACAATTCCTAGTCTTTGCTCTTTCTGCTCCTCTCACTGCGGAAGGGATGATTTCGAGTGAGAGCAATGCCTGCCCAGTGGGGTATTCATGCTAAAGTTGGTTTCTATGTGCTAATCTCCCCCCTCTGGACATAATCTCTCTAGTCTCATCCTTTGTGTCTCAGTTGGGTGACTCTACTCAAAAGGCTGCCATGTGAGCCAAGTCTGGTGCCTTTAGAAGGTGCCTGACTCCCAGTCTCAGGCATTGTCATGTTCCTTTGATGTGCATATTGTTATGTAATCTACACGTTCTCCTTGGTGTATCTGCTTCAAGCACCTGGCCATGCAGTTGGTTCTGTCACTTCGACCCTCTTTGAATCTCTAATCCTACGTCGAGATCAAAGTTCAATTGTCTAAAATTCTGAACACAGTTTTCTACACAGCAAAAAGTAAGAATGGCTTTTGCAGTGGCTTATAATTAAAGTGAAAGCATCAAAGAATTCGCGAATTAGGAAAAAATTTTCAGTGTATCTGTTTGCATTTTCTGTCCCACAGTTAATTTGTAAAGTTACACAGTCAATGAATTTGAGATTCATAATATTCCAAAGTACTTTGTCCTATACAACACATTACCTAAATTAATTAAGGTTTACTATTTCATATAGAGTAATGATAAAATAATCAATGTATGACACCTCTGGGCACCTTTCAGCCATTATTATTATTATTTATTAATTAATAATACATAACTAATTCCAAGTGATCGTTTAATTAATAGTTATTAATAATTCGTACACAAGACCATGTCAGGATCTTCTGTAAATCTCGCCCGGATCCCAACTATAAATATTAAAAATTAAATATAGGAAGAATAACATTTTAAAATAAATTAATAAGTGAGGAAAGCTATGTCTAAATAGGGCGGTTTAGGACAGGCTCGTGCGGAACGACGCACGTGTCCATCGTCAAGAAGAGAAAGGGCCGTTAAATAAACACGCGTAGGAAGGAAGCGTGACCAAAGCGTGATAGTTGAATGGAGGACGGGCGGAACGAAATCGGAAGTATCTATCCGCATTATGAATGAAAGCGTGAGCAAGTTGACCTTGGGGTCAGAAAGACAAAACAAAACAAAACTATAAATAGGGAAGATTTCCCACTTTGCTTTTTCCACGACAAGGACACCCTCATCGGATCCAACGCTGATAGAGTGTCGGGATAGCCCAGTTTTAATAACTGTTAAAAATTTATATGTATTGAACAGCCAGAAGGCTTGAAAAGAGTGTATCATTACACCATTACAGTTTTTCTTTAATCCTTGGTTTTTCGCCGAAAACGAAAGGATTTATTTTTATTTTACTCTCCGTATATGAATCTTTGGTTGCTGTGTGATCAACCTGAATCTTTGGTTGCTGTGTGATCAACCTGAATCTTTGGTTGCTGTGTGATCAACCTGAATCTTGGGTTGCTGTGTGATCAACCTGAATCTTTGGTTGCTGTGTGATCAACCTGAGATGCATCCTGCACTATTAAACTCCTCGCAGGATTTTTATTTTACTCTCCGTATATGAATCTTTGGTTGCTGTGTGATCAACCTGAATCTTTGGTTGCTGTGTGATCAACCTGAATCTTTGGTTGCTGTGTGATCAACCTGAATCTTCGGTTGCTGTGTGATCAACCTGAATCTTGGGTTGCTGTGTGATCAACCTGAATCTTTGGTTGCTGTGTGATCAACCTGAGATGCTTCCTGCACTATTAAACTCCTCGCAGTTAAGTAACAAAGTACTTTGGCCAGGAGTGTGCAACGATAAATATTAACTCTTTAAGAAAATAGGGAATTTGAACGAACTTTATAAAAAGAAATCGTGGAGACTCAGAGACAGTTAAGGAAAAGCTAATTCTCTGAATAGATTCCGAGCTTGGTGCTCAGCATAAATATAATTGCAGTGTATTGTTATTTCTTTTAATTCGTTTTTTTTATATTTTATATAAATATTTTATTAATGTTCATCGGCTTGTGTCAATTCTTGTTCTTTTGTTTCGTGTTAAAATTCATTTATTGTAGCCATAGCGTCTGTCTGTCTGTCGGTCGGTCTGTCTGTCCGTTGTCAGTGTGTTTGTTAGTCCGTCCTGTTTATCGTTTAAATGTGAGGTTCGAACCTCTGGGGGCTTTACACGAGCCAACGGAGCGACGACTTCAAAATTGTTGTGTATTTCGTGACGTCAAGTAGCGGGGTACCAACAAGTTGGGGGCCCGTCCGGGATGAAATATTTCTATGAGTAGGCAAAATTCATAGCGGGACCTAGAAATAGTGGGAGATAGAAGTTTGTAAAGAAAACATTTTCAGAGCCTATACGTTTACACACTCCTAGACAAATAATTAAGAAATGTTTGATTGAAATAATTTTGATATGTTTCATGTTTATTTTCTTATGCGCTTTCAGGATTTATTCTTTCATGACTTGTGCTTGTTTTGATACATGCTTTTATGATCAGTTTGATTGCTTTCATGATTGCCTTTATGATATGCTGTGTGATCTTATCTGATTGATGCTTTCATGACTTGCTTGCCTGTAAATTGATCTAAGTAACGGAGTATATTTTTCTGGGTTGTTGATGTGATGCTTAGTGTATCGTTTTGTTATATACTGAAGGAGTAGTATATAAATTGTGTTGGGCATTCTATGAGGAGATAGAATAAATTAATGTTTATACTTCTAGAAGGAAATAGAGTATTTTAACATTAGCCCAGTGTAACGTGGCGCTGTAAAAGCTAGCACTTGGTTCAGTGAATTATAGGCACGTTAAGAAGTGTATTGGATCTATTTTGTACGCTGCTAGTGACGTAGTGTATATTGCATCACATCGCTACTAGGAAACTTATGCTCAATGAAACAAAACTTTTTCTGAAGATTTTAAATTTGTACGCGTGAGAGCGATTTTGATTTGCAGTGTGTGAGAGTGTTAAGTCTTGTAAAAGCAGCTCTTACTTATCATTTCGCGTAGAAGAAAGTTCTTTAAAATGTCATGCAAGTTAGAAATCGAAGAATGTCTATCCGAGTTATGGAAAGAATTGAGAAGAGAGGCTGAAGAAGACTATAGTTGTAGAGGAGAGGGGATCAATAGATATGTGAATATAGAAGTAGTAGATCATTTGAGGAGAAGAAAAAGAAGAATAGCCAGTGACATAGAATGGACTGAAAGACAAATAAAGTCTAACATAGAATGGATAGCAAAGCTAGACGAAAAGAGGCAATCCGCTAGAGATCCTGAATTCTTAAAGGTTCTAGAAAATGAAATGGAGATATTTCATTCTGAAATGTGGGCCCAAACTTTAAAAATTGAAAGGTTGAGAGAGGAAGAGTTAGAATATGACAGACTGGAAAAAATAGAACTAGAAAAGAAAGATAACATAGGCATGGAGAGATTAGAAAAGGATAGAGTGAAGGAAGAAGAGATGGAGGATTTAGACTTAGGCTGGTTATGGAGGGAAGTTGATAGTCAGGGTGGAAAAACTGATAAATTAGCCAGTCACAGTCCCCATACTAAACAAGGAAAGAAAGGCAGAACTAAGGCTGTTAAGAAAGTTGAGAAAGACAGAAACACTAAAAGGTCGCAGATAGAGACTGTTACTTTAAAATTGAGCGACGCTGTGACAGTTCAAAGCACTAACTTAGTTAGCAAACAGAGAGCGTGTACTCAGACTGATATAGTATCGGTAAAAAGTAAGGATGCGGTTAGTACTCAACAGAGTGAACCTAAGACAGAAAGGATCGTGTATGAGAAAGAGAAGTTTAGAGACAGAAATCTTAATGACAGAACAAAGGTTAGAAAAGATGTTAAGACTCGCCCGTTGATTAAGTCGCAGAGAGGTAGAAACAGATTTCAAAGTAGAGTGTGTTTTAATTGTAATGAGCCAGGCCATTTAGCACGTGATTGCACCCATAGTGTACCGGAAGTATTTGGTGACGGGCGCGCAGTGATAGAGACAGCTGAAACATTTGTGGAAGTTGACCGAAACGTTGTAGCAGATTTGGGGGTAAGGGAACCTCCGAGTGCAGGGGAGGGGAGTAGCTCAAAGGAAGGGGCCTCTCTCTTACCTAACAGTGTGTGTGCATTGGAGTATGTACAGACAGCTGATGTGGTGAATGAAATGACAAACACGTGTGAGGCTGTAGCAATAGAGGCTGCTAGCTGTGTATTGTCTACGTGTAACGCACTTAAAGGACTTAGTGGCGTGGACACGAGTGACGGATGTAGAGATGACGTAATGATAACTTTCGTTGATCAATGTGCAAAGGGCACAGATGATAGAAGAGTTATATCCGAATCCACAGTGGCAGACCACAGGTTAGGTACCGGCTGTAGGATGATAGTGTCTGATTTTGAAGGGAAAGGGTACCCTCTCAAAATAGCACAGTTGTCGGATGACGTGCCAGAGAAATGTCTAGGGAAGACAGGTGTCTCTAAGGCGTATGCGTCACAGTCTGCGGAGAATAATATTGAGTTTTTGCAGGAGACAGGATCTCTCATTCAGGAGCGAGAAGAGTGTAGCTTGAAAGCTCGGACCACTCTTTTACCTGACACTGAGTGTACATTAGAATATATGCAGGCTGCTGTCAAGTGTAGGGTAGACATACACCAAGTTAAGGCAATAGAGGCCGAGAACTGTGTAGTGTCTGTGAGTAAATCGCTTAACGGACTTAGCGATAAGGACGATGCTTTGACTATCTGTATTAACGCGGTCGTTAGTATGGAAGAAGTAGGTCGCGAGAAAGTATCTACCACGGTGGAGGAACGCACGATAGGTAAGCGCGAAGAGAAAAATGTTTCGTTAAGTCAAGAAGAAGTTCCCTCTTATGTAGTAGGGCAGGATATTTCAGTATCCCCTGATGTGTGTCTCACTGAGGTAGACACGATACAGATAGAAGACGAAACTAGATCAAGAAGTAGTGAGAGTGGTGGAGACTATGTGACTTTGTCTAGAGTGACAGAGGATAAGTCAGGAGTGACAAGAGAAGTTGTCAGTGACATTTATGCGAGTGACAGTGACAAGGGTTACGTAGAGTGTCATAATAAAGATGATCCGTTAGAGCCGTTATGTAAAACCGACTCAGAACATGACAGTGTCGAAAAGTGTGTAGAGCACTGCAGTAAGGTTGACGACTTGACTTCACCACAAGAACCTGACTCATTAGTGACGACTGCGAGGATAAAGAAAAGTTTCGTTTGGCCAGACATGTCTCTAAATACTAAACACTTTAGTAAATCATGTGATATATACCAACGCTCAACCAGTGAAAACGCTCAGAAACCCGTACCATTATGGGATATAATAGGTGTGACTTTTAATCCGGGTAACATAGATTCGATAGGGCCGTTCGTACTTGCACTTATGGATGGGCATTCTTGTAATTTGTCCATCGTGGATTTTGAATCGCGATACCCCGAGGCTATCTTGCTACGTGAGACAGACCCAGTGACCGTTACCGAATGGTCAGTATGGACACGCGTGGGAATTCCCCATGCCAAGATAGGCGTGACCGAGGTCAGAGCAATTAAAGGGAGACAAGGCAAGGGTGGTGAAAGAGTAAGACTTAAATTCAAAACTGAAAGAGGCATAGAATTGCAGAGCACAAACACAGCACTTTTTAAGTCAGTAGAGCCGAGTATTGACAGTGTTGTAAAAATTAAGAACCGGTTGGTAACAGAAAAGGACGTAGTGACAAACGCACACAAAGGGCAGAAGACGTTTGGCGCTAGTGAAGTGAAAGATTTAGATGATGTGATTCGATGTCAAGGCGACCTCGAATTCGTGCCAAGTGCACCAGATACATTAGATAGAGAATCTGTCCATTTCTCTAAAATAAGGAAGAAAGAAATTAAAATTGTCGTTTCAATCTCTTTAACCCCAGAAAGCCACCGTGAAAAGGTAGGTGTAACTGGAAAGATAAAATCGAAACACGTGTACATGCGTCGGAAAGACATGAAGTTAGGCATGAGTCTACGAGAGGAGTTATTACCCCTCGATAGGAGAAAGGAAGAGAACAAAAGTACGATGCCTTATAGAAGAGTTGTGATAGACTTAACCCCTCAAGGTTGTTTCGCTGATAGACGTACTAGTGTGCGCAAGGATTTTTCAGGGCACAAATACTCCGAGGTAGAAAGGTGGAATGATAGACGCGAACGCGCACTCAAAACGCTAACAAAATCTCGACTTGTGCAGATCAAATTTCAGTCAGGACTGGCACAAAAGGCCGAATTGATAGCCGTATTGATAGACGTGTATCTCTATACAAAGTTTGCAGAATGGGATTTGTTCCTATGGATTGCTGAGTATTTGAAAAGGAGGGATGCAAAAAGATTTGCGATTTTGCTTTAAGAAAGGGGACATGATCGTCACCCATCCAAGTTTGAAATTATCTTTCTTTGTTGTAGTATTTACTCCAGGTAGAAGTTGGTTTCTTGAATTTTCTTATTATGGTTTGAATCTTCTTTGACTACATAGAAGTTTGCTGTGTAGTTGATTTTATAAATCTTTGATAATTTTTGGTAAATTTTCGATAACCTAATAATTGCACTTTGTTTAAATTGCGTATTCATTGAAGGAATATTTTGTATTAAGTTCGTGACGACATGACGAGTAGGTGTCGTGTTGTCGAATTTGATAAACTTTTGATGTGTAACCTTTTGCAAGTAGGCGCTCGGAATTGCGTCATTGATGTGACTATGTTAAATGCAACAGTGTGTTGTACATATTTTTTTTATTATATTTTTTGGATTGATCGTTCGTTTTAAACAGTAATCGCGCTACCACTTCGGTAGGAAAGGATGTAGATATTATGTTATGTAGTCCGCTTTATTGAGATTATTGCTATAGTGTAGAGTTTGGGATTTTTATATTTATCTTGGGATTGTTCAAGATTTATTGTTAAGACATTACTTGTTTCACTAGTAATGGTCTTGTTTGAAAAGGGGGGATGTCAGGATCTTCTGTAAATCTCGCCCGGATCCCAACTATAAATATTAAAAATTAAATATAGGAAGAATAACATTTTAAAATAAATTAATAAGTGAGGAAAGCTATGTCTAAATAGGGCGGTTTAGGACAGGCTCGTGCGGAACGACGCACGTGTCCATCGTCAAGAAGAGAAAGGGCCGTTAAATAAACACGCGTAGGAAGGAAGCGTGACCAAAGCGTGATAGTTGAATGGAGGACGGGCGGAACGAAATCGGAAGTATCTATCCGCACTATGAATGAAAGCGTGAGCAAGTTGACCTTGGGGTCAGAAAGACAAAACAAAACAAAACTATAAATAGGGAAGATTTCCCACTTTGCTTTTTCCACGACAAGGACACCCTCATCGGATCCAACGCTGATAGAGTGTCGGGATAGCCCAGTTTTAATAACTGTTAAAAATTTATATGTATTGAACAGCCAGAAGGCTTGAAAAGAGTGTATCATTACACCATTACAGTTTTTCTTTAATCCTTGGTTTTTCGCCGAAAACGAAAGGATTTATTTTTATTTTACTCTCCGTATATGAATCTTTGGTTGCTGTGTGATCAACCTGAATCTTTGGTTGCTGTGTGATCAACCTGAATCTTTGGTTGCTGTGTGATCAACCTGAATCTTGGGTTGCTGTGTGATCAACCTGAATCTTTGGTTGCTGTGTGATCAACCTGAGATGCATCCTGCACTATTAAACTCCTCGCAGGATTTTTATTTTACTCTCCGTATATGAATCTTTGGTTGCTGTGTGATCAACCTGAATCTTTGGTTGCTGTGTGATCAACCTGAATCTTTGGTTGCTGTGTGATCAACCTGAATCTTCGGTTGCTGTGTGATCAACCTGAATCTTGGGTTGCTGTGTGATCAACCTGAATCTTTGGTTGCTGTGTGATCAACCTGAGATGCTTCCTGCACTATTAAACTCCTCGCAGTTAAGTAACAAAGTACTTTGGCCAGGAGTGTGCAACGATAAATATTAACTCTTTAAGAAAATAGGGAATTTGAACGAACTTTATAAAAAGAAATCGTGGAGACTCAGAGACAGTTAAGGAAAAGCTAATTCTCTGAATAGATTCCGAGCTTGGTGCTCAGCATAAATATAATTGCAGTGTATTGTTATTTCTTTTAATTCGTTTTTTTTATATTTTATATAAATATTTTATTAATGTTCATCGGCTTGTGTCAATTCTTGTTCTTTTGTTTCGTGTTAAAATTCATTTATTGTAGCCATAGCGTCTGTCTGTCTGTCGGTCGGTCGGTCTGTCTGTTGTCAGTGTGTTTGTTAGTCCGTCCTGTTTATCGTTTAAATGTGAGGTTCGAACCTCTGGGGGCTTTACACGAGCCAACGGAGCGACGACTTCAAAATTGTTGTGTATTTCGTGACGTCAAGTAGCGGGGTACCAACAGACCAGCATGTATTTCACTTGGTGGATTATAAAGGTGTCATAAAACTATATTCTTTACGCACTTATAAGATAGACGTTTTACTGTTGCATAATATTTCTGCAGGTGGAAACTTCATAGTAAAGGAATAATAAATTTCCGTCTTTTATTTGTATTTAACGAGCCCCATCCACCTACTATTACTCCTAAGCTTTAATATATGAGTAAGAAGGTTCTGACTCCTAAGTCCCACTAGTTACGGTTATTTTTGTTAATCAATCATCCGTAGCTAATTACACGTGATGGCAATCTTAATTTATGTTATTAATAATTCCCCAAAAGACACATCTCATCTCACTTGGCAGATATGTGAGTTCTGTAAACGTTTTCTCTCTTCCACAACATTAAAAACAAACATTTACTGTCATACAATATTTCCATATGTGGAAAACGTCTTACTAAAGGAGAAGATAAATCCGCCTTTTAATTTGTATTTAGTGAGCCCTCATCCATCCACTTTCTTCTCCAACATAAGGTAATCAATATGTATATGAAGGCAATAAATTTAATAATAAATTTATTAAATCAATAATCAAATACATAACATATAAATAAAATCAAAAGAGCATTGAGATTTATCACTTCATAACAATGTTCAGTTAATGTAGGACAATCTTTCAGTTTATCCTAGCATAGAGATAAGCTGTCTAATATAAGCCTATATTCAAGTTTATGGATATCATTTAGGAAATGAGAGTAGAGTTTTAGAGAAATAATTGAAATCAGTATATATATATATATATTGTTAAAAAATGGCAGCCGTGTCTGGCATGTTTCACATGAGCTATCAAAGCACATCCCAAGAAGTGGTATAGAATCTTCATGTGCAGTACTCAAGCACCCCATTAAGAGTGTTCAAAAAGTCTTTGTGAGAATGGAATTTACAAAAAACAACTCACATGTTTGCTGATAATTCAACAATAATGTTGGATACACACCAACATGAATCTGGTAGAGGTCATTTGTCACTGTAGTCTGAAGCAGATACAAGATAATGAAACAAAAAGGCATGCTCCTTTCTGCAAAAGTTAAATTAAGGTAGTGATAAATTTCAGGCATATTTCATCTCTAAACTCCTTTCTATTTTACACACATTCTCAACTTACACATTCAAACTGTCACGAAAAAAAAGAGGGGAGTAATCAGAAAATTGATTTTTTTATCCTTGATTGTCTCCACTTGCCCCAGGCGTGACCGTTGGGTCGCGGGGGTCATCTGCGAGCAGGGCGAGGTTAATTAAGTGCACTAACAGTGAGTTCATTCCCAATTGCTGTCAGGGCTTTTGCTTATTTAGTTTACATTTTTTCAATGTATTAATGAGCAAGTAACGGGATGTTCATGCTTTATCAGAGTGTTAGAGAGTGTGAATTGCTTACTTTGTAATTTTAGTTTTATAATTAAAGTCATTTGTTTGTTTATTTATGTTAGGGTTGGGTAGTTATTTTAACAATGGATAAAAGTTGTATTTAGTCAGTTTTTAGTGCTTAAATATAAACTTAATTAAGAACTATTTTCTTAGCCAATGCACCACTAGAATGAATGCGCCAAAACCAAGAACAATAGCCTAAGCAACCATGATTTATGAGGATTTTTTCTCTGGGAGGTAGAGAATAGAAAAGGATTTACCCGGCCATTTTTTAGTTAGTGTGTGTACGTTGTCTGGACTACAGAGCGGTGTGAGGCCTTGTATGGTTTGCCTACACCGAGTCCAGACAGTCTTTCTCTCTTGTCATGACCGGTGGAGAAAGGCCTGAATATCCTCTACGTATTGCATAGTGTTGCATGTGTTTTGTTGCACCAAGCCCTTTTATGGCGGCCTGTATCATGTGCCAGTACTTTATGTGGGACCCAAAACCTGGACAGTGGTTGTTCATCAGTGACTTTTGCATCAAGTGCTGACGGAACAAGACTGGGCCGGGAGAAGGATATTCTTCGCCACTCATTAATATATCAACCATCTTTTACTTCACCCTGCTCTTCAGTGAGGAGTTGTACTTTGGGCGTTCATCAATGCGAAAGGAAAGGTTACTGGGTTCATCAGCCTGCATGCTGAAGGCCTCAGCTTCAACCCGTCATTGAGTATATGTACTACGTACATTATCTGCGGTATCACCCGTGATTTTCTTCGCCAGTTTGTTGGCCAGTATTACTACGTTTATTTTTTCTTCACGCAGATGTGTGTTCTCTTTTTTTAAAATTTGATATTAGTAAGTAGGTTAAAGTAATTCAGTGGTGCATTCATTTAGGTAGGTTAGTATAGTAATTATTTGGAACTTTGAAACATTATTGACATTTATTTATAGAAACATTTTCCTATAAAATTATTGATGTTGGGTATTTACCCTAGACTGTTTAAAGACATTTTTTCTGCATAAACATTGAAATTGAATACTTATAATTATTGGACATTTATCACGGATTGGGTTTGCACCCCAAATATTTAGTTAATTTTGCATAAACATTTTCTTATAAATATTTAGTGAGCTGATAATTGGGTTCTCTTTTTCATCCTAAATATTTATAGACATTTATAATTATTAACTGGGTTTCCACCCACCAGTCTGGTTTTATAAGTAGTGAAAAGTTAACATTAGCTTATGTGGTTATCACCACTCTTTTGTATACTATTTTGGTAAGATCATTGGGATCTTCACCATTAGATATATCATTAGTGAATTTGTTTGTAATTTCATTTTATCTTATTTTTTTATCATATCCATTGCTTTTTCTTTCTTTTTCTTTTTTTTTCTTCCCTACCCCATGAATGGTTGCTGAGTGGATGTTTTCTGAATGAATGACTAATACCATACGAGAGAGTAGCCCATTTTTTTTTATTAGAATAAATTTCTTCTTTTTTTACTCTTCATCAAGAGTTGGGGTTTTCTCTCTCTCTGTTGTGCAAGTGAGTTGGTATGGTTGTTTGTTTGTTCATTCTGTTCGTCCCTCACAATACATTCATCCTGCATTCATACATACACGCTGATTTTCACACTTTACCCCACATGCAGAATAAATATATTTCCCCACAAGACCAACGTGGTATTTGCATGTGAGAATGATTATTATAACATAACATTATAATGACGTTAAGTCATTCGGTGTGATCTCAGCAAGTTGCGGTATCTGACCTGACACCCCCCCCCCCCTTTGACAGAGAAGGAGAGAGAGGCCAGCGACATCAGCAACAACAACAAAATGGCGACCCCCGCGACACAAACCCTGCAACAATATTCATTAGCCTGATACACAATCAGCATAAGAAATATAGCATCGATCAAAATTCACAAGTATAATATACAACATAACCAAATTAGTGAAGATAGAAATAATGTTTCAACTACATAAAATATTCTCCAATTGAAATAATAGTTCAATAATAAATATGTATAAATATTTCTAAGTCCATTATTTCTTTATTAGGTAGTTAACTTACCATGACCAGACTCAAGTTGTGTTAGTATCAAAGTGATTAGAATGCAGGACTTTCTTCAATAAAATAACTTTTGGTCCATCCCCATTGGATGAAATTATGAACAAGTATGAGTCTATTAGTCAGAAAAACTACTCATCTGCTTTGAAGTAGTTTAGATTGCATCATCAAGTTCTAGCATTAATCTTCCCCTGAGTTGTTTACTCCAACTCTGACACAAAACATATCATCATAAGCAGCTCCCCAAATTGGGACACGTTAACATTGGCTACAAATGTATAATTTTTAAGTTTAGAAATAGGGATAAGCAAATTTACTCTGCTACACAATGGATTACGAAACAAAGTATTAACAACTTACTGCCGTAGTCTGTTTGCAATAGTATACTCAACGTAGAACTTGTGCAGATTGTCAAGATCCAGCTTGTGGTCACTCTCTTGAGACACTTTCTTTACTAATTCTTCTGCAGCTTCCCTACCCATTTTTTAAAATCTGTCTTGAAGCTGTTGAATTGCTGTCTCCATTTCCATGGGTTTTTTTAATATGTGTATACACCATTTTCGTTCTTGGGAAACATTCGCAGAGCATCCTCCCTTAAAATTAAGTAAATGCAGTTAAGCAGTAAAGAATACAATGAGAAATTGAACGTCATTTATATTGCAGGAGTTTTCTCATTTTTTATAAGAATAAACATTTAATCCAGGGTTTTCAATTTTGCTACAATTTCGTTTGGTATGACGAGTCGAATTATGTGGAATATATTGACATTATTAATTTGTTAAACAACTGTCATAGTATGTTATAGTAAAGGTATATTTGATATAAATTACAATATCTATGAATGGAAGCATTACAAGATAGTTAGCTGTTGGTGAATATGTTCTTTAAAAAAAACAAACAAATTCCGTACATTACGACTACAGGTTTTCTTTGTTTTTCGTCGATATTGACTTAAATACTTTAAAAAATATTTTGTATAAGATAATTATGCTAATTCCTCCTCATTATCATTATTATTATGATTATAAAACCATGGTATTTCCGTTCCTATGTTAATCATTATGAGATTTTTTCAGCATTTGAATACCTGCTGGAATGGAATATTTTGAAAAGTTCACGTATGAAACCTATGAAAGTATGTAAATATGAAATAGCACAATATTTGATATTAAGCATTAAATTAATTGGCTAGTGGAAACACCTAATGGTTTCCTATTACATGAACATATATAACGAAGGCATATACTAATAATACTTGCTTTTGAACATGGAGAAGTATTTTGTGTTTCAAGAAATATAACCCGTTCATCGTCTAAGGGTTAAAATGTGTCACGCACGTTCGCTTGCTTGGCGTGCTTGCAATTTTAATTTAAACAATCAGTCTGAAGTAAACATGTGTACTGCCTCAGCAGCCGATGTGTTCTAATTTTTTCTTTGGATACTATATTTTGAATGATCAGTGTCATTCAAAAAGGGGTTTTCTCACAACAACACATGCTTGGTACACGCTTGGCAGCCATTTTGAACAAAGATTTTTTGATAGCCTGGCAAGTTTGGAGGCCAATTGCATGTTGACTGCGTGTTCCTACCTAATAAAGTGAATTGTGTGGCTGATTCTAATGAACTGTAGATTAAATTCCACTAACCACTACTGGTCGTCATTTGTCAAAGTACCACGTGGCTTCGTGGTTTTTCATTGTGTGTAAAAGGGATGGAGTTTTGCTCGAAAAATATACATTTTACATTATTTTTCACATCTGAAAAACATTTGAAAGAATTCTTTTAGAACTTTTCTTCAAAAAGAGTGGTTTATTGGATTTTTTTCACGGATTTGTGCAATTACTACAAAAAGATAAGACAATTTTTTTCTAAATATTATTATTTTTTAAAATTTGAAATAAATTAAAAATAAATGTAATACTAAGTCTATAATAGTTTTCAATTAACTAATTTTCAAAATAATTATAGAATATTAAAAATAAAATAAAAAAAATAATAATAAAAAAAATCCTATAATTTTCAATTTCAACTAAAAGATAAGAAAACGCTTTATTTTTTAATTTTTGAACTTGAAATAAATTCAAAATTATACTTTTAAAATTAATGAATATGTCTATAATAAGTAGTAATTTAAAATTTTAAAATCCTTTGATAATTTCAGTCAGTTTTAATTTTTTAGCACACTGACCCATTCAATTTATCACTTAGCGGCAGATCAGTGTGGACGACGAAAGGGTATTTTGTGTTTCAACAAATATAAACAAGGAGTCCTAACTAACATCAAATATGCCTCATAAGAATGCAGCATAGTTAGGAGTTTATACATTATCTTTATAATTACGTAAAATAATATGTCTGGGTTTCTTGTACTGATAACTTTGATCTATCAACGAGACAGGTGAAGTATAATTTAACATGCGAAGTGTAATTACATTGATCCAAGTGACATTTCTGCACTTGGGCTTACACTGAAGATGTTTTGTCTTTGTTGCCTGTTATTTTGATATTACTGATGTGCAGTTTATTCAAAGTGTAAAGCCGAAAATGCAGCTTAATACATTAAACTAAATTCTAAAAATGTTTGAATTTTATTTTCTTCAATTATGACAAATTTTAAATTTTGTCGTGAAATTTTCGTAAGCCATTTTGGACCACTGACTTTGGTCCTGAAGAACAAAGAGTGTAAATTGAATACCTGCAGGCCGCGTGACTCGAGTGTTAGATCGACACTCATGGTAAGAGCGCTCTGATGACCTAACCGCTCACATATCACAGAGGCAGGCAGCGAGGTCCGACACATCACGTTCAGCATCTAAGAGTCGAGACTATGCTAGGAACACCGACCTTTAGAACACAGTCAGCCAACCATGACAACTTAACAAAAGACAGAGATAAAAGGATAAATTACGCTCGAGGGTAAGAAGGCACTTGAACCCCGTTGAGAAACCCAACTGCATAAATAGGGCGACTGAGAAATTAATTTCACACTGAAATTGTTCACAGTCCTGTAAGACTTCCTGCAGAGAAAAGGGCAGAATAGGACATGTCTGAAATGGTAAATATGTTTTTGTAAATAATGATTCACAAATTCTACCTATTACAAATTTCGAGTTGTATTTTTCTTGCAAATGTTTGTATTTTAAAATGATTTGAAATTGTAATGTTATTCTTGGTATCGACCAAACACATATAAAGAAATTCAAATGAGAACCAAGAATAAAATTACAAACTTAACACTTAGTAAAACATGAGCTGATGTGTGCAAACACTTGTATATTTCAAAGCTTCAGAAGTCAAAGGTTCCACCAGTCAAAGTTCTATTCATAAATTCCATCTCCAGTCGTACAGTCCATCTACACTGAGAGCTTCAGCTTTATCTCTGACTTAAAGACCTTGGCCCTGCTTAACCTATGTCTAAGAGCTTTGTCACTTAAGTACAGACAGACTGCTGTGCGAAAATCATCATTGGTCAAGAAGACAATGGAAAAAGGGGAGGCAAGCAGTAAATTTTGCCCAAGTATGGAAGCCATTGAGTGACTTATGCATTAAGGCAAAGAACTTAACAACTGATATGGTGTAAGAATTCCTTGATTTTAAACTAGAACCCATGACACTTAGTTAGCAAAATGTAATGCCAGAACTGTGTATGTGTAACCAAGTTCCTGACAGAAAGAACTTTTCGAACATTCCCGCACAGAATGAAGTGAAAGACTTTTCCAGGTGTGCTAATCATAAACCAGCCAGGCCGAAGACAGAGGACAGCTATCACAAATACATCAGGTGAATGCGTACTTATGCTTGTGTCATATGTCTGTAAATGTTCCTTGATTTATTGTAATTTATGATTCTGATTTTTTTCTTTATAATCCATTTATAGTGATTGTAACATAGATATAATTTTCTTATTTGAAGTCCTAGTAATTGTTCTCGGCAACATATTGAAATTATTCATTTTTCTAATTGTATAATCTCCTAGTAATTGTTCTGTGGATTTAACTCATGATTAATGTTCCTAATTTAAAGTTTAGTGTGATAAGCTTTTGAGAGATTTGTGAATCTCTAAAATTGTAATTCAATTGTTATTCCATCTGTAAAATGATTTATTATTTACCTATCCACTCTCGTTATTTCTAAAGAGGGGTAAATGTGTAGATGATGGTGGGGGCTTAGCCAACGACGTAATAACAATGACAAAGACGGTCTAAAAACACATTTCTTAGGATAGGATCGTCATCGAATTGGGAAGTAATGTGAGGGTGGGGAGAACAACACTTAGACTGACGAGATAGTTCAGCTAAGGCCGGCTATCTTGGACAAGTAACACTTGGGGAAGGAGGTAATTAGGGATGCACCCCAGGGCTTGATTTAGTCACTCCCAGACCGCGAAAGACAAAGACACTTCGTGGCTATAGTGTATGATTGCAGGAGCGAAGAAATTGAATGTGGAGAAATAATTCTTAAAGTATGAATATTGTCACACATTAAGCAATCAGAGACACCATACCCATTCACATGTACATAATAATGTTATATTGTATAGCAATGTTCATTTATCAATATATAAATAATGATTTTATTATTTTGAATTTAATAAAAGTTATATGCAATCATACTACTTATTTACGAACATCATTAAATTGATGATTGAGTAGCTGTATTGAGAAAGGATGAAAGACAGACCGTAAAATATGTCTCTCGGAAAAAACAGAACATTAAAAGCAAATACTTTAGAACCATAATTTATTTACATAATTATTGTAGTCAAGATTAGAGCTACTGATGACAGTTTTAGCTGAGAAGATCCATTTATGAGTAATAGGTTTTCAGTGCTTCTGTATTTACGATCATTGTTAGTTAAAATAATATTATCGAGTTTTACCAAATGCAATTTCATAATGATGCATTTCTTCTCTATAATGTTTTTAAAATCATTATTTACCTTATTTATTGTACATTGCATTTCCTTATATTTAACTAAAGTATTTAGAAAAAAGTAAAAGCACGAAATATTAATACCTTAAATCTGGTCCAGCTTCATCCACGATAACAAACAATCGCTGCAATTCGTCCTCACTTCTAGCTATCGTCAGCTCATCAATTGCTTTCTTTACGTCTTCATCGTGAGCAAAGTTGTAGATGTGTCGAATTATTTTCGTTTTGTAAGTAGTCATTAGCAACTGATGTTCTATAAGAAATGTTGAAGGAAGACTCTTGTACCAGGAACTGACTAAATGAACTGTGTGACCGTTTTGAAGCCATTTCATAGCTTTAAATATCAGAACTACTGTTTTGCCAGTTCCAGGGGGACCCGTTAGGAATACCAAGGGATTTGCATTATCTTCCATATTAATGAACTTGAGCTGTGAATCTAGAAGTATGAACCTGGCGATTCTGTTTCCTGTCTCTGACACGCCCTCTGCCTCCGTTCTCAGCTCAAGGCGTGGGGGTGTCACGCAATAAAGGGATGATGTTCTGGCTGGTCCACAGAATCTTGAAAAACACATTAACAATAATCAGTCTGTTACAAATCCAATCTGCTTGTATAATGTTTATCTCTCGTTCATACGTTTTATCTGATCTTGCAAGGTCAAAACATTACTTAATTGGTTTGTACACATGCACATTTTTAACATCTCACAAAATATTAATATCTACTGCAATTCCTACACAATCTCAGTAAACTTGCACAATTATATATAGGATATAGTGAGTAACAAACTGGACACAGATACTTAAAAAACTTAAATGTGCCAATATATTTTTAATGGCCAAAGAGAAAAAGAATGGATCAAACCATGATAATTATGATAAATAATTTTTATTCAATTAAAATCGTTAGTACAGTAATAGAGTAATTTCGGATGGTTAAGTTTATTGCCAACTTTTCATTTTATTATTAATTAAAAGACTTAACCTCATATTATTTAGAACACAGTATTCGTGCAATCTAAATAAATGCCATCAAGCATATGATAAGCAGGATTAATAAATGAATATTACAACTATTAATTCTACATAACCCCATCATTAAGGTGATTAAAAACCCAAGTGCGGAGTCCTGATCGAGCCTCAGTGTATGAATTAATTAACACTACGATTAGCCTCACTAATTGTCACTGGATTCAAACAACATTTGTCAATTTGTTTTCTACTAGCTACAAAATTACTCCTACAGGTTTGGTCTTCACACTTTACCTTCTTTCGTGGGACTTTTACTGAAAATGATTATGTCTGACTTACATACAGTAATCACCCCCCCCCCCTCTCCAACTGATAATTTGTTTACAAAATTGTAAAGACGTAAGTGAAACAATCATATTTTAAAAATAAATAAAATAACTTAAGCAAATTGACAGTTGAAAGCAAATGCATTTTCAGTTAAAAAGTAGACACCAAAGCAATTCGTGTATGTACACAGGAAACAAGGCTAATGCAAAGCAATGGATTAAATTAATAATTATAGAAGGTTAATTATGTTAAACTATTCAGTGAACTTTATATATTTATATGGAACATAAATAATTCATATAAGAGTATATTATTCTACACCCTTCTTTCTATATTTCGTCTTATTGATATTTCAAAGTTCTGTATCCCGAAGATCTCTGCACAGTCAGTTTTAGAAGTTACATATGGAAGGAATTCATTTAACTTCCTTTCATGCCTTGCGCGTTTCCTTGTTCCATTTTTTGATGCACTTCTGACTTCATAGATTAGTTCTGCTCAAGGCCGTTCAAGTCACTGAACATACAGATCAATCAAAGCCTGATACCCATGCGCATATATACGCCTGTATTGTAGGTGATTGTTTGTCTCATTCACAGTTGAAGTGTTTCACGCTTTCTCCTGTGACGGCTCTAAACGCCCCTTATCTTGACTTGGTAGTCACACTACATAGATGGGATTAGCGTGAAGATACAGGCTCAGCCTGTCATGCACGTATCCACATAAAGGGTTTTCACACGCTATAGAAACCATATAGCAGAGCACCATGTGAATATTCTTATAGGTTTTACATTTCATGCCTTGCATGTGTCTCCCTCTCTCACCTTCTTTTCTCTTTCAGATACACCTATATTGAAATTACATCATTGAAAACTATCGTGACAAATCGCACTACTAAACTATAAAATAAGTTATAATGTTTCAATTTTAGAAAACAAAATTTCATATACAAAGGTTTTTTGTTGTCCATAGCTAGGTATAGGATGTGCCGTCCTCAAGTATTGCTGTTGAAATACCTCAAAGACAGGACTGCCAGGTTGTCTACATTACACATATGTCTGGTAATAACTTTAATATCATATTTATATACAATTCCTCTGATCATACTGCTCAGAATAGCTTAAACTGGTACTTACTGATTAATTTAAATGTGTCGCTTAAACGATGGTATCCTCTAGGAGCAATGTTCTATAAAGTTCAGTGTTCATCCTGTTATGATAAGGTTATAGAAAAATGGTTAGCACTTGTGACCCGATTGGTCGATACCTAAGCCATCACATGTAGTCAAACAAGATAAGAAGCAGACACTTAAAGTCATAGAGGCAAAGGAGTGTCAGTCATGCATGGCGAGTCAGCTGTAAGAAACAAGAGGAGGTACTTTCGGCCCTTGTGTCTTCCTTAACCTTACTTTATTCTAAGAAAACTTCAGTGCAACAAGGACATTATTCTTTTATTCAGCACTAGCACATATTGCAGTTAATAGACTTGGGCCCTATAGTAGTTTGTCATCCCAAGCAAAGTGTTAACATGCAACAGGAGCTTCTTTTCTTTTTATCCCCAAACTTAATACATGAAAGTCACCAATTTTGCAATTAGTTTATTTAAATAAATCGGTAATACCTATAATTACTACAAATAATTTGTACATTTAAGTTTATATTTTAAAAAAATGACTCTAATGTGTGTATGTAAACAGTTGTTAAATAAATTGAAAAAGAAAATAGAGGTGCATTGCACTAATCAAATTTGATTTTACCAAAACAGTTACCGCCTCTGACTCACAGGTATTTTCCATTTCTGCAGCATCAAATATTAACATTACCTTTGCCATAATTCAAACTACTGTCATCTGTTCAAAGTTATTTCAATATTAGTGCATTCAATTGATTAAATATTGTTAAATTACTGAAATATTCAGAAATACTGAAATGAGATGGGTAACCTCAGTCACCTTCAGATTAAGGATGTACTAGTTAGATAATTAATTTTGTCCTTGAAGCACAAAATACACGAAAGCAAATCTACAATAACAATATTTGTTCAACTGATGATAGTATTGTAATGCTGAGACAAAGTCCAAGCAGAACTGTAAACATAAATTGTTTAATTAGTTTGAAAGATCTCAAAATTGACAAATTTTCCTAAATATCGCTCTTGTGTTGTACTCCAAATTATCATTTCACATAGGTTTATCAATACGTCCCTAAAATGGGCACAACAACCTGAAATAATAATTATGATTATCTTTAATATTCACCTTACGACATAGTCCTCGTACTGACTCTCGGTCATTGGGCTTTTAGTCTTTTGGGATGTCAGTCTAGACCACCAATCTTCTACAGGTGTATCTTGGAAAAAGCACACGTCTTCTGGAAAATCTGTTCCTAAGGTTCTCCGTAGACCCTGTGCATTATTGACAAAATGAGAAATAAATGAAGAAGAACATTTACAGATTGTACGAATTACTAAAATATATTGCATATAAATAAAGTTACAAGATTATTTCTTATATTACCTTTTATATATCATGGAGTAAAATATAAATTTTAAAGATTGCTTAGACAGTACGATTTAGGTTTCAAAAATATATTTTGCACTGCCATCCCTGTTTGATGTTATAAAGAGTTAAGGAGAAATTGTAATAGATAATTTGTAAGAAAGAACGAAAGGTTAATTCACAAATAAACGAATTAAAATAATTACCATTAGTAATTCTTTATCTTTGTCATCGACAACTGCACTCACAAATTCTTCTGAGCTGATGAAAGGTAGGAATATGGTCTTCATAACATTAACTTTCGCAGTATCATCTACTATATAGCAGATTACATCCTTCGATTTTTCCAACTGATAAATTGCCTTTTTCACCCTTTTTTTAAGGAGGAGTTGGTCACTTTGAACTGCTCCAACACTTTTTATCTCCCCTATAATTATGCCATGGCAAGGATGAATAATGATAATGTCAAAGTCCCCTTCCTGGTGTTTTGGTAATGGTGTTGTTTTATTCTTCAGAAAGCAGGCAGCAGCGGGGGTGTAACTTGCTTCAGAAAAGTATGTGCCGAATTGTAGTTGCGATATGATCATCATTGCTTTATTTTCTAAGTTATTTGACAGCGTATGCAGCTGACGGAGCACTTCTTCTTGAGCCAAATCACCCCGTTCATCGCTGTCATGAGTTGACGATACCTGCAATTTTAACAAAAAGAATTAAATACTGTCAAGTAAAACATTTCTATTTATCATTCAAAATCCCTTTTTAACATAATGTTTAACACTTATAATCATATCCAATACTACTGGATTACGTGATTAATTTCCTTTCAATAAATAAGAAAGGAAAATAGAATAAAAGAGGAAAATCAGTTATAAAACTCTGTGTGATGTCAACGCCACTTAGGTAATGAATATGATTATTATTAATTAATTAATCATTCATAACTAATTACAAGTGATTAGAATCTTAATTAATTTTTATTATCGTCCAGCAGATGCCACTCATCTCTCTCACTTGGTGGATATACAGGCATTATAAACGTTTTCTCTCTTCTATAACATTTAAAGATAAACATTTTTACCATTACACAAAATTCTGAAGGTGGAAATCCTCTTACTAAAGGAGAAGACAAATCCGTCTTTAATCTACATTTAGCTAGCCCCGATCCACCTATTCTCTTCCCCAAAATAAGTTATCAATATGTGTAAGAAGGTCAATAACTTTAACAATAAATATATTAAATCAACTTTCAAATATACAGATGACAAATACAATGAATAGATTATGTGACATCAATTATTTCCACAGATCCACTGCTATTCCCTCAAAGCCAAAATGGGCACTTTTTCTGCCATTACAGCTTCCTCAAGTAGAATAATAAACATATAAATTTCTGATATCTCCCTTGCACTAGAATTGCTCGATGTAGTCAGATTACATTGCCACCATATATCAACGAAGTGTAGTGTATTCCTTACACTTAAACACTGCTGTAAATGCTTCTTGCATCCTACCATGGTCGTATAATTGGTGAACCAAAATATTCATATTATACAATGAAGAAAGGCTGCTTTCCCTGAAAAAAATATAATGAAGGAGCAAGCACTAAGTTCCCAGCTTATCACTTTATAATTCCATTGCTTTTTTACATTCCAATCTCAACTTACAGTTTTGTGCAACAGTATTTATTAGCCCGATATACGCACAAAACATAATAAATACAAAATATGAAAACAATGTCAAGGATTTAGCATAGAATATATGAGCATTTTGCTTTAATCATTGTAGAAATAATAATCTATTCTAGTCTATAATACATCTCTACACAAAACGCAAGTATAACACATCAATAGCGAAAATGCATGATTTAATTCTTGAGTGTTTATTCCAACACTGACACTTACAAAAATACCATCATAAGGAGTGTTTAAGGTCGGGTCACTTCGACAATTTAACAATTTATAAAACAGTTATGTTTAAAAAGATGGATAGATAAATTTACTCCGCCACACATTGGCCCAGATATTAAATACATAGACAACCCTGCTAGAAAGATATGGAGACAGAGAACTCAGATTGAAGGATATGTAGACAGAGATGATCAATATATAGATGGAGAAGTGAACAAAAAGATGTACATAAAGACACAATAGATATATTTAGATTGATGAATACACAGATAGACAGATGAATAGACGGGCGGTAGGACGGACGGATGTATAGACGATAGATAGATAGATAGACAGACAGACAGATAGATAGATAGATAGATAGATAGATAGATAGATAGATAGATAGATAGATAGATAGATAGATAGATAGATAGATAGATAGATAGATAGATAGAAAAATAGATAGTTAGATAGATAGATAGACGTGGCAAAGTATTTTAATGACAAGGATAGTTTGTTTATTAACAACAATGTAAATTACATTAAATTTAATGTGCTATACATCTTCAGAGATTATTAGCAGCTAGTTAAAGTAGTGTGAAGAGATCTATCCGGACAGATGACTGTAAAGGAAAAATGGTGTTGTGTGTCGAGGTATCTAAGTTCAGAATTGCTTTCTGATCTAGATGTTAAATTGACGGAATGGCTTGTGAATCTCGAATGTGTTGTGTCGTAAACTCCTTGTTTCATATTAAATAACCTTCTGAGATGCGTTAGACGGATCTTGCTCTTCTTCGCTGATGGGCGGAAGAGAGCGAAACAAACTACTACTATTAGAGTGAGTATTCCGATACAGCGACACGTTTCTCCGCGTAATGATTTTTTGGTCACTGTACATTTCCAATGTTTAAAATTCCAGTTAATAATAAAAAATAAAAATGAAAAACTTGATAATCTGTGCAGGTGTTTGAAAATATGATTTTGCCTACGTACTTTAGTGTGCATTAAATACTTGTTTAGAAATGCTTATTTACCTTTTTTACCAGCAATGGTTTCATAAACCCTGACCTTTCCACCAGGTTATCTGTGTGAAATAAAACTGGTGGTAGAAAGTAGGTTTCCTTGTGAAGATCTGGATACCACTCTTTAATGCGTCTTTTCCACTCTGCTAGATCATTAGTTTCTGTTGCAAATATGAGTTGGATCTGTTATAGAAATAAAAGATAATAACATTACTAAAAGACACTATCATTAAATGCAAATATAACATTTCAGCAAAATATTCAAGTTAACTTTTTATTCTTGTTAAACAAACATATGAACACAATGAATACACTTGCCTAAGTCGCTATCATAAATTATTGCCTTTATAACTAAATAATTACGAAATTGTCATTATTAAGATAGTAACGACCAGTCAGTCATAATTCTTTATTTGTGTTTGAGCTAAAATTCGCAGGAGTATTAGAAAGTGTAAAAAAATTCAGTCAAAGAAACTAGTCACCAAGAGACTTGACTATCAAGGTCTACATACTACCAATGCACATAGCTGTTCCATTTCCCCAGAAGATACACGAAAGCCTAGCAGCTCGTCAAGCTTTGGCTGTTGAAATGGTGTCATGATTTGTAAGTGCAGAAATAATGTAGTTTTCGTTTATGCATTGTCAAACATTTTCAGGATATTTCCGTTTATGTTGCATGCCATTGTTAGCACTTTTTCATGTGAATGATAGTGAATTAGTACAGTATTAGTATAAAATCGTCTATTGCTGCATGAAGCGACTTTTGTGAAATGTAATATTTAGTACCGAGATCAAATGATTCATCTTAATTAAACTATTCCCATTTTGAGACCAAATGTCAAATTTCAATCAAACTTAGCAGACATTCTTCTTAAGAAAGATAGAGAGCACGATTATTTTTTTTTTAAAAAATGATTTTACATGAAAACGAAAGTGCGAGTATTCTTAATAATGTGAAGAAGGTTACTGACAATCTTCAGCTTAATTTATATAAGATGTATTTAGAGATACTCCGATCATTTCGTTTATTTAAGGAAAACATTAATTTATGTAAAAGAAAAGAAAAAGAAAAATATTTTATATGGTCCAACAAAAGAAATGTTGGCGGGAAGGATATATATTAATCCGGTATTCGTTTTTCTAGTGGCCACATGTGCGCTATTTTCTTTTAAAATCTAACTTTAAAACAATACTTTTTTTCATGTAACGTACGACAAGAAAAATGACGCAATGACTTTAAAGTAATTAGGAGACTGAAATTTAAGCTGTGAAGATTGTATACATATCTCCTGCATAAGGTATCTAAGCTTTATGGAAACGCAAAAAGAAGACAAAAGTTTGAAAGAAATAGTTACGCAATAATTTATGTTAAAACTTGATATTTCATCGTGATCACAGAGTGAAGAATTGAGAAGGCAGGTTTTGTTTCCATCCATCTTGTTTTTGTGGTGGTTGACAAAAAGGCTTCCTCAATCTGCAAAATATTGCAAATGTGGCAATGTTCAAAATATTTATCTATCTATCTATCTATCTATCTATCTATCTATCTATCTATCTATCTATCTATCTATCTATCTATCTATCTATCTATCTATCTATCTATCTATCTATCTATCTATCTATCTATCTATCTATCTATCTGTCTGTCTGTCTGTCTTGTCTATCTGTCTATCTATCTGTCCGTCCGTCCTTCCATCCATCCATCATCCATCCATCCATCCATCTATCTATCTATCTATCTATCTATCTATCTATCTATCTATCTATCTATCTATCTATCTATCTATCTATCTATCTATCTATCTATCTATCTATCTATCTATCTATCTATCTATCTATCTGTCCATCTATCTATCCATCTATCTATCCGATTTTCTATCTATCCCCTATAGTTTCTTTATTCATTGTTTAAATAATTGATCTTTACATCATGATATTCAAAAAGACGGATATTGATAGAAAAATAGAGTATAACAAAACTGATTGTTATGGAAGAACATACATGGTGATAAACTGCATGGCGTTTGTTGATGTCATGATTCTGAAGACCGTGTATAAGTTAGAGGTATTTAAATTACCTGATGCTGTTAAAGGAATGGCTTTATGTTTCATTGATGCCAATAGAACGTTTATATGGTGTATATGTAAAATATATTGTATCAGGTATGACAACGGATGGAAATTAGTACTGAACACCTTGGAACTGTTGTATAATATAATTTTATTATATTATAAATATAAGTGATATATATATATATATATATATATATATATATATATATATATATATATATATATATATATATATATATATATTACTTTTATTTTCAAAACTCTAACAGTATAATTATGAAATAACTGTACATTTTATTATAATATTATATATGATCAAATATTACTATCACTAATATAATTTGGTTTAAAATAAACTTAATGCCAATTAAAATTGATATATTATATTATATATTATATTATATATTATATTAATTTTTAATAGCCCACTAATGAAAATTTCCATTTATATGATAAAACAATCATTTTTTGTTTTTATCTGTGGCTTTAGAGAGTTTTAAGTTGCATTATAATGAATGTACAGATAAATAAAATTAAGGAAAGATATAATTCATTCTTGAGATTCATGGATTTAGTGGAAACAGAATTGCAAAATTAATTAACTGCTTTCCTTTCATTGCATAAAAACTACACACATTTACATTAAATTAAAATATTTAGAAATGGGTGGTAGAAATAAAATATATGCTCATAGTGATTCATAAATGTTTCTGTTGATTATTTCTGAGAATATTAAACTATATACGATCCCGTGACGGACGATTTCTTCTTTGCCTACGTCTGTGATAGAATTGATGCACGCGTGACACCTATTTGTTTGTACCTTAGGTCGCTGCTAGCGAAAGTTAGAGCTGGTAGGGAGGTGCTCCAGTAGTTCTGACCTAATTCAGGCCGCGCGAGCCCAAGTTTACAGTCGTGAAACACTACCTAGCGCTTAGATTTAGAAGGAAACTAAGCTAGTTGCCACCCAAGTAAGGTCGAAAACCGCGCTAGTTGGCTGTCGTGAAACCGGTCCCTGTTTCGCAGATAGCTGTCTATTTAAAAGATAGTTTGCTGTAGGAAGACACTTAACAGTTAACTCGACACTCTCTGACGTCATATTTTTCTTACAAGAAGTAATTTTACTCTTGTCAGTCTTACAAGAAGTAAACACACACTATGTCAGTAATTTTACTCTTGTTAGTATTACAAGAAGTAAACGCAATGTCAGTAATTTTACTCTTGTTAGTCTTACATGAAGTAAACACACTACGTCAGTAATTTTACTCTTGTTAGTCTTACAAGAAGTAAAAGTAATGTCAGTAATTTTATTCTTGTCAGTATTACACAAAATACCATGACGTCACAAGTAAGTGAAATTTAGTTTGTTTGCTTGTTTGCTTTTGGTGTTCTTTTAATTTGAACATAATTCGACTGAAAACTATGTAGAGAATATTGTTTGTATGTGAGTTTGGTTTTTGTTTGTTTGCTCTTAATTCGATTCAAATCCAAAAGGAGATGACATGAATTATAATACATGTTTTATTTGTTCTTGGTGAACAACTGACAGAAATAATATTAAAATGACATGATACACATGGGTTAACACATGACAAGGATAAAATTAAAACTGACATGATGCACATGGGTTACGTAGTGACAAGAATAAAATTATAACTGACATGATGTTTTTGACACGCCAACTCATAAGAATCTCTTGGATTTCACTTGCAAAACATAGGTGTGTTTTACATAAATAAACTCTGTACAAAAGCGTCTTAATATGGAAATAATTTCTGTGGAGATCACTTACTTTGTAAGATTCCGACATCTGTAATTCAACACAATTTGCGTCACATTCCAGTTGCTGTGTTATCTAAGACCACGCTGAGAGTAACACGAGACAAGGAAGTGAGTGTTAGCTGATGAATAACATTTTTGTCTCTTGTGTAGTGCGGCATAAGTAACTGATCGCATGGTTTTATTATAACAAGGTATGATGTTTGTGGGTGGGTGAGGGGTACAAGCTCTTAATTTTCCATCACCCATGAGCCCCCACAACAGATACCCAATCTCCAAAACACACCTTCTGGCACATGTGTTTGGCAGGAAAACGACAGATAGTGTGGAAAAGGGTGAATGATGGGAATAAAGCTCTGAGCCCCTGATATGTAAAGCCATGTTTTTTTTTTTTTATTAAAGTGGGCAGACGAACAAAATATGACATGAAAGACAAGTACAGCCATGGATATTTAATTAAAGTTGACAGGCTAACAAAGTAGGTCAAAATGAACTGTATGTCAAAGTGGGACAAGCAAATGAGCTGATGTAGGAATACATTTTCCAACAAACATGACCACTGTGTAAAAAAATTAAAAGAATGATGTCTTTATATAAAGACATGGTACTAAGTCATGAAGATAAAAAAATCAGACTCACATCAATTTCTTACTTCCCTTTCATTTCCTTCAAGTACCACATGATTATTTCTTACCTCCCTTTCATTTCAGTGAAGTGCCACACAGTGAAGAATGAAGAATATGATTGATGGTAAAATGCTCAGGATGGATCCACATTGATGACATCGATTGCAAATTTGACAAAACCTGATTTCAGCAATGAAGACTTGAATTAATGGTAAAATAAATTTAAAGTTAAACTAAACTGTGTTTGTTAAGGTTTATTTGAGCACTTTCTGTAATTCTTTTATTGTTTCTGTGTCATTGATTATTTAGTACATTTAAATATATTTTAACATAACATATGTTTACAATGTATGTCCACATGTTAATATTTCAGAACTGACTTAGAATAAACAGCCCAAAATGTCTACTCCAAGACATTATTGAAAATAGAATTATAGGCAGAACAATGAGTAAACCATATTTAGTTTGGAGCATCACTCAAATAAACAAGTATAACTTGCTGTATAAAACATAGAAAATAAAATCACTCATATGTGGATGCTAATTTTAGTATAAGGGCTCAATTAAATGTACACATCTAGTGTATATCGTTATTTTATGTGTGGCTGAGTAAATTTGCCTATCCCTATTTCTAAACTTAATAATTATACATGTGTTGCCAATGTTTACCATGCCCCGACCTTGGCGCTCCTTATGATGATATTTTGTCAAGGTTGAGTAAACAAATAAGAATATGCTAGAAAATTGCTGACATAATTTGTGACAGATGAGCCACTTAATGAAAAGGATTAGTTTTACTATTTAATCTTTCATAACTAATTACAAGTGATGAGAATCTTAATTTATTTTATTAATGATCCTACAGTAGATACCAATTGTCACTCTCTCAGGATGCTTTGAAAAGAAGATGACTGCAGATCAAGGCGCTGTATCTCAGATTCACATATATGGGCAGATCTATGATTATGCTGATTACCATGATGATGGAAAGCCTAAGGGATGTCTATAATTACCAGATTATTCATCTAGTGAAGTGTGCCCTCACGTCTATGGATGTAGTGCTTCTTGGATCTGTAGGGACTCCCAAAATCCTATCCCTCCAACCATGGAATAGGGACTTCAAACAAAGCCAAGACAGAGAGATGAAAATGGTTCTTCTATAATTAATTAACTGCATGCAACTCTGTCACATACATAAGCTGTCTTGAAGACTGAACTTTTCACTCCACCAGGGTGTATTTAAACAAGTTGCATTAATGCTTTAATACTTGGTGGTTCACGGATGAAAAAACGGATGGAGAGAGATATTTCCAAATCTCCTTAGTGAAATCTCCATATACATAATGAGATTTTACTACATGAGCGAATGTCAGTTCGGCCTGAATCTGCTGGTCGTATGCTTATTGGTGAAAACAGGACTGCTATATACCGGTATTCCGACTGTGGTAGATCTCCTCCTCACTCCACTACTCCATTGGGAAAAATAATTCAACAATAGTCACGTCACCACCGAGGCAAGAAAGATAACTCTAACAACAACATGATCGCCAGACAGCAGCCACCAGCACCGAGCAAGCAACAAACCAAAACTTTAACTGCAACACCGCCTATGCTCCCCAAATACTTGTGAGGGGAGCATATCCCACTGGAGCACTACAGATATGATGTATGAAGACAAAATTATCCATGAAAGCTCCAGTGGTGACGCTAAAATCGAAAGCATAACCCCCCACCCACCCCCACCGCGAACTGTTAGCATACTTCAAAGTGACAAGTGAGACATACAGACGTAAGTTTCACCAGTTTAAGAGAGAGCTGTCTGATACATTTTTACAGGCAGCAAGTAAGCTACAGCACGTCTTGACGAGATGGTTAAAACTAGACGAAGTAGAGATTAACAATTGGAAAGACATTAGGGATCACTTTGTGATTAACAAGTTACAGTCATCATGTCCGCCAACAATTTTTGTTCATCTTATGGACAAATGACCAAAGAGTTTGACAGATTGGTTAAAAGCAGCTGACAAATATGAGGAGATATATGGGAACCATACTGATCTGACAGCTAGATATAACTCTTAATCTCACAAAACCATAAACATTGGATCGATATGTCTGACTACAAACCAAGTGTGAGACTCACTGCATCGCCTCCATCATTTAAAAATACAAAAATTAGACTACCTACACCTCACCACAACTGAAAAGACAAAAGATAGAGTACCCATACCACACCTCAACAGTAAAGACAAAAAACAGAATACCCACACCTCACCCCAACAGTAAAGATAAAAGAAAGAGTACCCACACTTCACCCCACAATAAAGAGAAAGATGTTAAGAACTAGCCAATAATGTGCTTTAGCTGTGGCAAACCTGGTCATATTAAACATCATTCCCCAGGTAACATTAACTGTCATAGAACCAACTGGTGCACCTTGTTTTAATGCATACATAAATGGACATTGTGTTCCAGTCCTCTGTGACACTGGTTGAGGAGTAGGGTTAGTAGTACACCCTAGCCTCTTGAAAGAAAGTGATTCCACTGGATAGTTTCAAACAATCACTCTAGCCAATGGTATAACGGTACCCATTGCGATGGTAGACATAGCAAGTATGCATTCACGCTGTTTGTCTAGTAAATTGTGTTGAGAGTGCTATTGTGGGCTATAAATAAATATAATTCGTCAACAACCTCATAGGATCCATGCCATGATACATCTAGTTTGTTTTGGTGAAGAGGTAACAACACCTGCATACCAGCTTCAATGTTACACATTTTCGTTTTTCCGGTTGTAGAGATGTGCTTGTCTAGCTTAACTTTTATGTAATTTATCGGCCGCTATCTGACGTGAAGTATCAATACGGTTCGCAAGTTCGATCACGTTCTGATACGTACGTTTTACTGTTTTCGCTAGCCCACCTTCTGTCCAATAATCTCGTAATATTGTCGTGGGTCTCTTAACGGTCCTACCATATGAGTTCGAAGGGCAAAAAAAAAAATAGTTGAATCTTGTGGCACTTCGCGCAACAAAAACAAATTAATTAAAAATATCGTGATTGACTTAAGACACATTACACAATAATTAGACGGTTAAATATTAAAATAACGATTAAAGTTTGACATACCAAAACAATAAGACACATTACACAATAATTAGAAGGTTAAATATTAAAATAGCGATTAAACTTTGACATACCAAAACAATAAGACACATTATACAATAATTAGAAGGTTAAATATTAAAATAACGATTAAACCTTGACATACCAAAACAATAAGACACATTATACAATAATTAGAATGTTAAATATTAAAATAGCGATTAAACTTTGACATACCAAAACAATAAGACACATTATACAATAATTAGAATGTTAAATATTAAAATAGCGATTAAACTTTGACATACCAAAACAATAAGCACAAGAATAAAAACGAACAAGCTGATTAAATTCAGACATACTGAACAATAATTACATGAAATTACAGTTAACATGTATGTCAGAGCTAAATATAGATTGAAATCAACCCAATGTTTACCAACAAACTTCTGACTCATGTAAATATCCAGTTAGTTTAGAATATTATTGAACAAAATAAACAAAAAGTATAATTAATTAATAAATTTAGCATTTTTCTGTAATAATACATTTTGCAAAATTATACTGAATGGATTTAATATAAATATAACCTTTGTTAAATCTTTCGTATTGGTTTACAGTAGAAAATTAAGAAAGATTATGTTTACATTCTGTACTTTGTAATCTGTTCACTATTGCAAATTTCAATGAACAGAAGTGATTACAAAAATCTGTCAATAGTAGAGACCGATATTTTGATTTTGTAATGATATCACAAGTACAGAAGTGAACACAGGTGTGTAGTACAAAGTTTAGTGTGACGTCATTCTTCTTATAATTTCTGTAGGCGTCCAATGACGATAAAGGTCCGTCGTCACAGCAATCAGCTGAAAACTATTGGCTCCAGTGCATAAAGGCTTGGTACCCTGAACTTCACACACAGACATATTTATTACCTCCCCTTCATTTCAATCGCGTGCCGTACAGCGTGGAGAACATTGCTGGCGAGCAGGTGTTAGTGGCTCAAATCCCACAGGTTGGATCCAGTCAGACACCACCGACTACTAAATTTACTTCACGTAACCAGAAATATCAGACTACGGTAAAATCTGTTTACACAAAGAAGTTATCTAGTAATCCTTGCATTTATATGAACATATCAGTGATTGTGGTATTTGTTATATAATTATTTATATAAACATATCAGTGATTGTGGTATTTGTTATATAATTATTTATATAAACATATCAGTGATTGTGGTATTTGTTATATAATTATTTATATAAACATATCAGTGATTGTGGTATTTGTTATATAATTATTTATATAAACATATCAGTGATTGTGGTATTTGTTATATAATTATTTATATAAACATATCAGTGATTGTGGTATTTGTTATATAATTATTTATATAAACGTGGTAGCGATAGTAGTGATTGTAATTATTTATATATTCGTGGCAGTTATTGCAGTCGTTGTAATGTATTTATATTACACTATTAATGATACACGTTTTTAATATATTTATGCAATTTAAATTACTGTTAATTATACGCGTATTGAATCATATTAATAGTAACAATGCTAGTTTTATATTATATAATCATATTAGTCATAAACTATTTCTTGTGTATTTATGTAATCATATTAGCCGTTATCATGTTTATAATATAGTTATAGAGTTATATTAGCAGAAGTGATGTTAGTAAGATTTGTAATAATATAATCAGTATTGCCGTAGTGTTGATAGTTAGGTATATTTATATAATCATATTAGGCTCTTTGACGTTATGTAGATATTATTAATTTATTATTATTTTTTTTATTTTAATCATATTATCTTCAGTGGTGTTTTAGATATGTGTGTGTGTGTGTGTGTGTGTGTGTGTGTGTGTGTGTGTGTGTGTGTTTATGTCGACATTTGTATGAGTCGGGTTGAAGTTTAGGTTTTAAGTTATTTCCATTTGACAAAATTACTTTTTTGTAATATAAACAATTATTTTATCATTTTTTCGCTTACTTTTAAACCCATTGCATTGTAATTACTTCCGTTAGTCAAAATATGTCATGAAAAAATGTGTGGACTCTTCATTGTATTATACATGTAATTACTTCCCTTAGTCAAAATATGTCATCTTATGAAATTATGTGTGAATATTTCAATGAAAAGTGGATTTTAGTATTCAGCTTTTAAATGTGTTAGCTGACATTTTTATTTCTACTTATTTGCTTCGAATAGCGACGTAACTCTTGCTCCTGCAGCCTGCTAAGTGTTTGGGGGCCTTTCAACAAAAAGAGCAAAATATTTGTACCCTCAAAAAATATATTTACTTGAAATTGAAAAAAAATACTTGACCAAGGTTTATCAGGGCGCAGTCAAGCTGATTCTGGGTAGCGGAGAGAGAGAGAGAGAGAGAGAGAGAGAGAGAGAGAGAGAGAGAGAGAGAGAGAGAGAGAGAGAGAGAGAGAGAGAGAGAGAGAGAGAGAGAGAGAGAGAGAGAGAGAGAGAGCATGTGCACAATGGACGGGAAGGCAGTTTAGATTTTGTTTCAGGGAGGTGGGTGGGTACGCTACAGGTTTCGAAATGTGATTTTTATTTGATTTGGTTTGGAGGAATGCTCATCGATTTTGTGCTGTTTTCATAATTATCTCCCTTGAAAATATGTTGCATGTAATGACAAATGACAGTTATATGTGTGTGAAATATTATGTATTCTGACGGTTGTGTGTCCTGAATGTTGATTGTGTTCAATGTTCTGTGTGCTGACTAATTAACTGATGTTATAAATATGGTGTATACGTGCTTTGTTTTCGCTTAATCCTCTAGATACATAGAACAAAAATGGAAGTTTACAATTTCTAAAATATTTACACTTTTCTTCTTCTCACATTAATTATGTATACAGTTTGCTATTTGTAATATATTAAGTTCACATATTGGTGGTAAGATTTTTAATTTTCTTCTGGTCACATATTGGAGGAAAGATTGCTATTTGTAATTTATTAAGTTAACATCTGGGAGGTAAGATTTATATTTGCAATTTATTAAGTTCTGTTGATTTTACCTTCAAGAAATCGCTTCAGGTAAAAGGAGAATGTTTGAGACTGTGGAAGGGTGGATGTAGCTGTGTTGGTTTATTGCAGAAATGTTCACACATGTTTTCGATCTCGATGTTTATACAGGGTGGCCCAAAAGTAGGTTTACAGTTATTAAACTAACTTTTATATGGTTGAAGTTACTTGCTTAGTAATACCAATGTAAAACATTCCTCAGAGTTTATGTTGACAGGTATAAAGAATTTCCCGCTGTTCTAGTGTCGAATTTCAAATAAATAGTCTACGTGATAACTGTAAACCTACTTTTGGACCACCCTTTTTAACATTTGATTTTTATTACGATACTATTAATATTAATTTTGAATGGTAATTTTATTTTCAGTCTTCTTCAGCACCAAATCTTTCAGGCCAAGTTGAAAACAGAAGTCAAGTTAACTTACACCTTCAACCCGTATATGACAGTGACGTGCGTGACGACAAAGCCTTAGAGCGTGTGTTGTATTGTCTTCGTGAACTGGCGGATAACAGTCAACCGAAAGAAGTGATGATGGTCATTTCTCAGCTACAGTTCGGGAACTACCTTGGTGAACCTAGCTATGCGGCTACTGCTGCCCTTCTACCACGCCCTAGCACCCTACCCAAACACTTATTTCAACAACATTACAAGAGGGGTGACTTTGATGTTCTCATCATACATAAACAACACGGATTCTTCATAATAGAAATTAAAAGCGTGGGAGCAAACTTCAGTCAGCTAAAGATGACGGAGCAACAGGAGGATGACGTGGTGATAAAGTTAAAGAGGCGGTAAAACAGTTAAGCAAGTCGGAGGTTGTATTAAAGCATTTGACGTCAGACTTGACGGACAATAACATCACTAAAATTCTTGCTTTGCCAAACATCAGTTCTACTCAGTTACTACGAGCAATTAGCAGGAATCCATCTGATGGTCAGGTAAGGTTTTAAAATAGAAAGAAATGTGCATGATTATGTGATTAAATTGAAAGAATTATACTATAAATAATACTGCCTCTTATCCTCGCTAATAATTATTCATCGTTAAGGAAATGTGGAGTAATAAAAGCATTCCATGAAGCGTGTATTTGAAACTTTTTATTACTATTGAAATCAATAATTAATATTAATCGTCTTACAAAGGAAACAACTTACCACATGTACATCATGACAAAGCAGTCTCTTGGAATAATACACTTCCAAGTTAGATAGAAACACATGAAAGGTCCAAATAAATATTGCCATTAAATCTATTTCTATCTGGTGCCTTTCGAAGTCCAAATTTGTTCCTCCCAGAGCATTTCAGTATCCCAACATTCCATATGGAAATGATTTCGGATTTCAAATTAGAATAAGTTTTTGGCATCATCCCCTGTACTCTACTAACATGCCCCCATGACGCCAGATCTCCCAACACATTATTTTGCCATTGTGTGCAAATGCCTTTGAGTGTTTATGTGCATAAGTAAGTGTCTATGTGCAATTATACATACATTTTACATTTGTATTATGCCCTCGATTATGACTTGTGTTGGTTTGCAAATAAATTTACGAATTATTTTAAATATTTTACTGACCTTTCAATCTACATGTTTGTTAAATGTTTCTGTCTAGCTGTAGTCACACAATTATTTTTCATAATTTTCCATCTGTATGTTAAGCAAATATTTCAATGTCTAGTATAAATACATAGTTACTAAAATCAAGAGTACATTTTGGTATATTTAGATAACTGACTGATATTTAAAATATTCATTATGAATTGGAAAGTTTAATTTAATAAATTTAGTAGTAGTAATAGTAACAGTAGCAATTGTAGTAGTAATAGAAGCAGTTATAATAGTAATTATTGATTATTCTCACGAATTATGTTCTCTATTGGTTGTGAAATTTATTTTGTCATTCGTATCAGTTTTCTGTGAGATCTTAGATTTTAATTACCATAGGGACACTTCCACAAACAGCTGCCTTTATTTTGGGTGGCACATAGTAGTATTAGTACCGATAACTTCTTTACTCACAGGATTTGTGTAAGAACGTTTCATCTTCTTGTAGTTGGAGGCGTGTTCTGCTTTATTGTTTTTTTGTTTGTTTGTTTGCTGCTTGCTTCTGTTTTTCTTTTGTTGCGACTGTTGTTGGTCTATCCCCCTCCCCCGCCCTTTATTTTTACAGTTGCAGGGCTACAGCTTATTTCCTTATGAGTTGGATTTTTTGCAGTAGTCGTAGTAGTGGTGTGCTTTTGCCTTTGGGTTTTGGTTTCTGTGGACAGAGTAGTATGAGATGAGGTAAGTTTGTTGATAGGTAGATATGTGCGTTTGTGGTTTTGTGAATTTTGTTTATAAGTGTTTTGTGTGGTGAGTATTGTACTTTCATTAACGACATTTTACAGATTTCTAAGTCTTTTTTGCAGATGACTGTTGGACCAAGATAGGGCGCTTGTGTCAGTAATAGTGCACTGTTAAAACGAATGCTGTAATTTCTACAGTTAATAATCTCATTCTTACTAACACTTGCCTTATCATGAAATTTAATTAAATCACATTCTTATCTAGTCTTGTTTTTCACAAAGTGGGTAAAAATAATCACATTCATTACTGCATCGCTAACTCGTCAGGCAACAATTTCAGCAAATGTCTATTTATAACTTAAAGGGTAAATAATCATATTCATTACTCTATCTCTAACTCTTCAGGCAACATTTTTAACAAATGTCTATTTATAACTTAAAGTGTAAATAATCACATTACTAACTGTATGTATTTCTAACTCTTCAGCCAACAATTTTAACAAATGTAGAAATATAAATAAATGTGCAGAATAATTCCAGCTTAATCATTATGTGCATTACCTGAAAGTCTACATTTCTTTACTTAGTATTTAGTAAGGGATTATTTCTTTATTTTATTAAGTAAGTGTGGCTTATTATATTTCCTCCACCACATCTAGGACTTGTGTCAGTGCCTTGGTGTCCGTAGTGTTGATGATACCTTGAAGATGTGTCTGCTCTCAAACCAACTCTCAGGCAAACGGACGGCTTCATACGTCAATCACATCGTCCTTAAAGATTTGGGCGTGTGTTGGCAGCAGCTAGTTAAGATGTCTGGAGCCCAGCCATCAATAACAGAGACGGTGTATGAGCACTAGGTGGCCAGGTGGATAGTGAAGAATATTACCAGTCATTTCTCTGCTATGTCCCTTTCTTTAAGATTTCTTATTTATCTTATTTGAACTTTAGTATTTCTTGCATTAACCTCCCTCTATTACATTTCAAACATCCTATCAAAAACACTTATAATTATAATCTTTTCTCACTTTTCCTTACTACAATGATCACGTGATATGCACTAAGTCAAACATGTTATTCTTAATGTATCTAATTTCTTTCACAATGCTTCAACTAATCTTTTTTCTCTTAATTCAGCAAAATATGAAATTACAAAAAATCATCTTAAAATCAAATTGTAATTATCACTTAGTGAATTCAGTGTAATATATATGAGCTCAATTCATCGTCTTCTTTCTATTACAGATTAAATTTAAACTGTCGTTTAAACAGAAAATAATCACTGGAGAATTGTATTATGCAAACATTAAATGCAAGCACTAATCTTTTACAATCACCTGAACTAATAATTATCAAACATTAAATGCAAGCATTAATCTCGTAATATCACCTGAACTAATAATTCTCAATAGAAGTGCGTAAAGAAGGTTTTACTGATTTTATATTTAACATTCATAATCAACGGGAACGTTACATTAACTTTAATTTAAAGTATTGCAACTCTATATTCAATGTTATGAGCAACAATCATTAAATTTATATATCGATGTTAAATCATGTGGAAACATTTTGGAGTCGAGCAGCTTTTCATTTATATCATCGGCACTGTCGGTGGACTGATGTACATATCAAAATTAATCCTGCAATAAAAATAACTTCGAGTTGTAATACAAACTGAAAGTAAATTCTGGACAAAACGTGTTATGAATGTCATGATTGAGCTATAAATAAATTAAGGCCGACCATTCGTCTGAGTTAATACACACCTCACTGTTTGCCGTTATAGGTTCTGTGGTCCAGCGACTACAGTGGAAGTCCACTGTGTTACGGCACCTCGCCTGGACATTAAGATTCTTGGAATGGCGGTGTCTGCGACTGGAGAGACAATGGCCAGGCTCGTGTTATTTCCACAGCAAGTGGAACTTTTGAATCGGTCACCACCCCGGGTATTTCTTACTGGCCCACCTGGGACAGGTAAAACCATTGTCTTGATTATTCAGGCCCTGACCTGGTTTCGGCTCGGACACGACGTCCATGTTGTCAGTACTTGGTCTGGAAGCCGTGCAGCGACAATCGCCATTGAACATCAACTTAAGGAAACCACGAAGACAATAACAGACAGTTCATCTGTACACCGACATCACTTTGACTTTAGGAAAGATGGAGAAGTGGAGACTGCATTCAGAAGTATGAAATATCTGAGTGAAGGAAGACAACTGTGTGTGATTGCAGACGAAGTCTTTCATCTTCATTACAGGTTTGTTATACAGCATGTTATCTAAAGACACTGACAAACAGAAAACCATACTTAGCAACTAACTGTCTTATCTCACTGCAGACTAACGGTTAACTGATTAAGAATGTTGTCAGTAAATGACGATTTCTTCTGTTCATTCTTTAGTAACAGGAAAAAACCCTTTACGGAGTTTTGTGATCAACTCATTGTGCAAGTACCCGGGGTGTACGTGTGGGGTGCATCAATTCATCATGATGTCAGGCCGTTATGTCTGGAAGAGGTCGAGTTGACAACGCCTCTAAGGTCACCGCCAGTCGTTGTCAGGGAGGTGATGGAGGCAGAACAAATCAAGAAGAAACGAGTCCATGACTACATGGTCAGTGACATCCCTGTTCCAACAGACGGCCCGGCGGTTATACGATTAACACACCGTGACGGTCAGTCAGGTCACACAAGGCAATGGCCACTTGACTGTGTAGAGTGTGGACATCAAGTCGCCCGTGTACTGACAGAACTCAATGTCGGCCGGACAGGTATGGGTGTGGTGTGTTTGACACGGCGAGTGAGTGAAACAATACAAATCTATGCGGGTGGATGGAGGAATAAAAGGACGGGTGGATGAATAGATGGGCAGATAGAAATGAACGATTTGAAGTGATAAATAGATGGGTAGATGAAGTATTGAGCGAGTGGGGAAATAAATAGACGGGTGGATGAACGGATACATAAATAAAAGTCCTTTTCTTCAAATGTCAGGCAACAGTAACGGCCCCCCACCTCTGCAATACCGCGACGTCCTGGTTTTGAGTCTTGAATTCCCGACTGATGACCGGGTGGACAATAACAGTCAAGTGACTACAACGACTAGCAGTCTGGTCCGGGGTCTGCGTGCATGTCACGTGCCTGTGTGCGTGGTGGAGGAAGGTGATGAAGCCGCCATTCGTGACACGGCGCTTGGTGTCGGTGATCTGGTGACGGTGACATACTGGCGTGTTGTTCTTGGTCTGGAGAGAAAGGTGGTCGTTGCGGAGAATAAGGGTGTTGTCTGGTCACAAAGACTTAACGCTATGTCACGCTGTACGTCACAACTTGTGTTGATTGACTGACCTGTCTGATGTCTTGACTGTAACGATGATTGCGTCATCTCTGATAAGAATAACGATAACCGATAAACGCTTTATAACGAACACATCCGTCACCAAACCGATTGAAGTAACAGTCCGGTACATCATGATCACTACAACGACAGTGATGATGACATCGACAAATTATAAACTACATTAAGTAATTAGCAACGTGTAGTGTATAATGAATAAAACAACATGTTGTGTGTAATGAATGAAACAACATGTAGTGTGTAATTAATTAAATGTGTACTGTGTAATTATACTGTACATCATGTTATCTACGTGTAGTGGTGTCTGTACGTCTACAACTGTAACATAGCCAATGTCGTCTTCGTTATTCTCAATTTCTCTTTGTGTTATTTTATCTTCTTACTCGTTAAAGTGAACAAAGAAATGTCCTGTTGTCATGACGACGTGCATCATACTTATGACGTCATTCAGTGCAGATGTCTGGAATACATTTCTTTCTTTCTACTTTTACTTTCGTTTCTTTCATTTATTTCTTCTGTTTCTCCCGTCCTCTCTCTCTCTCTCTCTCTCTCTCTCTCTCTCTCTCTCTCTCATTTTACGTACGCATACTCTTATGAAGGAGGGCGAGGAGTAAATCCTATTACTTCTATTTATCTCCCTTAATTAGAACTTGCTGGACCACGCACACGTACAGGGCTTTTGCACAGGATGTTGTAGTCAGGATTTTAGTCATGGTTGGAACTATGTACGTGTTGTGTCTCAGTGTTTCGTCTGCCAGTTTAGCTCTATGCCTGTCACAATGTACGTGATGTGTCTCAGTGTTTCGTCTGCTAGTTTAGCTCTATGGCCGAGAATGTGCAGTCCGTCAAATTTCTTATACACATTCTTTCACAACATTATCCCTACACCATTACAACAACATTTAAAAAAAAATTAATATAGATTATAAAACTGTCTACCTTATCATTTATGTACAAACACTATCTGTAAATACAACTATTTATTTACAAATCACGTGCACGAACAAAAGAATATAGAGGCGTAAGTATGATTTGCTTACGTATAGACTATTCATTCACAATCCTACTTAAATCTGGTTATGACAAGGATAAAGCCTATTGATAGTTATCAAAGTCCTACTTAGATCTGGTTATAACAAGAATAAAGCCTATTAATAGTTTTCAAACTACTTCTTAAATCTGGTTATGACAAGGATAAAGCCTATTGATAGTTATCAAACTCCTATGAACAAACTATTAATTAATGGAAACTTTGGGCACCTTAGAGCTCGGAGAAAAAAAAAGTCTTCCAGATCCAGCTAATCTGCTGAGATCAAGATTTTGCTGCATCGCGATAGAAAGTGAGACACCAAGCCGTCCCTAACGATTTTTTCATTTGATAACTTCTTTCCTCACAAGAACCACAATACATTTTTTTATAATTTGATGTTCTTAGTCTTGGTTTGCTTCTGTATTTCCACTTCTCACTGTATTCGGAAGAGGGCATTCTGCTTGTTGTAGTGCGTGTGGAGGTGGTTAGTTCCTTGTAGTGTTGGTGTCTGCTATGCAGGTTTTATTAGTTTATTTGTTTGTTTTTAAGTCTCTGCCTAAAGTTGTTTTAGAGAAATGTAATCTATTTGTTTCTATAAGGTAAGTGATGAGATCCTTATGGATCATATTTTCTGTTTTGGGCTCTGGCTAAAGTAGTGATTGTCTGGAGAATGGATAAAGTAGTGATTGTGTGGAGAATGGATAAAGTAGTGATTGTGTGGAGAATGGATAAAGTAGTGATTGTGTGGAGAATGGATAAAGTAGTGATTGTGTGGAGAATAGTTAAAGTAGTGATTGTGTGGAGAATGGATAAAGTAGTGATTGTGTGGAGAATGGATAAAGTAGTAATTGTTGTTGTTGTTGTAGCGATCACTTCTTTTCCCCACAGGAATTGCGTGGAAACTTTTCATCTTCTTGATGTTCTCAGTTTCTGTAGAGTTCCTGTGGGGCCTTCCTCCTTACTCTGTTCTAGGAGGGTAGTAATGTTAAAAATAAATGTGGAAGATTTAGGGAAGTTATGGAATTAGTTTTCCACTTGCCTGTCGTTGTTTACAGTTTACTTACATGCTCTATTCGTGTGTCAGTTATTGTATGCATTGTTTTTCCTAGGAATTGTTTTAATATATATATATATATATATATTTTAAACAAAATATGAGGAAGCTATTTGTTTTTGTGGTTTTCTTTTTTATTACTTATTGTGTAATGGTGTGTGTGTGGTGGGTTTTATTAATATTTATTTTTATACAAGGTGAAGTGTGTTTGTGTGAATGAGATATGTGATGATGGTTTGGTGTATATGATTTTGTTGATATTTATTTGGAAAGAGTAGTGTTTGTGTGGTAACCGGTAAATGTAATAGTCTCATTGTGTCAAAAGCAATAAGAAAAAAAAAACAAGTGGACAGAAAATAAGTTACCCCCATACCAGCAAACTAAGAAATTAATAGAAAAATACAAATTGAACCCACTAAAATTAAAAGATCAAAAAAACAAACCGCAGGCACCACACACACACACACACCCCGGACAATAAATACACCCAAAATAGACTTAACACTACTCAAACAACCAATAAAGCATAACCAACCACACTTAGCGAAATAAAGAGCACTAGAACACAAATAAAAAATGCTTCAACCATCACCACAAATACACTTTCTCATCCAAAAGCAAAATGGGAACAGGGGTAGCAGCACATACACCCACATTTACACAAACATACAAATTAGAAAAAAGACATTCAATACTAACAGCAGACAGTGCTGACAATAGCAAAAAAACACCCTAACAACCAAAACACAAATACTCATACTGATAGACTCACTAACATCACAACAAAATTTAGCTAACCCCTTCCAAACCACAAGAGCACAAATCACCAATGCGATATGCAAACAAATAAATACACTAGAAAAAAAAGAAATAAAACAACACTATTATGGATCCCCAGTCACATAAACATAACAGGAAATGAAACAGCGGACAAAGGAGCAAAATATGGAAGCAAACATGGAATACCTCTAAACACCCCAATGCTTATACCAGAACTGCAAGCACAAATAAAACAAATATTTAAAAACAAGTTCCCCACCCCACCCCACCCATACTTAAAGAACATAACACACAAAAGAGCAATATATAGACTAAGATGCAACTCCACAAGATTTACACATAACCCAAACAATGAACCAAAATAATGCACTCACTGTCAGACAACACAATAGAACACTTTCTACTACATTGTTACAAATACAGAGAAGAAAGAAAATGCTTGACTGACACAATAAAACTATTACAATTACCAGTTACTACACAAACACTACTCTTTCCAAATAAATATCACCAAAATCACATACACCAAGTAATCATCACATACCTCATTCACACAAACACACTTCAACTTCTATAAAAATAAGTATTAATAAAACCCCCACACACACATAATTACACTAAAAAAATGAAAATGAAAACCACAGACTTAATGGAAGTTACAAATAGCTTCCTCACACATATATATATTTTTTTAAATTTTCAATACATATATTAACACAACTCATAGGAAAAGCAATGCATACATTCATTGAAACGCTAATAAACATGTAAGTAAACTGTGAACAATGACAGGCAACTGAAAAACTACTTCCATAACTTCCATAAATCTTCAACCACAACATTTTAAAAATATTTTTATAAACAGTACTACCCTCCTAGAATAACAGAGTAAGGAGGAAGGCCCCACAGGAACTCTACAGAAACTGAGAACATCAGGAAGATGAAAAGTTTCCACACAATTCATGTGGGGAAAAGAAGTGAACGTAAAGAAGAAGAACAAACACTAAATGACTATCTATATCTACTTTAATTCAATCGGAATATTCATCTTTATCACAAACATTCTGTCTCTATCCATATCTATAGCCATAGGTTTACCTTATCACAATCAGAACACAATCATCTTTATCACAAACAATAATTGACTATATCCATGTTTATAAATTATCGCAAAGCGAATACTTTAATCTTTATCACAAACAATAAATGGCTGTCTATATGCATATTTTTACCTGATCACAAACACTAAACGGATATCTCTATACATATCTTTAACTTATCACAAACAATAAACGGATATCTCTATACATATCTTTAACTTATCACAAACAATAAATGGTTATTTATATGGCTATACAAACTCTTTCTACTATAATGAGCTTGAATCCATGCATAACACACAAGAGTAATATGTTCGCATAACAGGTCTTACTGGTGAGAATGATAACAGCAATATTAAATATGTCCTTCTACTATTACTAACATTAATATTAACTGTAGCCTAATTCCACTACTAACACTAATATTAAATGTGGTCTAATTCTATTACTAACATTAATATTTAGTATGGCTTACTTCTATTACTAACACTAATATTAAGTATGGTCTACTTATTTTTCTAAAATTATATTAAATATGGCCTAATTCTATTACTAACACTAATATTAAGTGGGGGCCTACATCTATTACTAACACTAATATTTAGTATGGCTTACTTCTATTACTAACACTAATATTAAGTATGGTCTACTTCATTATTAACTAAATTTAAGTATGGTCTATTTCTGTTACTAAAATTATATTAAATATACCTACTTCTATTACTAACACTGATTTTAGGTATGGCCTACTTCTGTTACTAACACTGATTTTAGGTATGGCCTACTTCTATTACTAACACTGATTTTAGGTATGGCCTACTTCTGTTACTAACATTAATATGAATGTCAAATGTTGAAACAAATATCAAGAGGTATTTTAAAACTTTAATTCTAAACAGCTGTGAAGTGATTTTCCTAGAATGTTTATGGTTTTCTTATAATGCTTAAGTAGACATTGAAATGAAGTTGAGTAAAATGTACTATATGTTATACTTTGTACTGTGTTTTCTATTTCAAATCAATTTTGATGCATACACAAGTTTACTCTTGATCTGCGTGAAATTGTTTACTGGCTTACATTGTTTAAATTTAACCGTAACTGTTTCATAAGTATTCTTGTAAAGGAAAGTGTATAAATTAACGAATTAAAGCAGAGCGATCTGTTCTGGTCATTTCTTGTCAGAGTAGAGAGGTCTATGGTGATCATCTCCATCTGTTTGTCACTGAGACTATTCATAGTGTGTTCTTATCCTCAGACGGGTTTGGTAATGTTAATTTATATGTCATAGAGATCATATATTAATAGTGGTAAGGCCGATTTTAGTGTTTATACTATTATACTATTTTACATATTCGGAATAGAGAGATACAAATTTTAGACTTGATTTTAGTGTTAAAATATAATTAGTCATGTGTATTGTTCACAATAATAGGATGCTATTTATTGCTTTAAGAAGGAAAATAAATTTTAAAATGTCTTAAATCAGTTGAAATAATTCACATATAAATGAAAATGGTTGTTACAAGCAATATGTTTGTCACTACTCCATATGATTACCACAAGTCAATATGCTTGTTACTACTCCATATGATTGTCAAAAATCAATATGTTTTTCACTACTTTATATGATTGTCACAAGTCAATATGATTTTCGCAAATGTATATTACTGTCGTATTTCGGATCGGGAAAAATATTCTGTCTGCTATTACCTTGATTTTATCCAAAAATAATAGATAATTTCTCGCAAATTGCTGAAAATGTATTATCACAAGATTCATTTTTAATAAATAGTCAATATCATCAGCCAGGTATGCAGAATTCCCCGAAGCCAGGGGCATGCATGACGGTATGCAAGGTGAATCAGAAATAGTCAATAGCAAGTGTAAAGGTGATACGCCAATGACTTTGGCTGAAACCCGTCTTTGGCTCTCTATGTATACAATTTTATTCCTCACAGATCTGCCCATGTATGAGTTGAATTTGTACAACACTGTGTGTTCACTTTTATTCCCCACAGCTCTATCTCTTTACGACTTTATTTTGTACAATGATCTCTATTTGTACAACTTTATTTTGAAAAACTCTCTCTATGTGTACAAAATTATTCCCCATAGCTCTTTGTACGACTTCATTTTGTATAATGCTCTCTACTTGCTTGTACAACTCCCGTCACGATACACTTGTAGTCCACGAAAAAAAAAGGATTATAAAGTGCATTTATTTCTTATCTAACTTGTTTGCCTCATGAAAATTAATTACTTCCTTATCTCATAGGCATGTTTGACGTGCGGTTTCTTTGCTTTAAAAAAAATCTCGAGACTGTCAGAAACTCAAGTCTTATCTAGATAACGTGCCGTATACTTTTATATAATATAGAGTTGTGAGAAAGAAATCGATTAAGAAGGAAAATCTCCGGTAGCGATAACGTGTGGGTCACGTGATATTACATTTAATTCGTGTACTATTTACATTACAACATTGCTGGCGTTTAGCCACACGTATGTGAGAGACTTCCACTGTAAACTGTTTGCATTTTGTCGTCAGTCACCTGCACAAAAGTCGGTTAGTTTCAGACCTTGTTCAATTTGTTTGTTTTCATTTCCTTATAATACATTGACTCTTTATTACAATCGCTCCTTCTCTTCTTTGTTGTCATTTACTTACCTCCCTTTCATTGTGTGTGCGTGCGTGCGTGTGAGTGTGTGTGTGTGTGTGTGTGTGTGTGTGTGTGTGTGTGTGTGTGTGTGTGTGTGTGTGTGTGTGTGTGTAAGTATTTTGGCTAGCTTTCATCTGCCCATTTGTCTTTCATTACTCTCATCACAATTAATTTAGAGGTTATAAATTCAATTCTTTTATTCTCTTCCCTGGCTGAGCGGCATCAGTTCTTTTAGTGCACCTTTAAATAAACTCAAAATTGTACTTTTATTCTCTTATCAGATTAATACATATCAAAATTGTACTTTTATTCTCTTATCAACTATGTACATATTAATACAGATCAAAAATTGCACAAAGTGGTATTTCGTAGTGACAGGTATTTTTAACCTCGAAAGGTCTCTTAAATTTTAGAATTATATTATCTTCCACTTATAATATATTTCACCCCTCAAGCGCGTACATTGATTTTATGAGTAGTCTTCACATACGGGTACTCTTCGCAATGTTAGTATTATTTTAGAAAAACACCATGGGTTTGCACTAACCTGGCATATATCCAAATAAAACTAGTAGTGGACACCCACATTCAAAGGTTCTTAATGTCTGACTTGTTATATATTTTATTTTCTACACCCAATACAACTACTACTAGTACCCTTTCTTTCCAAACAGCACTCGGAAATCGTGGATGTTAACAAAAGAAATACAATTTATTAATGATATAAATTTGTCTACACGGGCAGTGCACGAAGTCTTCTCTTAAAATCATACTGCATAAATAAATATCAGTAATATCAATAGGTGTTTCACAATTTACCACAAAATAATATTCTAGAAGTAAAAATATATAGACGTAAGTAACACATGAAGGAAGGGGTGGACATAGTTGTCACAGTGTCAATTCTAGAACATTGTATTCACTATTATAAATCAGGTATCGAACTATAACATTTAAAAATAAAATAAAGCGATTTTACAACATTCTAATCCGTACAATGAATCGATTCTAGAACCTGATAATCTCTTTAATGAATGGATTGTAGAATCGTATAATCATTGTGATCAAAACGTTCTAGTACTTTGTACTCCATAACAAGAATCAGTTCTAGAAGTTAATAACTTAAGCTTTTCTTAAATGAATGGATTCTAGACATTAACAACCCTTTTAATGAATGGATTCCAGAACATTATATACTCCATAAAATGAATCGATTCCAGATTTTTACCATCCCTATAATTACTTGATTATAGACCTGTATAATCTCTCTAATAAATGAATTTTAGAGCCGTCAAATCTCTATAATTTATTGATTATAGAACTGTTTAATCATTACAAGGAATCAGTACTCGAACTGTATAATCCCTTCAATAATTTTGACAGCGCACTCTTATTTTTGCCCACCAGGTTTGCCAGTTTGACTTTTCTACGCAATTGTACGAGAATAAACCTACTGCAAAACAGGGCTTACATAGGCTAAAGAACTGCAAAACAGGGCTTACATAGGCTAAAGAACTGCACAACAGGGCTTACGTAGGCTAATAATCTGCACAGTGAGCTTCTTGATAGTCCAAGGTTAAATGATTTTATCTTAAAGTTGCACAACAATGCATTTAGATGCCTTAATATACCCCACAAGGAAAGCAGGTCATTGAAGTAATACTCAACTTCACGTACATGGCTATAAACAATACACAACATTGCATGTGATGACTATAAACAAACACAACACTGCACGTATATGACTATAAACAATATACAATACTACATGTACATGGCTATAAACAGTACACAGCGTTGCACGTAGAGGACTATAAACAATATACAGTACTACATGTACATGACTATAAACAATACACAACACTGTTCGTAGATGGTTATAGCAAATACACAACACGGAATATTGAACATTGAAATCACTACACTGCACTGTTTTTGGTCAACGTGTAGATCTTTCATTGACAGATTCGTGTTCTTATAAAAATAAATCTGATATTGTTTATCGCACTTTTTGTTCTTAGGTATCATACTCACCTCAAAGATTATCTTCTTTGGTTTTATGGTGGGCTGTTTATGTTATTTTGCCTCAAGGAACAACGGTCAAGTGTAATTCATCAGTTCATTCATGCAAATATTTCGGCAAGGAGGCAAATAAACTTTGATTTTCATTACATTTATTCCAACGGAAAATGAACACACTTGTTGTATACACATGAGAAAAAGATTAATGTTGAATATTTATACATTTTACATATTTACACTAAAGAAATCCGCTTGAAGTCTAACAAAGTGAGATTTCTAGTCTTTCATAATCAGCTGCAACGATTCATTCATGGAACTCCTTGAAACAGCTTGAAACAGTCGTGAAGCAAACAAACACTTTGCATTTCTCCCATTGCAATTTAGGAGTGTCCTTGTCAGTTATGATTGCTCGTTCTGTTAGAGGAGCAGCTGGATCTCTGTGTTTCTTTGCGAGAATCTGCATCTCCATATCAAGTGAAGGACGTCCTCTCTTCCCTGTGGTAGCCTTCCCTTCTCCCTCTCTTCCTTGTGGTAGCCTTTCCTTATCTGATCAGGTGTTCAGAAAAGCTCAACTTGAAGTCAAACAGAGACAGCTTCTAATTGGGGCCTACATCCATCCGGTGTGTGAGCCATGCTTGAACCACAGCACAATCAAGCATATGCCACATAAATGGGTGATAATATTTCTTGGACCTCACCAGAATTATGTACAGTGCAAGCAGTGAATCCAAGAGATCTACACATTCCATGACCTAGTTGTGGAGGTTCACCACAGAAGGGCAGGTAACATCCACCATCTTCTTTTCTAATTTGTCCCAGCGTTTCACTGTTGATGTGGGTTGTACGCCTGCAAAGATGGTAAGGAAATTGATCCCTCTTTTGTCAAACATTTGACGGTTGTCAAATTCACTTCATCCACCACTGTAGTTTGACCAGAAATGCTGCCTCTTCCTTCTTTCTTTATGTCTTTATCTGAAACAACTTTCAGTCCTGATAACCAGTTCAATCTGGCCATCCAAATCACAGCAATGCCTTGCTTCCAGAGATATGTCTAAAGACTTGGGCTAGTAAACCAATTGTCAAAGTACACTTTGTGCCAGACAAACCGTGGGAATGCATGAAAGAGGCAACAGACGATGTTGCCTGAGGCACTAATATTTGGTTCTCTAGGGCAAGGCTGAATTTTGCCATTGTACAATTCCCAATTGTAGATCATGCCATCGGTCCCACACAAAACATACACTTTATATCCCCATTTCATGGGCTTCTTGGGAAACATACACTTTATAGCCCCATACAATGAAAACTCCATTTAGTAATTATATTACTTTTTATTATAATACATGAAGAAGAAACTATTTTGGCAATAGAAGTACTTTTCAAAAATTACACGGAAAATTATTTCAAATTGAACAGAATGTCAAAGTAGGACAAGCAAACTTCCATTTTTCAGTGACCCTCATCTCTAATACAATACACGTAGAAAGAGTTCAAAATGAATAGTAATTCAGTGTAGGTCATATTGATCATAAACAAAGTAGGTCAAAATGTATGTGAAAGTGGGGCAAGCAAACGAGTTCAGGAACGGGTATACTGTCAATCAATAATGACCCTCAGGAAAGTAACATGTCTCATTGTGAAAAAATTAAAAGAATGACGTCATTGTATAAAGATGTGGTACTAATTCATGCAGATAAATCTTCTGACGCATGCCATTTTCTTAATTTCCTTTAATTTCAGTGAATATCACACACTGAAGAATGAAAAATGTGATTGAAGGTAAAACGTTCAAGATGGATCCAGACTGACGATATCAGTTGCAAGATTTCACAAATGTGATCACAAGCATGGTAAAACAAATTTAATGTTACCCTAAACTCTGCTTTTTAAGGTAAATTTGAGCACTTTCCATAATAGTTTTATTGTCTTTGTATCATTTATTATTGATTACGTTTACATCTATTTGATTCTATTCTATCTAATTTATGTCAAAACCTTAATATATTTCCGAACTGAATAAAATTCCCAGATTGACTCTACATTATTGAAAATAGCATTTATAGGCATCATTTGTCACTGAAATAAAAATGTATATTTTGCTGTACAAAACATTGAAATTAAAAATATTGTTATGTGAATACTATTTTTAGTTTAGGCTCAGTCAAAACTACACGTCTAGCGTGAAACATTATTTTATATTACAGGACTAACAAAACTTGTATGTATTTAGTCGAAAGTATATGTTTTGTATGTTGCTGGATGAAAACAACTTGTTTGTATAGTAGTCAAAAGTACACATATGTTACAGGATGAACACAACTTGTATGTATTGAAGTGAAAACTATAGCGTTATAATGTTACATAACTAACATAATGTGCATATATTGTAGAAAAACTACATTTTTATATGCTACACTTCTAACACTGCTTGTATGCATTCTAGTTACTTTGTGGAGAAATCAAAGCTAGTTTGTCTAGACTATATTATTGAATAGTATTATTGAGAGTCTACCATTACTTTGTAAAGAAATCAAAGCTAGTTTGTCTAGACAATATTATTGTGTGTCTACCATTACTTTGTATAGAAATCAAAGCTAGTTTGTCTAGACAATATTATTGAGTGTCTACCATTACTTTGTGGAGAAATGTTTGAATTTTCAACGATTAGAATATCCATAACATCTATATAAAGATTAGTAAATGGAATACTCTTCATGCTAAACATGCACACGAAATCTCCATTTAGATTTAGAACAGGAACAAAATGGCAACAGGAAACAAATAGCATGACGTCATTCTTCAGTGTCCTCACACAATATCCCCAGTTATGCATTAAATAAACAAGTAGGAGGTTCACACACAATGTTTAAGTCTATAAGTTACCTTCCTAAAATAATGTAGAAATATATTGCAGTTTGTCAGTAACAGTAACACACAGGGGAAAAGTTGTTGGCGGGGGTGTTACAGTATGTTTGTATTTGTACATTTATAATCATACGCTATTGTAAGGGGATATTTGCAGGTAATTGTTGCTTAATTACAAGTTCTAATATAGCTGTCTCAATCAAGACGATCATAAAATCTAATTATAACAACGAAACAGAAAGTAATAACAATATACACGACATAAATTTATAACAACCAATCATTTCTTTGTTAGATCAACATCATTTGGACAGCCATGAATATAAAGTTATACATCTGTATACATGTTTAGTTAGCTGTGTGTTTGTTAGATCGATTTCATTTAATAAGCCATGAATATAAAGTAATAACTCTGTATACATGTTTGGTTAGCTGTATGCTTGTTAGATCGATTTCATTTAGACGGCTGTGTATATAAAGTAATAACTCTGTATACTTGTTTGGTTACCTGTATGTTTATTTCTTATATCGAATACGTTTAGACAAATATCTAAATACAATCGATCTAATGATCATATTAACAACTAACAAACACAGTTGAGTTAGGTAAGTAAATATTTTTATTTTAATGACCAGCATAAAATATACAGCAGCCTTAGGTAATTAATGACCTACATGTGTTATGTAAGCTAATATTTTGTTGTTAATGATCTACATAAAGTATACACCTGGATTAGGTAATGTTTTTAATTTTTAATGACCTACATAAAGATTACAGGTGAGTTAGGTAATTAAATGTTTTAATTTTAACGAGCTAAATATTTTATGCAAGTTAATATATCTTTTTAATGATCTACATAAAGTATGCACATGGGTTAGTTAAGTTAATAATTTGTTATTTTAATAATCTACATAAAGAATACAGCTCAGATATGCAAAAACATTTTTATCGGGGTAAAGACTTATATAAGAACAAAGAGATACATGTTATAATCAATTTTCAAAAAAAACATAATGTCATACACTGTATATAGATAGGTTAGGCAATAGCATTGCTAACTGGACATATTTCTCTATAATAAAATTACATGCTAATTATTATTTAAATATTTAATATCTTACACACTACGTACAGCTTCGTAAGACTAGAGCAATGCTAACTGGGTAAAGTCTTACACACTATTTACAACTTAGTAAGACAAGACCAGTATTAACTGGGTAAAGACTTACACACTATTTACAGCTTAGTAAGACAAGACCAGTGTTAAGTGGGTAAAGTCTTACACACTATTTACAGCTTAGTAAGACAAGACCAGTGTTAAGTGGGTAAAGTCTTACACACTATTTACAGCTTAGTAAGACAAGATCAGTGTTAACTGGGTAAAGTCTTACGTTGAATTCAGATACATTAAACAATAATTAGAATAATAAATATAAAAGGTTATTAAATTCTGACGTACGAAACAATAATTACAAAAATAAATATTAAAAACCTAAATAAATTCTTACATACTAAATACATACATAATAATTACAAACATAAATATTAAAATCCATCCCTGAATCAATTTTGAAAGACTAAATAATTACAAGCACAAATATTAAAATCCTGAATAAATTATGATATACTAAATATAATTACAAGTATAAAAATTAAAAACCTGAATATATTCTGAGATTATATACAATAATTAGATAATACATATAAAAACACGGAATGAATTCTGACAAAATAAACAATACTTAAATGACTAATTATTAAAAATCTGAAATAATTATGACGAAAAAAAAATAATTACAAGAATAAATACGGTAAAAAACCAGAAGAAATTCAGACGACTTAAACAATAATTTCAAGAATAAATATTAAAAAAAAAACAGGAATAAATTTAGACAAACTGAACAATAACTACTAGAATGTCGAAGGAATTTACAAGAAATCAAAGATTCCGTATGTCAGAGGTAAATGAAGATTGAAATCATAGTCTGCCAAGGAACTGTTCACTTGAGTAAACATTCAGGTAGTTTGGGATATTATTTTACAAAATAAACGAATCGTAAAATATATTAGTAAATTTAGTAATTTTCTGTAAAATACACATTGTAAATTGATAGCGCATGAATTTAATATAAATGTAATTTTCGTTAAACTTAGAATTGGTTTACAGTAGAAAATAAAGAAACATTAAGTTTACTTTCTGTACTTTGTAATATTGTCACTATTGCAAATTTCAATGAACAGAAGTGATTAAAAAAGTCTTTCAATAGTAGAGACTGACATTTTGATATTGTAATGATATCACAAGAAGTGAACACAGGGCTGTCATAGAAAGATTAGTATGACGTCATTCTTCCTAAAATTTCTTTAGGCGTCCAATGAGGATCAAGGTCAGTCGTCACAGCAATCAGCTGAAAACTATTGGCTCCAGTGCATAAAGGCCTGGTACCCTAAACTTCACACACAAACATATTTCTTACCTCCCCTTCATTTCAATCGCGTGCCGTACAACGTGGAGAACATTGCTGGCTTGAAAGTGTTAGTGGCTCAAATCCCACAGGATGGACCCAGTCAGACACCATCGACTGCTAAATCAAGGTCACGTAAAGGGAAATGTCGTACTACGGTAAAATCAATTTAAATAAAGCATTTCTCACATAATCCTTGCATTTATATAAACATATTAGTGACAGTGGCATTTGTTATATAGTTATGTAATCGTGGTAGCGATAGAGGTGAGTGTAATATATTTATATATTCGTGGCAGTGATTGTAGTGTTTGTAATCATATTTATATTATCGTATTAATGAATACAGTGTTTAACATATATTTATGCAATTTAAATCACTAATAATAATGTTAATATTATGATTATTGAATCATATTAATAGCAGAATGTGATTTTTGTATTGTGAAATCAGCAGTGATGTTATTAGTTAGATATATTAATATAATCATATTAGCTACAGTGACGTTAGTTAAATGCATTTATTTAATCATATTTTGGTCAGTGCTGTTATGTATATGTATATTTATATGAACACATTAGCCATAGGGATATAATTATGTGCGTGTGTGTGTGTGTGTGTGTGTGTGTGTGTGTGTGTGTGTGTGTGTGTGTGTGTGTGTGTGTGTGTGTGTGTGTGTGTGTGTGTGTGTGTGTAAAAATGAGCTCAAACATGTAACATTTAAAGCCAACAAATGTTTACAGACGTTTAAATCTATTGCATGTTGTGACAGGCATTATACTTAGTTGATGAACTGATTATTTTTATTAATTAATCCTTCATAACTAATTTCAAGTGATGAGCATATTACTTTTATTTTATTAATGATCCTCCAACAGTCACCACTCGTCTCTCACTTGCAGGATATGTTGGCATTATAACGTTTTCTCTATTCCATAACATAAATCAACATTTACAGACACATAATATTTCTGTGAGTGGAAAACGTCTTACTCAAGAAGACAAATCCGTCTTAAATTTATTTTTTGTGAGCCCCCATTTGCCCATTCTCTTCTGCAACATAAGATTATGAATATCAATATGGATAAAAAGGCCAATAAATTTATTAAATTGAACAATCAAATAAACATATAACAATTACAATGAAATATATAACTTGACATAAATATTCCACAAACCCACTTCGGGTAACTATTGTTTACACAGTCTCTCTTTACAATGTATATATAAGAAAAAAGTATATGTACAATTTAACAGAGTCAATAATAACTGCAGGATAATCCTATCAGAGAATGGAAATGGAGTTATTAGAAGCACGTTGTTGTAATAATTTTCCTACGCTGGATAAAGTGATGTTTCTACATTTTATACTTGTCTTTGCAACAATGTCACACAGTGTCAAAATGTCCGTGTAACAGCAGGTGTCTCCCGCACATGCATGGAAAACACTGATGCATTGTTTCCTCTCAACTAAACTGGTGCTTTCTTTGCTGTCAGTTTTTTTTAGAACACAATCACAATGATTGATTTAATGTAAAAGTACTGATGTACGTAGCTTTCTTTCCTTTAACACATCAAAAGTAGGGGTGTACCACACACTACAAGGATGTTTCTGCAATTCCCGGTTATCCAACTTACACTGGTGTATGCATAGAGGGTAACTGTAGCCTTGAGACTTGAAGTTTGAAACTCAACACTCAAGACTCAAACTCAAACTCAAACTCAAGTCAAATCCAAAACCAAAGGAAGAAAGGTACTTGCTCAATTTAACATATAATTAAGGAGCAAACCTAAGTTTCCTGTTTATCACAATATTACTCTATTCTCACACTCCATCTTCAACCTTACAGTTCCTGCAACAGTATTCATTATCCCCATGCAAGCATATTGTAAAATAAAGTGTATGAAACAATATAATATATTAATACATGACATGGAGTCAGCTTACTTCAAACATTTATAGTAAAATTAATTTATCTCACATAATACATCTCTACATAAACACAAGTATAACATATAGTAAAATTGCATGAAATGATTTTAAGTCCATTTTCTCTCAATCAGTCATTTTAACTCACCAACAAGGTAACAACTGCGTTAAAGCCGAGCTTTCTTCTTTGCCACTGAAATCAAAGTGATTAGGGAGCAGAATGTTCTACTGTAACTGAATTCTTTCATCTCAGCCCATTGGTTGGTCTCGTTCTCATAAATAAAAATTATTGGAGAATAGGAACCTGCTCACTCAGTTTGCATTAGGTCAGCAAGTCTAGAATATTCTTGCCTCAGGCTGTTAGTTTCAAACTAATTCAAACTGACATCATAAGGCGTGCCCAAGGATGTGTCACTCTGACAATTTAGCAGTTTATATAACAATTAAAATTAAAAATAGGGAAATGCAAATTTACTCTGTCACACATGTATACATGAAATAAATACTAAATACAAATCAGATCATGCCAGCAGTATCTCTTAAATTAATTTATAAACTAAAGAATAATATATATTTATGTTTACCAATACATTTCTGCCATATATGAATTGGTAAAATATATATGACTTCAGTCGTTTCATACTGTTAATGTGAATAATTATTTCTGGTTTATTTCTTAAAGTAACTATATTAATTGATGCGTAGACTTATAAATTGTTATTGGCAATTTAACAAATGTATTATTATTGTATTGACAGCTCACGTTTATATTGTAGAATGTAGATCCCAGTAAATCAGGCCACATGTGAGACATAATCCACGTGAAGAAATTACAAGAATAAATAGAAATATTATATAAGTCCCACAGAATAGTACATGATTTGAGGAAATACCACTACATTGTGATGACAAGTCAACACTGGGAATTGTAAGATGATTTTTAATCAAACAGATGGCAGTATGTGCAAAATATTGAATCCATGGACATATTTAATCACCAGGAAAAACAGGTTGTATTGAGAATATTTAATCTGCTGAACCCACTGAATAGCAGGGTTTGCAATTGTCTAAACTCACTGAATAGTGGGTTTACAGACGGTTAAACACACTGAATAACATGGTTTACAGACGGATAAATCCAGTGAATGGCTGGTTTGAAAATGACTAAACCCACTGAATAATAGATGTTCAGATGACTAAACTCACTGAATAACATGGTTTGCAATGGCTAAACCCATCGAATAACAGGGTTTGCAGAGGGTTAACCCCACTGACTAACATGGTTTACAGATGGCTAAACCCACAGAATAACAGGTTTGAAATGATTAAAACAATTGAATAATAGGATTGCAGGTGACTAAACTCACTGAATAACAGGTTTTGAAAATAGCTAAACTCACTGAATAACAGGGTTTGCAGACGGCTAAACGCAGTGAACGATAAGATTCGCAGATGGATACAAATATGAATGAGATTACCACAGAATACCAAGATTTGCAGATGACTACACCAGTAACTAAACTGGTTTGCAGATGACTAAACCCACAGAAGAACAAGGTTTGCAGATGACTACACCACTAACTAAACTGGTTTGCAGAAGGGTAAACCCACTGAATAACAGGGTTTGCAGATGATTAATCCCCACTGAATAAAAGGGTTTGCATATGACTAAACCCACTGGATAGAAATTTTCAGATAGCTAAACCACTAATAACAGATTCATATGGCTAAACCACTGCACAACATGGCTTACGGATTTTTAAAACTTGTGCACAGCGAGATTATTGATCTTTAAAAAAGTCTACACCACTAGTTGTGTATATGGTATATAAAAAACAACAACAGAGAAAATGTCCTGCTTTTCAAGACTGCACATAGATGGCTATTGCCAATGCACTTCAGTGCACGTAGACATCTATAACCAATACACACAACTGGATGTAGACATCTATAACCAATACACACAACTGGACGTAGAAATCTATAACCAATACACACAAATGGACGTAAACATGTATAACCAATACACACAACTGGACGTAGACATCTATAACCAATACACACAACTGGACGTAGACATCTATAACCAATACCTAGCACTGCATGTATATGGCTATTACCAATACACAGCAATACACGAATACATACATAACTATAAGAGAATTGCATGTAGGCATCTATATTCAATACACATCACTGCATGTATATGGCTATTACCAATACACAGCAATACACGAATACATACATAACTATAAGAGAATTGCATGTAGGCATCTATATTCAATACACATCACTGCACGTAGATGGCTCTAACCAAAACACAGCACTACACGCAGACATTCATAAGTAATACACTGTACGTAGATATCAACAAATAATACACATCACTGCACCTAAGCATATATAACCACAAGACGAAACAGATTGTTAAAACCACCACACCTCTCGGTTAATGGATGATGAGTAGGTCTAGTATTCTAACAACTAGTACACCTCACAACTCGAAGATCTATCGCCAATAGCGCTGTTCCAACTTTGATAGTTATAAGTTATTTCCATTTAACAAAATTACATTGTGTATTATGACGGTTGTATTTTCTGGCTGTTGTGTGTCTTAATGCTGATTGTGTTCATTGCTTTTTGTGTGGACTGGTCTGTGTACCGACTGATTAAGTGATGAAATAAATACCGTGTTAATGTTTTGTTTTCGTTTATTCCTCTAGATATATTTAACGAAGATGAATGGTTACAATTTATAAAATACTTACACTTCTCATATTAATCTTGAATGCAGATTGCTATTTATAATGTATTAAATTCACATACTGATGGTACAATTGCTATTTTTAATTTAGCGATATCACATCTTGGAGGTACGATTGCTATTTGTAATTTATTAAGTTCACAGCTTGGAGGTAAGATGTATATTTGCAATTTATTACGTTCTGTTGATTTTAGTTTCAAGAAATCGTTTCAAGTAAAAAGAGAAAGTTCGAAACTAATATACATAAGTTGGTCCATTCCAGAAATGTTGAAACATTTTTTTCGATCTAGATATTTAAATAATATATATTTGGAATTTTATTAAGATATTATTAATATTAATTTTGAATGGTAATTTTCTTTTCAGTCATCTTCATCACCAAATCTTTCAGGCCCAGTGGAAAACAGAAGTCAATTTAACTTACACCTTCAACCCGTGTATGACAGTGACGTGCGTGACGACAAAGCCTTACAGCGTGTATTGTATTGTCTTCGTGCACTGGCGGATAACAGTCAACCGAAAGAAGTGATGATGGTCATTTCTCAGCTACAGTTCGGGAAGTACCTTGGTGAACCTAGCTATGCGGCTACTGCTGCCCTTCTACCACGCCCTAGCGCTCTACCCGAACACTTACTTCAACTACATTACCACGAGGGTGACTTTGATGTTCTCATCATACACAGACAACACGGATTGTTCACATTAGAAATTAAAAGCGTGGGAGCAAACTTCAGTCAGCTGAAGATGACGGAGCAACAGGAGGATGACGTGGTGATGAAGAAAGTTAAAGAGGCGTTAAAACAGTTAAGCAAGTCGGAGGTTGTATTAAAGCATTTGACGTCAGACTTGACGGACAATAATATCTCTAAAATTCTTGCAATGCCAAATATAAATTCTACTCAATTTCTGCGAGCAATTAGCAGGAATCCATCTGATTGTCGGGTAAGATTTTACATTAGTAAGACATTAGCAAGATGATGTGATTAAATTAAATTGAAAGAACTATGCTATAATTAATACTGCCTCTTATCCCCGCTATTTATTGATCATTATGGAAATGTAAAGTAATAAATGAATGCCGTGAAGTGTGTATTTGAAATTATTTATTAAAATTGAAACCAAAGACTAATATTAATCGTCTTATATAAACAACTTAACACCATGTATATCATGACATAGCAATCTCTCGGAAAAGGACACTTACAGGTTAGAGAGAAACACTTGAATCATCCAAAGAAATATTGTCCAAATATCTAATTATAACTAAAAGTGTAAATAATCACACTCTTTAACACTCTTTACTGTATCTGTAACTCTTCAGCCAACCGTTTTAACACGTTTATTTATAACTGAAATCGTACAATAATTATTATCTGTATACACTGAAAATATTTTTTTTCATTTACTTAGTATTTAGTATGGGTTAATGTTTTTATTTTAATAAATAAATGTGGCTTATTCTATAATTATATTTCCACCACATCTAGGACTTGTGTCAGTGCCTTGGTGTCCGCAGTGTTGATGATGCCTTAAAGACGTGTCTGCTCTCAGACCAACTCTCAGGCAAACGGACGGCTTTAAAGGTCAATCACATCGTCCTTAAAGACTTGGGCGTGTGGTGGCAACAGCTAGTCAAGATGTCTGGAGCCAAGTCATCAATAACAGAGACGGTGTATGAGCACTTGGTGGCCAGGTAGATAGTAAAGAAAAGTATCTGTCATCTCTCTCTTTCTTTAACATATTTTATTATCTTACTTAAACTTTGGATATTTTCTTTTCTCATTAATTAACCTCTTTATAGTACATTTCCATGTTTCTGTCTATAAACAATCATAATTATAATCTGCCCTCACTTTTCGCCCGTGCAATGATCGCGTGTTATTCTTTCTATGTCTAATTACTTTCACAATCCTTAAACTATTTTTTCTCTTAATTCAGTGAAATAGAAAATATAAAATTTCAATTTAAAATCAAATTGAAATTAACACTTGGACTTCAAGGTCAGTGTAATATATATGAGCTCAATTCATCGTCTTTTTTCTATTACAGATTAAATTTAATCACTGGAGAATTGTATTATGCAAACATGAAATGCAAGCACTAATCTCTTACAATCACCTGAACTAATAATTTTCGTTAGAAGTGCGTAAACAGTGTGTTAATGATTTTATATTTAATATTCATAATCAAAGCAACTGTTACCTTAACTTTAATTTTAATTATTGCAACTCTATATTCAGTGTTATGAACACTATTTATTATATTTTTATATCAGTGTTAAAGTCATATAGAGACATGTTGGAGTCAAGCAGCTTTTAATTTATTTCATCGGAGTTGTCAGTGAGTTGATGTACTTAATGAAATTAATCCTGCATTGAATATAATTTCGAGCTCTAATAGAAAATGAAAGTAAATACTGAACAAAACTTTACACGAATGTAATGACTGAGCTGTAAATAAATTATAACCGGCAAAATTGGTCTGTCTTAATATACACTTCACTGTTCGCCGTTATAGGTTCTGTGGTCCAGCGACTACAGTGGATGTCCACTGTGTTACAGCACCACGCCTGGACATAAGGAATTTTGGGGAGGCGGTGTCTGCGACTGGAGAGACAATGGCCAGGCTAGTGTTATTTCCACAACAAGTAGAACTTTTGAATCGTTCACCACCCTGGGTGTTTCTTATCGGCCCACCCGGGACAGGTAAAACCATTGTCTTGATTGTTCAGGGATTGACCTGGCTTAAAGTCGGACACGACATCCATGTTGTCAGTAGTTGGTTTAAAGGCATTGCAGCAACGATCGCCATTGAACATCAACTTAAGGAAACCACAAAGATGACAACAGCTAGTTCACGTGTACACCGACATCAGTTTGACTTTGAGAAAGATGGAGAGGTGGAGACTGCAGTCAGACGTCTGAAATCTCTGAGTGAAGGGAGACAACTGTGTGTGATTGCAGACGAGGTCATTAATGATTACAGGTTTGTTATACAGTGTGTTAATATAAGACCCTTACTTACAAAAAGATCAGTTCTAACGGACTTATCACACTACAGACTAACGGTTAATTGATTTAGAATGTCGCCAGTAAGTGTATTTGTTGGATTGTGTGTACATTGCTAAACAGAGAGACAAACATGAAACACAACAAATAATTAGCAAGTAAATGAACAGACAGACAAACAGGTTCAGAACAAATGATTAGGATGTAAACAAAGAGACAAACAGGAAGCACAACAAATGATTAGCACGTAAACAAACAGACAGTTCAACAGGAAACACAACAAATTATTAGCATGTAAACAAACAGATGAACAAGAAACACAACAAAATTATTAGCACGTAAATAAAAAGGCAAGCAAGAAAACACAACAAATGATTAGCACGTAAACAAACAGACAGTTCAACAGGAAACACAACAAATTATTAGCACGTAAACAAACAGATAAACAAGAAACACAACAAATTATTAGCACGTAAATAAACAGGCAAACAAACAGAAAACACAACAAATGATTAGCTTGTAAACAAACAGACAGTTCAACAGAAAACACAACAAATGATTAGCTTGTAAACAAACAGACAGTTCAACAAGAAACACAACAAATTATTAGCACGTAAATAAAAAGGCAAACAAGAAAACACAACAAATGATTAGTACGTAAACAAACAGTCATGAATGAAGAATACAAAGTAACTGGCAACATTGTACATGACGTCACAATACAAAAAGACAGAAAGCAAACGACATTACGTCATAATTGTCTGACGTCAACACACTGACATTACATCTTCTTCAGAGTATACTTTAGTACCAGGAAATACTTCACGGAGTTTTGTGATCAACTCATTGTACAAGTACCCGGGGTGTACCTGTGGGGTGCATCAGTGCATCATGAATTTAGGCCGTTATGTCTGGAAGAGGTCCAGCTGACAACGCCTCTAAGGTCACCGCCAGTCGTCGTCAGGGAGGTGATGGAGGCAAAACAAATAAAGATTAAACAAGTCCATGACTACACGGTCAGTGACGTCCCTGTTCCAACAGACGGCCCGGCGGTTATGCGATTCACACATCGTAAGCGTCAGTCAGGTCACATGAATAACAAGCCACATTTATGTGTAGCGTGTGGACATCAAGTCGCCCGTGTCCTGACAGAACTCAACGTCGGCCAGACAGGTATGGATGTGGTGTGTTTGACACGGTGAGAGAGTGAAACAATACAAATACATGCGGGTGTATGGATGAATAAATGGATGGGTGGATGAATAGATGGGTAGATGAAGGAAGGAATGAGTGGAGGAATAAATGGACGGTTGGATAGCGGACATTAAATAAAATACTTTTAATCAAATGTCAGTTAACAGTAACGGCCCTCCACTTCTGCAATATCGCGACGTCCTGGTGTTGTGTAATGGCTATCCGTTTGATGACCAGGTGGACAATAACGGCCAAGTGCCCAGAACGGCTAGCGGTCTGGTCCGGGGTCTGCGTGCATGTGACGTGCCTGTGCGCGTGGTGCAGAAAGGTGATGAAGCCGCCATTCGTGACACGGCGCTTGGTGTCGGTGATCTGGTGACGGTGACAGACTGGCGTTATATTCGTGGTCTGGAGAGAAAGGTGGTCATTGTGGAGAATAAAGGTGTTGACTGGACACAAAGACTTATCGCCATGTCACGCTGTACGTCACAACTTGTGTTAATTGACTATTGACCTGTCTGCTGTTGTGACTGTAACGATGATCGCATGAAATCTGATAAAAATATCGATAAACGATAAATGCTTTCTAACGAAGAAATCGTCATGAAACCGATAACATTCCGGAAAATCATGATCAATACAACGACAATGAAGTAATAAACAACGTGTAGTGAGTAATGATTAAAACAATGTATAGTGAGTAATGAATAAAACAACATGTAGTGTGTATTTATACTGTAGAGCGTGTTATCTAAGTGTAGTGGTGTTTGTACGTCTGTAACTGTAACATCGCCAATGTCGTATTCATTATTCTCAATTTCTCTTTGTGTTATTTTCTCTTCTTACTCGTTAACGTGAAGAAAGAAATGTTCTGTTGTCATGACGTAAATGTTGACATGACGTCATTCAATTTGCATATCTGAAATTTTGCTATATATTTTTTTCTTTCTACTTTTTCTTTCAATTTTTCTTCTGTTTCTCCACTCATCTCCCTTCCTCCCTTCTCTCCCTCTCTCTCTCTCTTATTTTACATTTGAGTGTTTGTCCGTTAATTTGTGTTTGGATGAATGTTTGCATCTGACACACTGGGCACGCCATTTATATTGTGTATTTTACACGTACAATTCATGAATACTCCTTCTATGATGTTCTAAGTGTACAACAATGCATAAATAGTTCTGCCTTATTTTACACACTATACATAAATATTTTTGCCTTTTTTTTTACAAACATTACATAAATAGTTCTGCCTTATTTTACACACTATACATACATATTTCTGCCTTAATTTACATACATTATATAAATAGTTCTGCCTTATTTTACACACTATACATAAGTAGTTCTGCCTTATTTTACACACTATACATAAATACTTCTGCCTTATTTTACACACTATACATAAATAGTTCTGCCTTATTTTACACACTATACAAAAATAGTTCTTATTATACACACTATACACATATAC